>QXEO01000482.1:0-410615 GCA_007115705.1 Dactylis glomerata | reverse complement strand
CATCCGGGACATCGAGAGGATGACGGCAATTCCGCCCTTGCCAGGGCGGGATAAGCACAGCAGCACCAGCAAGGCCGGCATAGTGAGCAGCATCAGCCGGAGCAGCAGCAGCAGATGATCGCAGGCCCAATAGCATCCCGGCTTGGACCTCGGTCCTTGGCAGCCAATGATGCACGTTTCAAGCTGGACAAGATCCACCAATCAGAGTTGGTGGAGAGGCAAGGAGCTCCGGGCCCTATGTGTTTCGGACCCCGGATTATGGGGGAGCCGGTGCCTTACTTCTTCCAGCTCGCGCGTGGCGCGAGGACATATAATGGCAGTACGAAGCCGGAAGATTGGTTGGAGGATTACTCCACAGCGGTGAACATCGCCGGAGGAAACCTCAGATGGGCGGTATGATATGTGCCGCAGATGTTGGAAGGTCCAGCCAGGATATGGCTGAATAATTTGCCGGCCGGGAGTATCAACGGCTGGATTGATTTCGAAGAGCAGTTTGTGTCGAACTTTACCAGTACATACAAGAGGCCCAACCGTCCGCAGCAGCTGGCTAACTGCCGGCAAGGAGTGAATGAGACTGACCGTGACTATCTGACCAGGTGGTGCACGTTGCGCAATTCCTGCGAAGGAATCAATGAGCAGCAGGCCATCATGTGGTTCGCTCATGGGTGCCGGCATGGCACCATGCTGTGGCAAAAGCTTCAGAGGCAAATGCCGGCCACGCTGGCCGAAACAATCAAGATCGCTGATAGTTATGCTCTGGGAGATCCCATGCAGCCCAGTCTCGATTCACAAGGACAGGGGCAAACCCAGGGGAACACCAGCAATGCCGGGAGATCAGGGCAATATTATCGCACTGATAACCGGAACAAGAGAAGAGATGAAAGGCCGGATCACCGGTATGGGGCAGCACAAGTTGCAGCTGTGGAGGAAGAGCAAGGGGGCGCTGGCAGTAGCCAGCGTCCGAGATATGAGGACTATCAGCAGCCTCAGCAGCAGCCGCAGCAGCAAGCACAGCCGTTCCAGAAGAAGAATGTCTGGACCAACAAGAATGCCGGCGGAAGTGCCGGCCAGAAGAAGCAATATCCAAAGTATACAGTAGGTTTGGCCATGGACAAACCTTGTGTGTTTCACACATTCCAGCCGGGTAAGCCGGCAAACCATTTGACAAGGAACTGTTCGTGGCTGGACGACATATTAGCAGGTCGTGCAGGTCCCTGGGGACCGGCTAGACCCTCTGTCCCGGCAGCTCCATCGCCGTTGACAGGTGCCAATACGATTGCAGTCCCACCTAGGCCGGTTAATCCTGGGAATCAGAGCAACGCCGGAAATGCTGGCGTAAATCAAGTTGACCAGAGCTATAATCCGGAATATAATGCCGGAGGCCCAGGAGCGGGCCGGAATGAGTACAAGGAGTATGATCAGAGCTATATGGTCTTTGAGACCGAGAGAACAGACAAGCAGAGCTTGTACCGGCGGTGTCTGGAGGTGAATGCCGTTATGTCGGCTGTGCCAAAGCTGATGTACTGGTCTGACCAGGCTGTTGGTTGGGACAGGGCAGATCATCCCCGGATCATGCCAAATCCCGGCGGATATGCTCTGGTGATGGATCCGACATTCGTCGGGCCGGCTAATAACGTGAGATTCAGCAAGGTCCTCATTGATAATGGAAGCAGCATCAACATCATGTATCGGGATACGATGGAGAAGCTGGGAATCAAGGAAAATATGCTGGAACCGAGCAAGACCACGTTCCACGGCATTGTGCCGGGACTTTCGTGTGCGCCGATGGGCAAGATCCGGATGGATGTCATGTTTGGCAGCCGGGATAACTGCAGGGTGGAAAACCTCATGTTCGAGGTGGTTGATCTGGAGAGCCCCTACCATGCTTTGCTAGGTAGGCCGGCACTGGCAAAATTCATGGCCTCTACGCATGTGGCGTATCTGAAGATGAAGATGCCGGGACCCAAAGGAGTGATCACCATCATTGGTGATTACAAGCGTTCGATGGCATGTGCCACCGCCGGATCTAATCTGGCCGAGACTCTGATCATTGCAGAGGAGAGGAAGAGGCTCAAGCGAGCAGTGGAGATTGCTGAGACGGTCGTGGCCGGCAAATCTATGCCGGGCATGACAAATCCCGGTGGCAGCGTTTCTTTTCAAGTGAGTAAGGAAGTCAAAAAGGTGCCTCTGGATGAAGCTTTCCCGGAGCGCCATGCCCTCGTAGGGGCAAGTTTGGATCCCAAATAGGAAAGCGAGCTCATCAGCTTCCTCCGTGAGAATCGGGATATCTTTGCATGGTCTACTTCGGACTTGCAAGGTGTGCCGAGGGAGCTGGCTGAGCACGCATTGCATGTGAGACCGGATGCTAAGCCGGTGAAGCAGCCGCTCCGGCGGAATGCCGGCGACAGAAGGAAAGCCATTTGGGATGAAGTGGCCAGGCTCTTGGCCTCTGGCTTTATCAAGGAAGTACTTCATCCGGATTGGGTGTCTAATCCGGTTTTGGTGGAAAAGAAGAAAGATGAGCCTGCCATAGTGAAAGTATGGCGGATGTGTGTTGATTACACCAACTTGAACAAGGCATGTCCTAAAGATCCATTCCCGCTGCCTCGGATCGATCAAGTGATTGATTCCACAGCCGGATGTGAACTGTTATCTTTCGTAGATGCTTATTCTGGTTTCCACCAGATCCCTTTGTATGAGCCAGATCAAATAAAGACATCCTTTATTACCCCGTACGGGGCTTATTGCTATCTCACTATGCCGTTCGGTTTAAGAAATGCCGGCGCAACTTACCAAAGGTGTATGCAAAAGTGTTTGCACGATCAGATAGATAGAAATGTGCAGGTATATGTCGATGATATCGTCATAAAAACCAAGGAGAGCAAGACTCTCATAGATGATCTCCGGGAAACCTTTGGGAACCTGAGGAGATTCCGGATGAAGTTGAATCCGGCTAAGTGCACCTTTGGTGTGCCGGCGGGCAAGTTGCTCGGGTTCCTTGTTTCCAGCCGGGGTATTGAGGTGAATCCCGGCAAGATTCGTGCCATAGAAAGGATGAAGCCGCCGACAGATTTGAGGGAAGTACAGAAGTTCACTGGGTGCCTCGCATCCCTGAGCCGCTTCATAAGCCGGCTGGGAGAGAAAGCTCTGCCGTTATATCAGTTGATGAAAAAGTCCGACACATTTGTCTGGACAACGCAAGCGGATGCAGCTTTCAAGGAATTGAAACAGTTGTTGTCAACAGCGCCGGTATTAGCGTCTCCGATGCCCCGGGAGCCAATGTTGCTCTATATAGCGGCAACCAACCGAGTTGTCAGTGCTGTGGTGGTAGTAGAGCGAGAGGAAGGAGGCAAAACCGTGCAGCGGCCGGTATATTATCTGAGTGAAGTCCTCTCCACCTCAAAGCAAAACTACCCCCACTATCAGAAGATGACCTATGGTGTCTATATGGCGGCCAAGAAGCTCAAGCATTACTTCCAAGAGCATCCAATCCGGGTAGTGGCCGAGGCCCCTATCTCGGAAATTATAAGCAACAAAGATGCCAGCGGCCGGATAGCAAAGTGGGCAATAGAGCTTTCACCATATACACCGCAGTACGATAAGAGGGATACAATCAAGTCCCAGGTCTTGGCTGATTTCTTTATTGACTGGGCCGAGATACAGTATGAGCCACCATTGCCAGATGCAAATTATTGGAGGATGCATTTCGATGGGTCCAAGACAATCCATGGCTTGGGTGCCGGCATAGTTCTCAGTTCACCAAAGAATGACCAGCTGAGATACGTCCTGCAGATTCACTTTGCAGCATCAAATAATGTGGCGGAATATGAGGCACTTGTGCATGGCCTGAAGGTGTCTAAGGACATAGGAATTCGCCGGATTATGTGCTTCGGTGATTCTGACTTAGTGATTCAGCAGTGTTCCGGCATATGGGACGCGCATGATGCTAACATGGCATCATACCGTTTCCTGGTGCAGCAGTTAAGTGGTTACTTTGAAGGTTGTGAGTTCCGGCACGTTCTCCGGGCTCAGAACGATGCAGCCGATGCATTGTCCAAGCTGGGGTCTTCCCGAGATTCAATCCCGCCCGGCATTTCGCTGGAGCATCTGAGGAAGCCATCGATCAAACCCTCGCCGGAGTCATCCTCCATTTATGTCCCGCCAGGTCCAGACGAAGCAGTTCCAATGGAGATAGATGCCGGAGCCAGGACGGATAACCCGGGGACTGTTTCCTCAGTCCCGGGGACTGGGCCGGCATATGCTGTTAGTACAGTATTCCGGAGCAAAACTAAAGGCAAGGGTAAAATGTGCCAAGAGGTTGTGCCGGTATACCCGGGGACTGCTCCGGCATACCCGGGGACTGATTCTTCAGTCCCGGGGACTTCGCAGCCCATGGAGATCGATTATGTGTCGGTCGAAATGATGGAAATAGATCAGGCAGTGTTCACTGTCAGGGAAGTGCCCTCATGGGCACGTCCTATCATGAACTTCATGGTGGATGGTCAAGTGCCGGCGGATGAAACCGAGGCCCGCCGGGTTATAAGGAGATCCAAAGCGTATACCATCATCAACAAAGAAATATACAAGAGAAGTACCACCGGAGTATTGCAGAGATATGTCAAATCTGCGGAGGGTCTGGAGATGCTCCGGGAAATTCACCAGGGGGAGTGTGGTCACCATGCTTCGTCCAGGGCATTGGTGGCAAAGGTATTCCGGCATGGCTTCTATTGGCCAACGGCACTGCAAGAGGCAGAAAACTTGGTCCGGAAATGTAATGGGTGTCAAAGATATGCCCACCAGATTCATCAGCCGGCATCTGCCCTGAAAACTATCCCAATAACCTGGCCCTTTGCTGTTTGGGGCCTGGATATGGTCGGGGCTTTTAAGCCGGCCAGAGGGAAGATGACCCATATCCTGGTCATGGTGGACAAGTTCACCAAGTGGATTGAAGTGAAGCCCATAAGCAAGTGTGATGGTCACACAACAGTGAAATTCTTAAAGGATATAATCTTGAGATATGGTGTTCCTCATAGCATCATCACTGACAATGGGTCAAACTTTGCCCAAGGGCCATTTGCCAGATTTTGTGAGGAGGTAGGAATCCGGCTGGACGTTGCGTCGGTTGCCCACCCTTGTGCCAATGGCCAAGTAGAGAGATCGAATGGGCTAGTATTATCCGGCATAAAACCCCGGCTGATAGAGCCCCTAGAGAAAACTCCGGGATGTTGGCTAGATGAGCTGCCAGCAGTGCTGTGGAGTTTAAGAACAACTCCGAATAGATCAACAGGCTACACACCATTTTTCCTGGTGTATGGAGCAGAAGCTGTGCTTCCAACAGATGTAATACATGATGCACCAAGAATAGTGCTATATACTGAGGAAGAGGCTAAAGAAGCCAGAGAAAATGATGTTGATCTGCTAGAGGAAGCAAGGGAAATAACTCTGTCAAGAACAGCAGTGTATCAGCAGAACCTCAGACGCTATCATGCGCAGAAGGTAAATCCAAGGAGATTTCAAGAGGGAGATCTAGTACTCCGGCTAAAGCAAGGAACAGAAGGCCGGCATAAGTTAACTCCTCCATGGGAGGGGCCATTCATTGTGAGCAGAGCTCTGCACAATGATGCCTATTATCTTATAGATGCGCAGGACCCCAAGAAGAATAAGGCGGACAGGTCCGGAGAAGAAACCAAGAGGCCATGGAACATAGCTCTACTGCGCCCCTTTTACTCCTGAGCAGCACAATGTATGTATTTCCATATTTTGCTTTGGGTGCCGGCACTTTATGCCGGCACAAGACTAGTGAGTGAAATGCCGGCATCCCGAAGAGAGCGGGCACTGCCCCCGAGATATGTTGTTTGTTTATTTACAGTTTTTTGCTATATGCCGGCTGGCTTGATTTGAATGTTTCCTATGTCGGCCTAGTAATGTGTCGGCACCAAAGGCCACTCTTTGACTCAGCTGCTGTCCGAAACCCGGCTTCATGGCTAGCAAGAGTAGATGCCGGAGATTGTCTACACATGGAAAATGGCTAAGGAAATGTAAAGCAAGCGAACCGACATTCTCGTTAAAGCTAAAGTTAAAATTAAAAGTGTCGGATGATTTGAAGTCTAAGTTTCAAAGTTAAAGTACTGTATGATCAATGAAGCAACCTTGAGACTCATACGTCGAAAGCCAATTAAGGTAGACAAGTAGCCAAGGTTGTGAACTTGAGGAAACAGGAAAACAACTCGGTGACTTAGCCAAAAGATGATCCGGCATTAGAAACAAGCAAACCAAGATAAAACTTGTTCAGGTAGCAAACCAAAGGAAATTAAACGTGTATATTACATCTGCACCCGGCATACCGGGGATCTGATAAAACTTAAAGTGTTTGTGCTGCAAAGTCAAGGAGCAGCGGCAGAAGCAGAGGCGCCGGCTGGTGGAGCAGTGGCGGTGGAGATGTCGGCTTCAGGAGTGCCGGACCCAGCAGATGGAATGGAGCCATCACCTCCGCCCGGGGCAGATGCCTGTTCCGGAGCATCAGTGCCGGCCTCTTCAGCTTCCTCTTCATCCTGGCTGGAGTCGGAGCCCTCAGCAGCGGCGGATGTCCCGGCATCGCCCTTCTTCTCCGGCTCGCGGATGTCCCGGACGAAGGCGTCGGTGTCGGCATAGTCCACATAGCTGTGGGCCAACTCTCGCCGGCGCCGGATATGTTCCGGATCCGTGGTCCAGATGGATCCTTCGCGCACAGTGCGCAAAGTCTCCAAGTCAGCCTTTTCATACCAGGACAAGAAGTAGCTGAGAGCTTCGTCAGCTCCAACCCTTGCGCCGGAATCTCGCCACTCCCGGAGGCGAACCTTGGCCAGCTGCAGATCGTTGCCGAGGTCGACGGGATCAGTGGGAGTCCTTTGTCCCGGCCAGAGGGCAGAGAATGCCTCCTGGGCGCCATAGAAGAGTTCTTCAGTGTAGAGCGTCATGGCGTTCTTCTGGGACTGCAGAGCCAACAGCTGCTCCGACATGTCCCAGTTGGGCGAGTCAACCGGAACACCCCGGTTTTCTCGATCCAACTGCAAAGCCCTCTCAACGTCTTCGACGGAAGCGGGAAACATGTCTGAGGAATAGAAACAATGTTAGCAAAAGGAGAATATGCCGGAGAGAATTACACTATGCCGGGAAGGATAAAGGGAAATGATTTGAAGCTTACTGGCAAGGTCGGCATTCAGCTGTGCAACTGTAACCTCCCATTTGGTGGCCTGCTCCTTCAGGCTATCCAGTTCAGCGTGGGCGTTGGAGGCATCAGTCTCGGAGGTGACAAGCAGGGACTGGGTTTTCTTCAGTAGGCCCTCCCTCTGTTCCTTTTCGTCCAGAAGCTCGGTGATCCGGCCCTTCAGCTGCTCTATCTCGGCCTTGTGAGCAGCATCTCGGTCGTCCAGTTGCTTGGCTACATCCACCGAGGACACACAGTCCTGGTGGCGTGCCTCCAGTGCAGCTTTCTCGTCTGAAAAGATTTGAAGTCAAAACAAGGATTTGAAGAAAGAAAACAGTGAAAACATTAAAGGATTTGAAGTACAGAAGGATTAGATGAAGATTAAGGGGATCCGGCATACCTGTCAGTTCCTTCACTCTCTTGGTAAGCTCGGTGACTTGGGCTTCGGCACCAGCTGCGAAATGTCGGACAAAGATTAGGTGTCGGCATATTAAGATATGCCGGCCAGAGGTCTATTGAGAAGGGGCAAGGTATGTCGGCTGAAATTACCTTTCTGGGACAGCTCCAGCTGAAGCTTGCTATGCTCGTCGGATAACTTCCGATGCTCGCATACCAAGTCATGATACAGGTCGGCCCGGGTGTTGTTCATACGCTGCAAAAGTGCCCGGATTTAAAATATCAGCAGAGAAATTCGGCATGGAAATTAAGTTGAAAATTCTATCAAGTGATCATTCTACTGAAGACCCGGCACAGGTGCTGCGCACCTATCCCGGCCCTCGGTGACTAGGATTTGAAGCTCGAAACGAGCTTATATCTCGGTCGAGAGGATTTGAAAGATAATTGAGATGTGAAATTGCTGAAGACCCGGCACAGGTGCTGCGCACCTATCCCGGCCCTCGGTGACTAGGATTTGAAGCTCGAAACGAGCTTATATCTCGGTCGAGAGGATTTGAAAGATAATTGAGATGTGAAATTGCTAAAGACCCGGCACAGGTGCTGCGCACCTATCCCGGCCCTCGGTGACTAGGATTTGAAGCTCGAAACGAGCTTATATCTCGGTCGAGAGGATTTGAAAGATAATTGAGATGTGAAATTGCTGAAGACCCGACACAGGTGCTGCGCACCTATCCCGGCCCTCGGTGACTAGGATTTGAAGCTCAAAACGAGCTTATATCTCGGTCGAGAGGATTTGAAAGATAATTGAGATGTGAAATTGCTAAAGACCCGGCACAGGTGCTGCGCACCTATCCCGGCCCTCGGTGACTAGGATTTGAAGCTCGGATCGAGCTCATATGTCGGCAGTTAATTCAAAAGAAGCTAGCTAAAAGACTATGAGAAAATCCCGGATGTCCGTATCCCGGACAGCCGACATTTTCGGGGACTGGGGATATGTGTATAGGTAGAAAGGACTTACGTTGGTGGCATCGGCCAATCGGTGAAGTCTCTGCTGGAGGCTGAGGAGCTCGCAGGCGATCGGTAGGGGCTTCGCGGCCAGGATATCTGCTGGGCTGCCAGTAGCCGCGGCTTCGGCCTTCTTCTTGCTGCTGGAGTCCGCGGTGTCCATGCTGCCGGCGTCGTTCCACTTGGTGCAATGCTCCGTGAGAGACCCGAGGCTTTGGTCACTCTTTGTCACCAGGGGGATGATGCCCTCAAGTTCTGGCGTGTCGAAGAAGTTGCGCCGGTAGCCAGGCCGGGCTGCTGCCCTGCCAAGATGCAGGGCCAGAGCAGAGCTGGTCCGAGGCGCTGCCTTAGGAGGAGCAGTGGCGGCGGATGGAGTGCCGGACTTGGTCGGCTGGATCTTCAATGTGCCGGACTTGGCCGGGGCAGAGGTCTTGGCCGGCGCCGTGGTCTTGGCCGGTGCAGGAGTCGTTTCAGCAGAAGGAGTTTTGGGCACGGGCTGTTCCGGCGCGGCCGGTGCATCCTGGCCAGCAGAGGCAGGATCCGGAATAGTCCGGACTTCCGGCACTAAAGGGACTTTACCCTTGATGTCTGCTCCGGCGTCTTCAGTTGTGCCGGCGTCGCTGGTGGGCGCGCCGGAGTCTGGTGCTTCTTGGTGGGCTCCTGTGTCCATGTGGACATCAGGAGCCGGAGGTTCCTGTTGAGCCCCCGAGTCCATGTGGACGTCGGGGGCAGAGGTGTCTTGTTCCGGCGGAGGAACGTCCTTCGCCGGGGAGGAGGTCTTGTCGGGCGCAGGCGAGGATGCCGGCGCCAGGGAGGTCGTGTGGCTGGCAGAGGGTATGTCGGAGGTAGCAGTGGCCGCGGGCTTGGTAACTTTCGGGTCGCCACTCGAGCCAGAAGCTTGTTCCGGCGCAAGAGGAGCTCTGAAAGAGAAAAAACGCCAAGTCAATAATGCAAGCAAGAGATATGTCGGAAATGAAACAAGCAGAAGGAACTTACCCCGCGGCGATAGGTCTCGGTTTCTTCAGTATGGGCACGCCGACCTTCTGCCTCTTCGACTTCTGAGGTGTGTCGGGCTGGGGCTTCACCCCTCGCTTCCGGCCGGCACGTCCGCCGGTGGAAGGAGGTCCCTGGTTCAGAGGGGCGGCGTCGATAACCATATCGTCCGGGATAGCTGAGGACGGCATTGGAAACTCGTAAGCAATAGGTGTTTCTGGAAAGGCATATGCAAGTGGCATCGGGTCATAGTACAGCAGGATCTCCTCGTCAGAATCAATCTCACTCCGGTCTTGAGTATAATGCCGGGATGAAGAGCCCTTACCCATGGCAGCTGCAGCACGGGTGCTCCTGGGAAGCTTATCCCAATGATCCGGATCTTCAACATCCGCAACAGTGCGGTCCGCCGCGATCTTGATCCGGGAGTTCTCCATGGCTTGAAAGCTGAATTTCTGTATAAACAGCAAAGTCAAGTATTCAGACAAGGAAATATGCCGGTGGAAGAGGTATGTCGGATCAATATGATATGTGTCGGCAAACAGGCATGTGTCGGCTTAAGTATCTATGTGCTGGACATGGACTTTATGTATCGGATAAGATGGTTTACCGTTGGGGCGGGCCTATCCCGGCTGTATGGTTCTAGCCCCCAGGCAAAAGTGGCCTGAGAGGACTTGCAGACATCCTTAATCCGGCGCAGAATGTCGGCCGGAGTCAGCTCGTGTGTGGAGTGCCGGGTGGGGTCCATTGGCCCGCTCATCTGGCAGATCTTGTGCGACCGGCGCTGCAGAGGGGAGACGCGCCGGCTTATATAGCAGGCCACCAGGTCCTGAGGAGTAAGACCGGCATCCCGGAGCTCGCCCTTAACCCGGTGAAGCGCATTCACCGGCATCACCGAGTTCTTCGGGTTGTAGGTCCAGTTCGTCATAGCCAAGGGTGGCTCGTCCACAAATGGCGGCAGGTTGAGCAGATCCTCGTGAGTGGTGTTCTTGATGTAGAAGAAGCTTTTCTGCCACTTCTTGCAAGATTCCAGGAGCTCCACCTTGGGGAAGTCCGAGCCCTTTCGGGACATGATGGTGGCCGCGCCGCAGAGGGTCATGGGGCGGTCCTTCTTTTCCTGGGCCGTCTCCGGCGGGTCGTCCTTGCTCCGGGGCGGCTCTTGGACGACTTTCTTCCGCAGTTGGAAGTACTTCGCCCAGCCTTGAGTAAGGGGCTCTATGCCGGCATAGCCCTCGCAAAAAGCAACGAAGGCGGAGAGGATCATCACGGCATTGGCCGGGATATGATGAGGTTGTAGGTCGTAGGTGTTGAGGAAGTCCCGGAAGAAGTCGATGCCGGTAGGCCGAAGCCACGCTCGAAGTGGGCGATGAAGACGACGCGTTCGCCAGGTTCAGGTGCCGGCACAGTTTCTCCTACTGGTAGCCGGCATGCTACGCCCTCCGGGACTCTCCTAGTGGAGGTGACCCAGGATATGTCGGCCGGAGTAACCTCCGACCCCTCCCAGCCGGAGCGTCCTTGGGCTCGGGCCGAGGTATCTTCCTCAGAGGCCGAGGTGCCCGTCATGCTTGAAAATGCCATCTTAGTGGCCGGGACAAGGCGTGAGAGCTGGAGTCCCGTGATGTTATTCCTATCAAGGCCGGAGAAAAGAGGGAGGTTAGTCTCTCTGGCATACCACTCTCCCCAAGGTTAGCAGAAATCAAAGATCTACCGAGCCAGTTAAAACAGGAAACAAATAAGGGTAAAAATTCTAAGGAAGAACACCTGTGAGCGCTGTTAGCAATGCTAGTCGAATCCAGAGAGGAACTGCACTAGATCTATGCGGATATGGCTACCAATGCGAAGCTGTGAAGAAGCATCAAAGATGAAGAACAGAGGGAGAGAGGAACTCACCGGAGTTTGGCCGACGGCGAAAGAACGACGACGGCGAGCGTACAGAAGAAGATCCAATCTCCCTGCAATGCTGCAGAGAGAAGAGGCGGCGGCGGCGGCGTCATCAATGGTGATGCCGTGCGTCGTCGGGCGTCGGCGCCGGAGTAGAGCGGGTCGTCGGCGGCGCTCCTTCTCTGTCCCTCGGTCCGGCGGCGAAGCGCAAGGGGCAGGAGAGCAGAAGAGGAAGAAGGCACTGTGGCGGGGGTAAAAAGAGCAAGTTTACCCCCACCCCATATTTATACCGAAGAGGCAGGGTCATGGGGATCGTGGGTAGTGCTCCACTCCCCCGACCGTTCCTGCAGAGAGTCGCCACGTGGCGGCACAGAGTGGGGCGGCGGTTCCGGTAACCGTGCCATGACGCAATGATGGCGAGGAGTAACTGCACTGTGAACCGTCACATCGTGGGTGACCGTTCGAGGTGGCAGGACAGTTACAAGTTTCGATGCAAAGCTGTCAGGCATGGCTTCTCGAGGAAGACTCGTCTATATGTCGGATTAACTGCCCGATGTATATGTTCCGACCGGAATACCCTCGGGACCGGCCGGAATAAGTTTTGGAACAGGAACAGAGGCCGGGATATAATCTGATCACCGGGACATAATGAAGAAAGGTATGTTGAACCTGTCGAGGCTCCACAGCTATGACTGGGGAACCTCGGCAGCTTCGGGGACTAGTGTCGGGGGGATAACCCCCGGTAGGGTCAAGAGACTAGAAAGACACAAAGTCTATGGTTGACTTATGCCGGGTTATCAAGAAAGGGCCTGGCCGGAATATAAGAGCATCGGCCAGGCCGGCATATGTGTGTATCCCGGCTAATACTTGGATATGCCGGTATAGCCGGAATACTGGTATATGTGTGCCGGCATATACTTAGATATGCCGGCCTAACCATTTGGTGTGTTGTGCAGGAGCAGGGGAGGCCGGATTACCCGACCCTCGTAGGTCGTTGGTCCGGCATATATGTCCTGGGTATGGCCAACGGTCATATCCGGGATACTTAAGTCAACCAAGGTGTCATATCCCTACAATCAAGGAAGAAAACATCCAAGCATGGTAGCAGAGTAAGATGGCAGGGTGCACAGTGGAGGTTACCTACCCTCACTGTGCACAAGTACGAGCTCACCGCACAGAGGTAAGGCCACAGTTCAAGAGGTACAAGGTACAGGGATATGGCGTCCCATCGAGAGCAATCAGGGGCAAAGTCAAGGGTCTCTGCCATCGTCACCAGCTCCTGTTTGGAGTGTAGCCCGTGTCTTGTGGTCTTGTATGACCGTTGTAACCCTGGCCACCACTATATAAGGTGGCATAGGGAGCCCTGGTAAAGGGTTGGTCACTCTGTGTTCCTACACTTAGCAGTTCATCTTCCTTCTCTAGCAGAGAGCTTGGAAGCACCATTGTTGTGTACTACATCAACCCAAATATACAACCAGTAGAGCAGGAGTAGGGGTGTTATCTCCTTACGAGAGCCCCGAACCTGGGTAGATCAGTGTCTCTTTCTGTCGTGCTTTTTAGCTCGTTCCCCTCTCCCGAATCCACCAGCATCTAGCTCGAACCCCATTTAAGCCATCCCATGGCATATGTTGTTTCACCACGACGACAAGATCTCATGAGCTGCCCTACATGATTGAGATCACCGTTATGTAATTCTACATGTTTTGTTTGTTGGGATCCGAGGAATATTGGTGTTATGATTGAGTTGCTATACTGAAATATATCTTTTGTTATCTCTATATTGTTTATGATCTTGCATGCTCTCTGTTGTTAGTAGCTATTTTGGCCGAGTAGTTGCTAGTGACTCCAAGAGGGGGTATTTATGCTCGATAGTGGGTTCATGCCTCTATTTAATATGGGGGGGGTGACAGAAACCTCTAAGGTTGTAGATGTGCTGTTGCTACTAGGGAGAAAACAACATTCATATGCTCAAGGGCATATGCTCTGTTTACATTACACACTTTGCTTAATGCAATTATCTGTTGTTCGCAACTTAATACTTATGGAGTTCTCGGATTGATTCGCCACAAGTGGATTATTAGTCATAGATGCAGTTGGATGGTGGTCTATGTATTTTGTTGTAATGCCCAGAGTAAATCTCATAGTGATCTTCTTGACATATCACATTTATCTTTATTCTATCAATTGCCCAACTGTAATTTGTTTACCCAGCATGTGTTATTTATCTTATGGAGAGACACCACTAGTGAACTGTGGACCCCGGTCCTATTTCCATCATATTGCTATCACCTGTTTACTTTACTCGCACTGTTTACTCTACTCGCATTCTTCTACTGCTTTCCACTTGATACGCTCATACCCTTTGTTTCAAGCAAACCGGTGAGACTGACAACCTCATCGCAAGTTGGGAGCAAAGTACTTGGTTGTGTTGTGTGCGGGTTCCGCGTTGCAGCTAGCAAGCAAAGCTTGGATGAGGTGCCATATATAAATTGTCCGAAGTTGTCATAAACTAGCAAGCATCACCTACAGTCGTATTGTCCGTTCTTCTCCTGATCGATAAACCTTGGTTTCTTAACTGAGGGAAAATCTTGCTGCTATATTCATCACACCTTCCTCTTGGGGTTCCCAACGGGCCGGTTATTTACTTCATCAACTTGGCACTAGCAAGCAGTTTTCTGGCACCGTTGCCGGGGAAGAGTGAAAGACCTCTGCAAGGGTAGTTTTTTGCACACACATCCTTTACTTTGTTATTGTTTTGCTTTACTTTATTTATTTTACTTGCATCGTTTTATATCAAAAACCCAAAAAAATTAGAATCCTTGGTAGTTGTTATTTCTTTACTTTTAGTTCATCATGTTGTTCCCTAAGTATGTCTTGGAGGACCTCTCAGTAGGTAGTGGTTCTATTATTGGAAAAAGTAACATTGAGGAGTTCTTTAATCACATTAGTATGCATAAGGAAGTTGAGGAAAAACCTTTGGTTGAGATAGCTCCTAGTATTGAAGTTGCTTCTGCTTATTTAGTTCACATGTTAGAAGCTAGGTTTGCTAGCCTTAATCCTTTTATGCAATACATGTTCCTTAAGCTTCATGAAATTGAGGATCCTGAAAAGAAAGCTTTTATCTTGGAAACTTTGCGCATAGAATTTAGAGATGTTGCAATTGAGGCTAGGAAAGTTTTTAAGAAGTTTAATAAGCTTGGCTCGCCTGTTGAAATTGTTGGTACACCCAACGAATATTCTAGAATGCCAATACCTTGTAAACTCGTAGAAATTCATAATGCCTTGGTAACTAATTTTAGTTGGATTTGTCCTGAAAAACTTTTTGATAAAAATAGTGTACCAAAGCGTGACTACAAGGGATACTCAAAACCTCAATTGGATAGTATTCATTTCTTTATTCCTATAGTGGATCCTGATCCCCCTTTCATTATTACTTGATTCGCAATTTTCTGCGCCTAGCTCAAAGGCGTTAAAGAAAAGCACTCTTGGTAGATAACCCAATGTTTTATTTTCAGTACTTTTTCTTTTATTTGAGTCTTGGAAGTCATCACTACTGTAATGACCTCTCCTTATCCTTTTTATTTTGTTGTTGTGCCAAGAGAAGCCTCTAATTCGAGTGAGGTAAAGATTTGGGGATGTTGCTGTCCTAAAACTGTTTTTGCTGCTGCACCGTAAAAATTCGTATAAATTCTCTGTATATCTTTTGGACCTGCGATTTCTTGTGCATATGCCCCAGGTTATATCAAAACTTTCATTAGTTGAACACTTTTTTATTTGAGCAATAGAAAACCCCTCAAAAATTCGACCTTTGTCAGCTGTTCTGTTTTGACAGATTTCTGTCAATATTTGTGTTTGCCGCTTTATCGCTTTCTTTTGAGTTCTTTTGATCACGGAACTTTTGGGGAAGTTGCTACAGTAGTATATACTTTATATGTGGTGGTTTTGGGTTGAAACCTGAAGCAAAAAGAGGTTGATTATATGTTATGCCTACACTAATGTTGCTAATAGATTTGTGTTTAGTTTTGTATGAAGGAAGTTTTCAAGTGTAGGGATTGGAGAATGATGAGATGAGTTGAAGAATGGACAAAATCTCAAGCTTGGGGATGCCCATGCATCACCCCAAGAAATATCCAAGAAGTACAAGCGTCAAAGCTTGGGGATGCCCCCGAGGCACCCCTTCTTCATCGGCAAAAATCAGGTCACCTTTCAAGACACTATATTTGTATTGCTTCATGCACTATGTGTTTTTCTTGGAGCGTCAGTTGTTTTAGTTTTCTTAGTTAGTTCAGTTTTGTTTGCTGCAATAAATGGTTGGACCCCAACAAATTTCTTTTGGAGGAGATGTACTCGTTTTCATTTGCCAAGAACACTCCGTTTTTCATTCTTATAATTTCACCGAGTGTTCTTCTTTTTCTGCTACTGCTTTTGGTTTCGTTTTCGCCTTGATTTGCGTTCAGACCTTGTCATATCTTTTCATCAAGGTGTATTTTTTCCTCTGATCTTTATTGGTTTTCATCAAAATAGGTGTCTTAAAAAATTTCAAATGGTGTTGGAAAAGAGAAAAAGCTTTATGCAAAATAGTGGTACAAGAAGGAGCTTGTGTAGACTGCGGCTTAGGCTTTTTCATGTCGTGCTTGATGTCTTTTTGATAGTATGCTTAGTGGTTTTGCTGTAGCATGACTTGTCTCAAATAACTGAGATTGCTTAATGAGCCTTTGAAAAAATCATGCGTTGTTTTTATTGTTTGGAAGCATTATTTTGGTTTTCTCCTTGATGCTTTATTTGGGTTGACTTGGCGCATGCTCACACATGTTAGACTCTTACAAAGTCGCCAATAGCCTTCATGATCATTTAGTTTTTGACTTTTGATGCCATCTTATGCTTCTTTTAATGTCGCTTTATCGCTTTGCATGATTATGGCCATTATTGCTCTCTTAGTTGGTCGCTCCCAGTCTTTTGCTAGCCCTCGCTTTGTACTGAGTATGAGCTCTACTCGTGCATCCAACTCCTAAAAGCCAAAGTTTGCCAAACTATCCACCATACATACCTACTAGCAATTTGCTATTCCAAGTAAATTTGACTTGCTTTTATCTTCTCTTCAAATTGAACTCTCACCAGTGTTATGCGAAAATTGGTCAGTAAAGCTCTCACGAACCGGAAGGCACACTTTACTTTTTCCTATTCTTAAAAATTTGACATTGTGGTCTTTTATGTTGAGTTGTTCTGCTTGCAAGTTGTAAGTTGGATTCTAGCCCAACCATGCCGTCATGGGGCAAGCTTTCAACATTGCACTTTTTATTTGAGTTGATATCGTGATCTTTTGTTTATGGATGCCCGCGGTGTGAAATGAATTGGGAATCTTGTGGGGATCATGGAGTTTGTATATGTGTTAGGGAAACGCCTGGACCGCCAATCTAAGCCATGCATAATTCATGGTGGAAATTTGCAGCATACCCATGGTGGACATTCAACGACGCATCTCACAATAAAAAGCTAAACAAATGGCAAATAAAAGAGATGTCGAGGTGTTCATTGTCTGCTTGTCCTGTCATTTTAATGTGGGCTTGTTCCATGTCATCGGGCACAGAGGTACCCCGTTGGCGATTTTCGATGATACATATATACTTACAATGATAAGAGCCTTGCTTGGGACTCTAAGTTGAGTAGCATGAGGTTTGGGTACTCGTATTCACGGGACATGAGGTTTTCAACTTATGATTTGTCAAGCATATGCATCATAATTGTTCTCGCATTAACTCCAACCATTCAAGATGCTTATGATGGGGGCAATGAGAGCTCAAAGCCGGTAAGTAACATAATTTTTGAAGGTCTATAAAACTTGCAATCACTGCTTTCCTCTGCGAAGGGTCTTTCTTTTACTTTTATGTTGAGTCGCCACCTTCTTTCATTATGCACCATAAGAGAGTGAAGTTGTCATTCTTAGTATAATATGCATTGTCCCAAAGTTTTCATTGATTGATTCATATTGTTGGTTTCACTTGTTCTTAAATTACTTGTATCTAGTCGCCCCCTTAAACTTGAAGGTGTCCTATGCATTTATGTTTTGCTCTCCATGAAGGACAAGCTGAAAACCATTTGTATGTTTTTCCTTATGATTTGAACATACGTTTGACTTTCATTGTTTCATTTTCATGATCTTTTGTTTGTGTTCATTTGCATGTTTACAACATGGTTGCTAAGTTCTTATTGTCAAGATTATATCTTCATACCCATGTTTTAAGTTCTTATGATCCCAGCTCACAAATGCTTACATATATGATCAAGATTGTGTATGTGCATGTCACCTCAAAAATTATTCTTTTGTTATCACTTACCTACTCGAGGACGAGCAGGAGTTAAGCTTGGGGATGCTTGATACGTCTCCAACGTATCTATAATTTTTGATGCTCCATGCTTGTTTTTACACCATTTGCCTACTGTTTCATTACACTTTGTGGCACTTTTATGCATTTTCCGGAACTAACCTAGTAACAAGTCGCCACAGTGCCAGTTCCCTGTTTTCTGCTGTTTTTGTGTTTCAGAAGTGATACACAGGAAATATTCTCGGAATTGGACGAAACAAGTTCCTGAAGTCTTATTTTTCCCGAAAGCTTCCAGAGATCCGAAGAGGAGTTGGAGGGGGGCCACGAGGGCCCCACACACCAGGGCGGCGCGGCCAGGGGCCTGGCCGCGCCCCCTATGTGTGAGAGTCCGTCGGGCCACTTCTGACGATGCCCCTTCGCCTATAAAGACCCCCCGACGGAAAAAACCTAAGTACCCGATCAATTTTCCAGAACACATCGCGATCCGCCGCCGCCGTTGACCCGAAGATCGGGAGGGTCCAGAAGCTCTTCCCGGCACCCTGCCGGAGAGGGGAATCGCCACCGGAGGTCTTCTTCATCGCAATGCTTGCCTCTGGAGCGATGAGTGAGTAGTCTACCTTGGACTATGGGTCCATAGCAGTAGCTAGATGGTTGTCTTCTCCACCATGTGCTTCATGTTTAGATCTCATGAGCTGCCCTACATGATTGAGATCACCGTTATGTAATTCTACATGTTTGGTTTGTTGGGATCCGATGAATATTGGTGTTATGATTGAGTTGCTATACTGAAATATATCTTTTGTTATCTCTATGTTGTTTATGATCTTGCATGCTCTCCGTTGTTAGTAGCTATCTTGGCCGAGTAGTTGCTAGTGACTCCAAGAGGGGGTATTTATGCTCGATAGTGGGTTCATGCCTCTATTTAATCTGGGGGAGTGACATAAACCTCTAAGGTTGTAGATGTGCTGTTGCTACTAGGGAGAAAACAACATTCATATGCTCAAGGGCATATGCTTTGTTTACATTACACACTTTGCTTAATGCAATTATCTGTTGTTCGCAACTTAATACTTGTGGAGTTCTCGGATTGATTCGCCACAAGTGGATTATTAGTCATAGATGCAGTTGGATGGCGGTCTATGTATTTTGTTGTAATGCTCAGAGTAAATCTCATAGTGATCTTCTTGACATATCACGTTTATCTTTATTCTATCAATTGCCCAACTGTAATTTGTTTACCCAGCATGTGTTATTTATCTTATGGAGAGACACCACTAGTGAACTATGGACCCCGGTCCTATTTCCATCATATTGCTATCACCTGTTTACTTTACTCGCACTGTTTACTTTACTCGCATTCTTCTACTGCTTTCCACTCGATACGCTCATACCCTTTGTTTCAAGCAAACCGGTGAGATTGACAACCTCATTGCAAGTTGGGAGCAAAGTACTTGGTTGTGTTGTGTGCAGGTTCCGCGTTGCAGCTGGCAAGCAAAGCTTGGACGAGGCGCCATATATAAATTGTCCGAAGCTGTCGCAAACTAACAAGCATCACCTACAGTCGTATTGTCCGTTCTTCTCCTGATCGATAAACCTTGGTTTCTTAACTGAGGGAAAATCTTGCTGCTATATTCATCACACCTTCCTCTTGGGGTTCCGAACGGGCCGGTTATTTACTTCATCAACTTGGCACTAGCACAACTCAAGCATAACACCAATATTCATCGGATCCCAACAAACCAAACATGTAGAATTACATAACGGTGATCTCAATCATGTAAGGCAGCTCATGAGATCTAAACATGAAGCACATGATGGAGAAGACAACCATCTAGCTACTGCTATGGACCCATAGTCCAAGGTAGACTACTCACTCATCACTCCGGAGGCAAGCATGGCGATGAAGAAGACCTCCGGTGGCGATTCCCCTCTCCGGCAGGGTGTCGGGAAGAGCTTCTAGACCCTCCCGATCTTCGGGTCAACGGCGGCGGCAGATCGCGATGTGTTCTGGAAAACTGATTGGGTCTTTAGGTTTTTCCCGTCAGGGGGTCTTTATAGGTGAAGGGGCATCGTCAGAAGTGGTCCGAGGTGGTCTCACACATAGGGGGCGCGGCCAGGGCCTGGGCCACGCCACCCTGGTGTGTGGGGCCCTCGTGGCCCCAATCCATCTCCTCTTCGGTTCTCTGGAAGCTTCGGTGAAATTCTGGGCGACTGGCTTTGGTTTCGTCCAATTCCGAGAATATTTCCTATGTAACTTTTCTGAAACACAAAAACAGCAGAAAACAGGGAACTGGCACTGTGGCGACTTGTTAGTAGGTGGTGGCGCGGTGATGATGTATGAAATATGTGTAGTAAATGACCGGCCAGTTGGAAAACCCCAAGAGAAGGTTTTGATGAATATAGCAGCAAGTTTTCCCTCAGTTAAGAAACCAAGGTATGTCGATTATGAGAAGAGCAGACAATACGACTGAAGGTGATGCTTGCAAGCTTTGCGACAGCTCCGGACAATTTATAGGGCGCCTCGTCCAAGCTTTGCTTTGCGAGCAGCAACGTGGAACCTGCACACACACAACCAAGTACTTTGTTCCCAACTTGCGATGAGGTTGTCAATCTCACCGGTTTGCTTGAAAACAAAGGGTATGAGCGTATCGAGTGGAAAGTGATAATAATATGCGAGTAAAGTAAACAGTGCGAGTAAAGTAAACAGTGCGAGTAAAGTAAACAGGTGATAGCAATATGATGGAAATAGGACCGGGGTCCACAGTTCACTAGTGGTGTCTCTCCATAAGATAAATAACACATGCTGGGTAAACAAATTACAGTTGGGCAATTGATAGAATAAAGATAAACATGATATGTCAAGAAGATCACTATGCGATTTACTCTGGGCATTACAACAAAATACATAGACCGCCATCCAACTGCATCTATGGCTAATAATCCACTCTCGGGGATATCATCCGAACACCCCATGAGTATTAAGTTGCGAACAACAGATAATTGCATTAAGCAAAGTGTGTAATGTAAACAAAGCATATGCCCTCGAGCATATGAATGTTGTTTTCTCCCTAGTAGCAATAGCACATCTACAACCTTAGAGGTTTCTGTCACTCCCCCAGATTAAATAGAGGCATGAACCCACTATCGAGCATAAATACCCCCTCTTGGAGTTACTAGCAACTACTCGGCCAAGATATCTACTAACAACGAAGAGCATGCAAGATCATAAACAACATAGAGATAACATAAGATATATTTCAGTATAGCAACTCAATCATAACACCAATATTCATCGGATCCCAACAAACCAAACATGTAGAATTACGTAACGGTGATCTCAATCATGTAGGGCAGCTCATGAGATCTAAACATGAAGCACGTGGTGGAGGAGACAAACATCTAGCTACTGCTATGGACCCATAGTCCAAGGTATACTACTCACTTATCGCTCCGGAGGCAAGCATGGCGATGAAGAAGACCTCCGATGGCGATTCCCCTCTCCGGCAGGGTGCCGGGAAGAGCTTATGGACCCTCCCAATCTTCGGGTCGACGACGGCGGTGGATCGCGATGTGTTCTGGAAAATTGATCGGGTACTTAGGTTTTTTCCGTCGGGGGGTCTTTATAGGCGAAGGGGCATCGTCAGAGGTGGACCGAGGTGACCTCACACATAGGGGGCACGGCCAGGGGCTGGGCCGCGCCGCCCTGGCGTGTGGGGCCCTCGTGGCCCCCCTCCAACTCCTCTTCGGATATCTGGAAGCTTCCGGGAAAAATAAGACTTTAGGAACTTGTTTCATCCAATTCCGAGAATATTTCCTGTGTAGCTTTTCTGAAAAGCAAAATTAGCAGAAAACAGGGAACTGGCACTGTGGCGACTTGTTAATAGGTTAGTTCCGGAAAATGCATAAAAGTGCCACGAAGTGTAACGAAACAGTAGGCAAATGGTGTAAAAACAAGCATGGAGCATCAAAAATTATAGATACGTTGGAGACGTATCAAGCATCCCCAAGCTTAACTCCTGCTCGTCCTCGAGTAGGTAAGTGATAACAAAAGAATAATTTTTGAGGTGACATGCACCTACACAATCTTGATCATATATGTAAGCATTTGTGAGCTGGGATCAAAAGAACTTAAAACATGGGCATGAAAGATATAATCTTGACAATAAAAACTTAGCAACCATGTTATAAACATGCAAATGAACACAAACAAAAGATCATAAAAATGAAACAATGAAAGTCAAACGTGTGTTCAAATCATAAGGAAAATCATACAAATGGTTTTCAGCTTGTCCTTCATAGAGAGCAAAACATAAATGCATAGGACACCTTCAAGTTTAAGAGGGCGACTAGATACAAATAATTTAAGAACAAGTGAAACCAACAATATTAATCAATCAATGAAAACTTTGGGACAATGCACATTATACTAAGAATGACAACTATGCTCTCTTAATGGTGCATAAAGATAGAAGGTGGTGACTCAACATGAAAGTAAAAGAAAGGCCCTTCGCGGAGGGAAGCAGTGATTGCAAGTTTTATGACCTTAAAAAATTATCGTACTTACCGGCTTTGAGCTCTCATTGCCCCCATCATAAGCATCTTGAATGGTTAAAGTTAATGCGAGAACAATTATGATGCATATGCTTGACAAATCATAAGTCGAAAACCTCGTGCCCCGTGAATAGGAGTACCCAAACCTCATGCTACTTTACTTAGGGTCCCAAGCAAGGCTCTTGTCATTGTAAGTATATGCGTATCATCGTGAACCGCCAACGGGGTACCTCCGTGCCCGATGACATGGAACAAGCCCACATCAAAATAACAGGACAAGCAGACAATGAACACCTCTACATCTCTTTTATTTGACATTTGTTTAGCTTTTTATTTTGAGATGCGTCGTCGAATGTCCACTATGGGTATGCTGCAAATTTCCACCATGAATTATGCATGGCTTAGATTGGCGGCCTAGGTGTTTCCCTAACACATATACAAACTCCATGATCCCCGCAAGATTCCCAATTCATTTCACACTGCGGGCATCCATAAATAAAAGATCACGATATCAAATCAAATAAGAAGTGCAATGTTGAAAGCTTGCCCCATGACAGCATGGTTGGGCTAGTATCCAACTTACAACTTGCAAGCATAACAACTCAACATAAAAGACCACAATGTCAAATTTTTAAGAACAAGAAAAAGTAAAGTGTGCCTTCCGGTTTGTGAGAGCTTTACTAACCAATTTTCGCATAACACTGGTGATGTCTACACACGCTTCTGTTCTTGTAGACAGTGTTGGGCCTCCAAGTGCAGAGGTTTGTAGAACAACAGCAAGTTTCCCTGCAGTGGATCACCCAAGGTTTATCGAACTCAGGGAGGAAGATGTGAAAGCTATCCCTCTCAAGCAACCCTGCAATTACGATACAGAAAGTCTCTTGTGTCCCCAACACACCCAATACACTTGTCAGATGTATAGGTGCACTAGTTCGGCGAAGAGATAGTGAAATACAAGTAGTAGTGATGATTATAAGTAGTAACTGTAGTATGAAATAAGTATCGCTGCGAGCAAACATGTAACAAAACAGGAAGTAAACGATGTGCAAAGCTTGGAAACAAGGCCTAGGGATCATACTTTCACTAGTGGACACACTCCCAACAAGTATAACATAATTGAACAAATAAATAACTTCTCTTCACTATAGTACTCTGAATTACTCTCCTATTGAATAACACTAATCATTGTGTAGGGCTACGAAGCACTCCTTAAAGTTCATCAAGTACTTGACAAACACCACTCATAGAGATATCCAAATCAAATCACAACTCAAGATAGATATTATTGCAACTTAGATCAAGTACTAACACGGTGCACACACTGTCAACATTACACCATGAAAGGAGGAATATATCACTTCAATACTATCATAGTGATAATTATTCTCATAATCCATAAGAGATCACAATCGTAGCCTAGACCAAGTACCACCATGATGCACGCACTGTCACCGTTACACCATGGCAGGAGGAATAGATTACTTTAATAACACACTAGAGTACACATAATGAAGAAGAGTAACATCTACTTATTCAACATGATACAACGCTCACGATCACATAAAGATCACATCATGGGAGAGAGAGGTGAACCACATAGCTACCGGTAGAGCCGTCAGCCCCGGGGGAGAACTACTCCCTCCTCATCATAGGAGACAGCAAGGTTGATGGAGATAGCGGTGAGGTCGATGGAGACGGCGGAGACGGCGACGGAGACCGATGGAGATGGCTCCGGGGGCACTTCCCCGTCCCGGCAGGGTGCCGGAACAGAGACTTCTGTCCCCTGAAATTTGGCTTCAATGGCGGCGGCGCTGCGGAACTGTTCTGGAAATTTCGCCGACTCCCCTAGGGTTTTCCGTCCCGAGGCTTTATATAGGCGAAGGGGCGTCGTCAGGGGGCAGCCAGGGGATCCTCACACCAGGTGGGCCCGGCCAGGGGCTGGGCCGCGCCCCCTACGTGTGAGGGCGGCCTCTGGCCCCCCTCCGGCTCTCTTTTGGTCTTCGGGAAGCTTCCAAGAAAAATAAGACTTCTGGAGCTTGTTTCGTCCAATTCCGAGAATATTTCCTGTGTAGCTTTTCTGAAACACAAAGCAGCAGAAAACAGGGAACTGGCACTGTGGCATCTTGTCAATAGGTTAGTTCCGGAAATCGCATAAAAGTGCCACGAAGTGTAACGAAACACAAGGCAAATGGTGTAAAAAATAAGCATGGAGTATCAAAAATTATAGATACGTTTGAGACGTATCAGCATCCCCAAGCCTAACTCCTGCTCGTCCTCGAGTAGGTAAGTGATAACAAAGAATAATTTTTGAGGTGACATGCACCTACACAATCTTGATCATATATGTAAGCATTTGTGAGCTGGGATCATAAGAACTTAAAACATGGGCATGAAAGATATAATCTTAACAATAAAAACTTAGCAACCATGTTATAACATGCAAATGAACACAAACAAAAGATCATGAAAATGAAACAATGAAAATCAAACGTGTGTTCAAATCATAAGGAAAAACATACAAATGGTTTTCATCTTGTCCTTCATGGAGAGCAAAACAAATGCATAGGACACCTTCAAGTTTAAGAGGGCGACTAGATACAAATAATTTGAGAACAAGTGAAACCAACAATATGAATCAATCAATGAAAACCTTGGGACAATGCACATTATACTAAGAATGACAACTATGCTCTCTTAATGGTGCATAAAGATAGAAGGTGGTGACTCAACATAAAAGTAAAAGAAAGGCCCTTCGCAGAGGGAAGCAGTGATTAAACATGTGCTAGAGCTTTTCATTTGTAAAACAGAGAGATAAAATTGGTTTTGAGAGGTGGTTGTCTTTGTCAACGACTGGCAATGGGGTTCTTACTATCTTCCATACAAAAATGAAGCAAGTTTTTGAGAGAGAGATTGGCACTTTTGTGCTCTTTTATAAAGCTTGGCACTCCTCCCCACCTTTTTCCTTTCTCAAACCATGGCTAACCGATTCCATCGGGTGCCCACCAACATTCAGATACCATGGAGGAGTGCCTTTTTTCTTTATTTTTTTCTTTTTTTTTTCTTTTTGGAATAAGCAATATGGAAGATAGCAAATCCGACCACTACGTCCCCATGAGCTGAAAACAGTGTCACAAAACGAGAAGTATTTTGAAGGTTTTGAAAGGTAGCTGCTGCGTGTGGTTAACGTGGGAGCAGACTGTCTTTGTGCGTGGTGGATAACCAGCCCGTTGGGAACCCCAAGAGGAAGGTATGATGAGTATAGCATCTAGTTTTCCCTCAGTTAAGAAACCAAGGTTTAATATCGATCTTGGAGAGGAGATACAATGACGACTGAAGGTGATGCTTGCTAGCTTGCAACAGCTCAGGACAATTTATATATGGCGCCTCATCCAAGCTTTGCTTGCTAGCTGCAATGCGGAACCTGCACACAACACAACCAAGTACTTTGTTCCCAACTTGCGATGAGGTTGTCAATCTCACCGGTTTGCTTGAAACAATGATTATGAGCGTATCGAGTGGAAAACAATATAGTATGCGAGTAAAGTAAACAGTACGAGTAAAGTAAACAGGTGATAGCAATATGATGTAAATAGGACCAGGGTCCACAGTTCACTAGTGGTGTGTCTCCATAGATAAAATAACACATGCTGGGTAAACAAATTACAGTTGGGCAATTGATAGAATAAAGATAAACGTGATATGTCAAGAAGATCACTATGAGATTTACTCTGAGCATTACAACAAAATACATAGACCGCCATCCAACTGCATCTATGACTAATAATCCACTCCCGGGGATATCAATCCGAACAACCCAAAAGTATTAAGTTGCGAACAACAGATAATTGCATTAAGCAAAGTGTGTAATGTAAACAAAGCATATGCCCTTGAGCATATGAATGTTGTTTTCTCCCTAGTAGCAACATCACATCTACAACCTTAGAGGTTTCTGTCACTCCCCCAGATTAAATAGAGGCATGAACCCACTATCGAGCATAAATACCCCCTCTTGGAGTCACTAGCAACTACTCGGCCAAGATAGCTACTAACAACGGAGAGCATGCAAGATCATAAACAACATAGAGATAACAAAAGATAATATTCAGTACAACAACTTAATCATAAACACCAATATTCATCGGATCCCAACAAACCAAACATGTAGAATTACATAATGGTGATCTCAATCATGTAGGGCAGCTCATGAGATCTAAACATGAAGCACATAGTGGAGAAGACAACCATCTAGCTACTGCTATGGACCCATAGTCCAAGGTAGACTACTCACTCATCGCTCCGGAGGCAAGCATGGCGATGAAGAAGACCTCCGGTGGCGATTCCCCTCTCCGGCAGGGTGCCGGGAAGAGCTTCTGGACCCTCCCGATCTTCGGGTCGACGGCGGCGGCGGATCGTGATGTGTTCTGGAAATCTGATCGGGTACTTAGGTTTTTTCCGTCGGGGGGTCTTTATAGGCGAAGGGGCGATGTCAGAGGAGGAGCCAGGCGCCCTCACGCGGGGCCCGCGTGGCCAAGGGCCTGGCCGCGCCACCCCTGCGTGTGGGGCCCTGGTGGCCCCCCTCCTACTCTCCTTCGGACCTCTGGAAGCTTTCGGGTAAAATAAGACTTCAGGAACTTGTTTCGTCCAATTCCGAGAATATTTCCTGTGTATCACTTCTGAAACACAAAAACAGCAGAAAATAGGAAACTGGCACTGTGGCAACTCGTTAGTAGGTTAGTTCTGGAAAATGCATAAAAGTGAAACTAAGTGTAACGAAACAATAGGCAAATGGTGTAAAAACAAGCATGGAGCAGCAAAAATTATAGATACGTTGGAGACGTATCAAGCATCCCCAAGCTTAACTCCTGCTCGTCCTCGAGTAGGTAAGTGATAACAAAGAATAATTTTTGAGGTGACATGCACCTACACAATCTTGATCATATATGTAAGCATTTGTGAGCTGGGATCATAAGAACTTAAAACATGGGCATGAAGATATAATCATGACAATAAGAACTTAGCAACCATGTTGTAAACATGTAAATGAACACAAACAAAAGAACATGAAAATGAAACAATGAAAGTTAAACGTGTGTTCAAATCATAAGGAAAAACATACAAATGGTTTTCAGCTTGTCCTTCCAAGAGAGCAAAACATAAATGCATAGGACACCTTCAAGTTTAAGAGGGCGACTAGATACAAATAGTTTAAGAACAACTGAAACCAACAATATGAATCAATCAATGAACTTTGGGACAATGCATATCACACTAAGAATGACAACTATGCTCTCTTAATGGTGCATAAAGATAGAAGGTGGTGACTCAACATAAAAGTAGAAGAAAGGCCCTTCGCAGAGGGAAGAAGTGATTGCAAGTTTTATAACCTTCAAAAATTATGGTACTTACCGGCTTTGAGCTCTCATTGCCCCCATCATAAGCATCTTGAATGGTTAAAGTTAATGCGAGAACAATTATGATGCATATGCTTGACAAATCATAAGTTGAAAACGTCGTGCCCCATGAATACGAGTACCCAAACCTCATGCTACTTTACTTAGAGTCCCAAGCAAGGCTCTTGTCATTGTAAGTATATGCATATCATTGAAAACCGCCAATGGGGTACCTCCGTGCCCGATGACATGGAACAAGCCCACACCAAAATGACAGGACAAGCAGACAATGAACACCTCGACATCTCTTTTATTTGCCTTTTGTTTAGCTTTTTATTGTGAGATGCATCGTCGAATGTTCACCATGGGTATGCTGCAAATTTCCACCATGAATTATGCATGGCTTAGATTGGCGGCCCGGCGTTTCCCTAACACATATACAAACTCCATGATCCCCACAAGATTCCCAATTTATTTCACACCGCGGGCATTCATAAACAAAAGATCACGATATCAACTCAAATAAGAAGTGCAATGTTGAAAGCTTGCCCCATGACAGCATGGATGGGCTAGAATCCAACTTACAACTTGCAAGCATAACAACTCAACATAAGAAACCACAATGTCAAATTTTTAAGAACAGGAAAAAGCAAAGTGTGCCTTCCGGTTCGTGAGAGCTTTACTGACCGAATTTCACATAACACTGGTAAGAGTTTAATTTGAAGAGAAAATAAAAGCAAGTCAAATTTACTTGGAATAGCAAATTGCTAGTAGGTATGTATGGTGGACACTTTGGAAAACTTTGGCTTTTAGGAGTTGGATGCACGAGTAGAGCTCATACTCAGTACAAGGCGAGGGCTAGCAAAAGACTGGGAGCGACCAACTAAGAGAGCAATAATGGCCATAATCATGCAAAGCGAGAAAGCGACATTAAAAGAAGCATAAGATGGCATCAAATGTCAAAAACTAAATGATCATGAAGGCTATTGGCGACTTTGTAAGAGTCTAACATGTGTGAGCATGCGCCAAGTCAACCCAAATAAAGCATCAAGGAGAAACCCAAAATAATGCTTCCATACAATAAAAACAACGCATGATTTTTTTCAAAGGCTCATTAAACAATCTCAGTTATTTGAGACAAGTCATGCTACAGCAAAACCACTAAGCATACTATCAAAAAGACATCAAGCATGACATGAAAAAGCCTAAGCCGCAGTCTACACAAGCTCCTTCTTGTACCACTATTTTGCACAAAGCTTTTTCTCTTTTCCAACACCATTTGAAACTTTTAAAGACACCTCTTTTGATGAAAACCAATAAAGATCAGAGGCAAAAATACACCTTTATGAAAAGATATGACAAGGTCTGAACGCAAATCAAGGCGAAAACGAAAACCAAAAGCAGTACCAGAAAAATTACCTCCTGTAAGAGTATCAAGAACATACCTATTCCAACTGGATATACCAACATAAAAATTTCTAAGGAGGATCGTGGTAGAGTGCTTTTTGGTACACCTATGATGAGCATTGTTAATACGGTACCAAGCATCTTTTAAACTTTCTCCCCCTTGTTGCTTAAAACTACGAACTTCTACTTCAGGATTACTCATTTTAACAAAACTAAAAGCAGATAAGTAAAAACAACTACCAGGGATTCTAATGTTTTTGGGTCTTTGATAAAAAGCAATGCAAGTAAAAGTAAAGCAAAACAATAACAAAGTAAAGGATGTGCGTGCGAAAACTCCCCTCGCAGAAGTCTTCTCTTCCTCCCCGGCAACGGCGCCAGAAAATTAGCTGCTGCATGTGGTTAACGTGGGAGCAGACTGTCCTTGTGCGTGGTGGATAACCAGCCCGTTGGGAACCCCAAAAGGAAGGTATGATGAGTATAGCAGCTAGTTTTCCCTCAGTTAAAAAACCAAGGTTTAATATCGATCTTGGAGAGGAGAGACAATGACGACTGAAGGTGATGCTTGCTAGCTTGCAACAGCTCAGGACAATTTATATATGGCGCCTCGTCCAAGCTTTGCTTGCTAGCTGCAACGCGGAACCTGCACACAACACAACCAAGTACTTTGTTCCCAACTTGCGATGAGGTTGTCAATCTCACCGGTTTGCTTGAAACAAAGATTATGAGCGTATCGAGTGGAAAATAATATAGTATGCGAGTAAAGTAAACAGTACGAGTAAAGTAAACAGGTGATAGCAATATGATGTAAATAGGACTGGGGTCCATAGTTCACTAGTGGTGTGCTACTCGTGTGATGGCGCCAGAAAAGACTGTGGCGTTTAGTTGACGTGGGAGCAGTAAGTCCTTGTGCGTGGTGATGACCAGCCCGTTGGGAACCCCAAGAGGAAGGTATGATGAGTGTAGCGGCTAGTTTTCCCTCAGTTAAGAAACCAAGGTTTATCGATCAGGAGAAGAGAGACGATGACAACTGAAGGTGTTTGTGGAACCTGCACACACACAAACAAATACTTTGTCCCCAACTTGCGATGAGGTTGTCAATCTCACCGGTTTGCTTGAAACAAAGGTTATGAGTGTATCGAGTGGAAAACAGTAGTAATATGCGAGTAAAGTAAACAGTGCGGGAAAAGTAAACAGGTGATTGCAATATGATTAAAATTGGACCGGGGTCCATAGTTCACTAGTGGTGTCTCTCCATAGATAAAATAACATGCTGGGTAAACAAATTACAGTTGGGCAATTGATAGAATAAAGATAACGTGATATGTCAAGAAGATCACTATGAGATTTACTCTGGGCATTACAACAAAATACATAGACCGCCATCCAACTGCATCTATGACTAATAATCCACCCCCGGGGATATCATCCGAACACCCTAGAAGTATTAAGTTGCGAACAACAGATAATTGCATTAAGCAAAGTGTGTAATGTAAACAAAGCATATGCCCTTGAGCATATGAATGTTGTTTTCTCCCTAGTAGCAACAGCACATCTACCACCTTAGAGGTTTCTGTCACTCCCCCAGGTGAAATAGAGACATGAACCTACTATCGAGCATAAATACCCCCTCTTGGAGTCACTAGCAACTACTCGGCCAAGATAGCTACTAACAACGGAGAGCATGCAAGATCATAAACAACATAGAGATAACAAAAGATATAATTCAGTACAGCAACTTAATCATAACCACCAATATTCATCGGATCCCAACAAACCAACATCATAGAATTACATAACGGTGATCTCAATCATGTAGGGCAGCTCATGAGATCTAAACATGAAACACATGGTGGAGAAGACAACCATCTAGCTACTGCTATGGACCCATAGTGCAAGGTAGACTACTCACTCATCGCTCTGGAGGCAAGCATGGCGATGAAGAAGACCTCCGGTGGCGATTCCCCTCTCCGGCAGGGTGTCGGGAAGAGCTTCTGGACCCTCCCGATCTTCGGGTCGACGGCGGCGGCGGATCGCGATGTATTCTGGAAAACTGATCGGGCTCTTAGGTTTTTCTCGTCAGGGGGTATATATAGGCGAAGGGGAGATGTCAGAGGAGGGACCACGCCCCCTCACACGGGGCTGGCGCGGCCAGGGGGGTGGCCGCGCCACCCCTGTGTCTGGGGCCCACGTGGCCCCACTCCGTCAGGTCTTCGGATGTCTGGAAGCTTCCCCGTGAAATATGACTTCAGGAACTTGTTTCGTCCAATTCCGAGAATATTTCCTGTGTATCACTCTGAAACACAAAAACAGCAGAAAACAGGAAACTGGCACTATGGCACTTCGTTAATAGGTTAGTTCCGGAAAATGTATAAAAATGCCACTAAGTGTAACGAAACAATAGGCAAATGGTGTAAAAACAAGCATGGAGCATCAAAAATTATAGATACGTTTGAGACGTATCAAGCATCCCCAAGCTTAACTCCTGCTCGTCCTCGAGTAGGTAAGTGATAACAAAGAATAATTTTTGAGGTGACATGCACCTACACAATCTTGATCATATATGTAAGCATTGGTGAGCTGGGATCAATAGAACTTAAAACATGGGCATGAAGATATAATCATGACAATAAGAAACTTAGCAACCATGTTGTAAACATGCAAATGAACACAAACAAAAGATCATGATAATGAAACAATGAAAGTCAAACGTGTGTTCAAATCATAAGGAAAAACATACAAATGATTTTCAGCTTGTCCTTCAAAGAGAGCAAAGCATAAATGCATAGGACACCTCAAAGTTTAAGAGGGCGACTAGATATAAATAATTTAAGAACAAGTGAAACCAACAATATGAATCAATCAATGAACTTTGGGACAATGCATATCACACTAAGAATGACAACTATGCTCTCTTAATGGTGCATAAAGAAAGAAGGTGGTGACTCAACATAAAAGTAAAAGAAAGGCCCTTCGCAGAGGGAAGCAGTGATTGCAAGTTTTATAACCTTCAAAAATTATGGTACTTACCGGCTTTGAGCTCTCATTGCCCCCATCATAAGCATCTTGAATGGTTAAAGTTAATGTGAGAACAATTATGATGCATATGCTTGACAAATCATAAGTTGAAAACCTCGTGTCCCGTGAATACGAGTACCCAAACCATGCTAATTTACTTAGAGTCCCAAGCAAGGCTCTTATCATTGTAAGTATATGCATATCATTGAGAACTGCCAATGGGGTACCTCCGTGCCCGATGACATGGAACAAGCCCACACCAAAATGACAGGACAAGCAGACAATGAACACCTCGACATCTCTTTTATTTGCTATATTGTTTAGCTTTTTATTGTGAGATGCGTCGTCGAATGTTCACCATGGGTATGCTGCAAATTTCCACCATGAATTATGCATGGCTTAGATTGGCGGCCCGGCGTTTCCGTAACACATATAAAAACTCCATGATCCTCACAAGATTCCCAATTCATTTCACACAGCGGGCATCCATAAACAAAAGATCACGATATCAACTCAAAAAGAAGTGCAATGTTGAAAGCTTGCCCCATGACAGCATGGCTGGGCTAGAATCCAACTTACAACTTGCAAGCATAACAACTCAACATAAGAGACCACAATGTCAAATTTTTAAGAACAGGAAAAAGTAAAGTGTGCCTTCCGGTTCGTGAGAGCTTTACTGACCGAATTTCGCATAACACTGGTAAGAGTTTAATTTGAAGAGAATATAAAAGCAAGTCAAATTTACTTGGAATAGCAAATTTCTAGTAGGTATGTATGGTGGACACTTTGGAAAACTTTGGCTTTTAGGAGTTGGATGCACGAGTAGAGCTCATACTCAGTACAAGGCGATGGCTAGCAAAAGACTGGGAGCGACCAACTAAGAGAGCAATAATGGCCATAATCATGCAAAGCGACAAAGCGACATTAAACGAAGCATACGATGGCATCAAAAGTCAAAAACTAAATGATCATGAAGGCTAATGGCGACTTTGTAAGAGTCTAACATGTGTGAGCATGCGCCAAGTCAACCCAAATAAAGCATCAAGGAGAAAACCAAAATAATGCTTTCATACAATAAAAACAACGCATGATTTTTTTCAAAGGCTCATTAAGCAATCTCAGTTATTTGAGACAATTCATGCTACAGCAAAACCACTAAGCATACTATCAAAAAGACATCAAGCATGACATGAAAAAGCCTAAGCCGCAGTCTACACAAGCTCCTTCTTGTACCACTATTTTGCACAAAGCTTTTTCTCTTTTCCAACACCATTTGAAATTTTTATAAACACCTCTTTTGATGAAAACCAATGAAGATCAGAGGCAAAAATACACCTTGATGAAAAGATATGACAAGATCTGAATGCAAATCAAGGCGAAAACGAAAACCAAAAGCAGTAGCAGAAAAAGTAGAACACTCGATTTTTAATAAGAGTGGAAACTAGAGCGTTCTTTGCAAATGAAAACGAGTACATCTCCTCCAAAGGGAAATTTGTTGGGGTCCAACCATTTATTGCAGCAAACAAACAAACTAAACAAACTAAGAAAACTAAAACAACTGACGCTCCAAGAAAAACACATAGTGCATGAAGCAATAAAAATATAGTGTCTTGAAAGGTGACCTGATTTTTGCCGATGAAGAAGGGGTGCCTCGGGGGCATCCCCAAGCTTTGACGCTTGTATTTCTTGGATATTTCTTGGGGTGATGCATGGGCATCCCCAAGCTTGAGCTTTTGTCCATTCTTCAACTCATCTCATCATTCTCCAATCCCTACACTTGAAAACTTCCTTCATACAAAACTAAACACAATTCTATTAGCAACATTAGTGTAAGCATAAAATATATTCAACCTCTTTTAGCTTCAGGTTTCAACCCAAAACCACCACATATAAAGTATATACTACTGTAGCAACTTCCACAAGAGTTCCATGACCAAAAGAACTCAAAAGAAAGCGATAAAGTGGCAAAAACAAATATTGGCAGAAATCTGTCAAAACTGGACAGCTGACAATGGACGAATTTTTGAGGGATTTTCTGTTGCTCAAATCAAAAAGTTTTCAACTAAGAAAAGTTTGGATATAACCTGGGGCATATGCACAAGAAATCGCAGGTCCAAAAGATATACAGAGAATTTTCACGAATTTTTACGGTGCAGCACCGAAAACAGTTTCAGGACAGCAATAACCCCAAATCTTTACCTCACTCAAATTAGAGGCTTCTCTTGGCACAAAAACGAAATAAACAAGATAAGGAGCGGTCATTACAGTAGTAATGACTTCCAAGACTCAAATAAAAGAAAAAGTACTGAAAAGTAAACAATTGGTTATCTCCCAAGAGTGCTTTTCTTTAACGCCTTTGAGCTAGGCGCAGAAAATTGCGAATCAAGTAATATCAAGTGATGAAGCATTAAAATCAACAGAAGAGGTCTTATCAATAAGGCATTGTATTTCATCCACATAAGTTTTTGAAGACCCTTTGTGATCATGCTTTGGTACACTATTCTCATCAAAGAGATTTTCAGGACAGATCCAGGCAAAATTATTTTCGAAGGCATCATTCAATCCCAAAAGCTTGCAAGGTATAGGTATCTGGGCCCCGTCATTAGTATCAATAACCTTTATAGGTGAACCGAGTTTATTAAAACGTTTAAGGACCTTCCTAGCTTCAACAACGACATCCTTAAATTCTAAGCGCAAAGTTTCAAAGATAAAAGCCTTCTTTTCGGGATCCTCAATTTCATGAAGCTTAAGGAACATGTATTGCATAAAAGGATTAAGTCTAGCAAACCTAGTTTCCAACATGTCAATTAAATAAATAGAAGCAACTTCAATACTAGGAGCAAGCTCAACCCAAGACTTTTCCTCATCTTCATCGTGCATACTAATGTGATTAAAGAACTCCTCAATGTTACTTTTGCCAATAATCGAACCACTCCCTACAGAGAGGTCCTCCAGAACGAACTCAGGGAACAACATGATAAACTAAAGTAAAGAAATAACAACTACCAAGGATTCTAATTTTTTTGGGTTTTTGATATAAAAAGCAGTGCAGGTAAAATAAATAAAGTAAAGCAAAACAAATAACAAAGTAAAGAATGTGTGCGCAAAGAACTCCCCTCGCAGAAGTCTTCTCTCTTCCCCGGCAACGGCGCCAGAAAAGAAGCTGCTACTCGTGTGATGGCGCCAGAAAAGACTGTGGCGTTTAGTTGACGTGGGAGCAGTAAGTCCTTGTGCGTGGTGATGACCAGCCCGTTGGGAACCCCAAGAGGAAGGTATGATGAGTGTAGCGGCTAGTTTTCCCTCAGTTAAGAAACCAAGGTTTATCGATCAGGAGAAGAGAGACGATGACGACTGAAGGTGTTTGTGGAACCTGCACACACACAAACAAATACTTTGTCCCCAACTTGCGATGAGGTTGTCAATCTCACCGGTTTGCTTGAAACAAAGGTTATGAGTGTATCGAGTGGAAAACAGTAGTAATATGCGAGTAAAGTAAACAGTGCGGGAAAAGTAAACAGGTGATTGCAATATGATTAAAATAGGACCGGGGTCCACAGTTTACTAGTGGTGTCTCTCCATAGATAAAATAACATGCTGGGTAAACAAATTACAGTTGGGCAATTGATAGAATAAAGATAACGTGATATGTCAAGAAGATCACTATGAGATTTACTCTGGGCATTACAACAAAATACATAGACCGCCATCCAACTGCATCTATGACTAATAATCCACCCCCGGGGATATCATCCGAACACCCTAGAAGTATTAAGTTGCGAACAACAGATAATTGCATTAAGCAAAGTGTGTAATGTAAACAAAGCATATGCCCTTGAGCATATGAATGTTGTTTTCTCCCTAGTAGCAACAGCACATCTACCACCTTGGAGGTTTCTGTCACTCCCCCAGGTGAAATAGAGACATGAACCCACTATCGAGCATAAATACCCCCTCTTGGAGTCACTAGCAACTACTCGGCCAAGATAGCTACTAACAACGGAGAGCATGCAAGATCATAAACAACATAGAGATAACAAAAGATATAATTCAGTACAGCAACTTAATCATAAACACCAATATTCATCGGATCCCAACAAACCAACATCATAGAATTACATAACGGTGATCTCAATCATGTAGGGCAGCTCATGAGATCTAAACATGAAGCACATGGTGGAGAAGACAACCATCTAGCTACTGCTATGGACCCATAGTCCAAGGTAGACTACTCACTCATCGCTCCGGAGGCAAGCATGGCGATGAAGAAGACCTCCGGTGGCGATTCCCCTCTCCGGCAGGGTGCCGGGAAGAGCTTCTGGACCCTCCCGATCTTCGGGTCGACGGCGGCGGCGGATCGCGATGTATTCTGGAAAACTGATCGGGCTCTTAGGTTTTTCTCGTCAGGGGGTATATATAGGCGAAGGGGCGATGTCAGAGGAGGGACCACGCCCCCTCACACGGGGCTGGCGCGGCCAGGGGGGTGGCCGCGCCGCCCCTGTGTCTGGGGCCCACGTGGCCCCACTCCGTCAGGTCTTCGGATGTCTGGAAGCTTCCCCGTGAAATATGACTTCAGGAACTTGTTTCGTCCAATTCCGAGAATATTTCCTGTGTATCACTCTGAAACACAAAAACAGCAGAAAACAGGAAACTGGCACTGTGGCACTTCGTTAATAGGTTAGTTCCGGAAAATGTATAAAAATGCCACTAAGTGTAACGAAACAATAGGCAAATGGTGTAAAAACAAGCATGGAGCATCAAACATTATAGATACGTTTGAGACGTATCATGGTGTCTCTCCATAGATAAAATAACACATGCTGAGTAAATAAATTATAGTTGGGCAATTGATAGAATAAAGATAAACGTGATATGTCAAGAAGATCACTATGAGATTTACTCTGGTCATTACAACAAAATACATAGACCGCCATCCAACTGCATCTATGACTAATAATCCACTCCCGGGGATATCAATCCGAACACCCCAAAAGTATTAAATTGCGAACAACAGATAATTGCATTAAGCAAAGTGTGTAATGTAAACAAAGCATATGCCCTTGAGCATATGAATGTTGTTTTCTCCCTAGTAGCAACAGCACATCTACAACCTTAGAGGTTTCTGTCACTCCCCCAGATTAAATAGAGGCATGAACCCACTATCGAGCATAAATACCCCCTCTTGGAGTCACTAGCAACGACTCGGCCAAGATAGCTACTAACAACGGAGAGCATGCAAGATCATAAACAACATAGAGATAACAAAAGATAATATTCAGTACAGCAACTTAATCATAAACACCAATATTCATCGGATCCCAACAAACCAAACATGTAGAATTACATAACGGTGATCTCAATCATGTAGGGCAGCTCATGAGATCTAAACATGAAGCACATGGTGGATAAGACAACCATCTAGCTACTGCTATGGACCCATAGTCCAAGGTAGACTACTCACTCATTGCTCCGGAGGCAAGCATGGCGATGAAGAAGACCTCCGGTGGCGATTCCCCTCTCCGGCAGGGTGCCGGGAAGAGCTTCTGGACCCTCCCGATCTTCGGGTCGACGGCGGCGGCGGATCGCGATGTGTTCTGGAAATCTGGAGGAGGATCCAGGCGCCCTCACGCGGGGCCTGCGCGGCCAGGGGCCTGGCCGCGCCACCCCTGCGTGTGGGGCCCTGGTGGCCCCCCTCCTACTCTCCTTCGGATCTCTGGAAGCTTCCGGGTAAAATAAGACTTCAGGAACTTGTTTCGTCCAATTCCGAGAATATTTCCTATGTATCACTTCTGAAACACAAAAACAGCAGAAAACAGGAAACTGGCACTGTGGCAACTCGTTAATAGGTTAGTTCCGGAAAATGCATAAAAGTGCCACTAAGTGTAACGAAACAATAGGCAAATGGTGTAAAAACAAACATGGAGCATCAAAAATTATAGATACGTTGGAGACGTATCAGTGGCACATGAAAATTTGCTTTGGAATGGCTTGCAAATACCATGCATAGGAATTTATAGTCGACACAATGGCAAACTTGGTTTCTAGGAGTTGGATGCACGAGTAGAGCTCATACTCCGTACAAGGCGAGGGCTAGCAAAAGACTGGGAGCGACCAACTAAGAGAGCGATAACGGCCATAATCATGCAAAGCGACAAAGCAACATTAAAAGAAGCATAAGATGACATCAAAAGTCAAAAACTAAGTGATCATAGAGGCTATTGGCGACTTTGTATGAGTCTAACATGTATGAGCATGCGCCAAGTCAACCCAAATAAAGCATCAAGGAGAAAACCAAAATAATGCTTCCAAATAATTAAAACAACGCATGATTTTTTCAAAGGCTCATTAAGCAATCTCAGTCATTTGAGACAGATCATGCTACAGCAAAAATCACTAAGCATACTATCAAAACGACATCAAGCATGACATGAAAAAGTCTAAGCCGCAGTCTACACAAGCTCCTTCTTGTACCACTTTTTTGCATAAAGCTTTTTCTCTTTTCCAACACCATTCAAAAAATTTATAAACACCTCTTTTGATGAATACCAATAAAGACCAGAGGCAAAAATACACCTTGATAAAAAGATAAAACAAGATCTGAACAAAAATCAAGGCAAAAAATGCAAGCTAAACACAGTAGCAGAAAAAGAGAACACTCATTGAACGATAAGAGTGAAAACTAGAGTGTTCTTGGCAATGAAAAACGAGTTCATCTCCTCCAAAAGAAACATGATGTGATCTAACCATTTATTGCAGCAAACTAAACTAAACTAATACTGAAAATAAAAACAACTGACGCTCCAAGAAAAACGCATAGTGCATGAAGCAATAAAAATATAGTGTCTTGAAAGGTGACCTGATTTTTGCCGATGAAGAAGGGGGTGCCTCAGGGGCATCCCCAAGCTTTGATGCTTGTACTTTTTGGATATTTCTTGGGGTGCTGGGCATCCCCAAGCTTGAGCTTTTGTCCATTCTTCATCTTATCTCATCATTCTCCAATCCCTACACTTGAAAACTTCCTTCATACAAAACTAAACACAATTCTATTAGCAACATTAGTGTAAGCATAGTAATGAACCAACCCTTTTTGATTCAGGTTTCAACTCAAAACCACCACCTATTAAGCATATACTACTGTAGCAACTTCCCCAAAAGTTCTGTGATCAAAATAACTAAAAAAGAAAGCGATAAAGCGGCAAACACAAATATTGGCAGAAATCTGTCAAAACAGAACAGCTGATAAAGGTCGAATTTTTGAGGTGTTTTCTGTTGCTCAAATCAAAAAGTATTCAACTAATGAAAGTTTGGATATAACCTGGGGCATATGCACAAGAAATCGCAGGTCCAAAAGATATACAGAGAATTTTCACGAATTTTTATGGTGCAGCACCGAAAACAGTTTCAGGACAGCAACATCCCCAAATCTTACCTCACTCGAATTAGAGGCTTCTCTTGGCACAACAACGAAATAAAAAGGATAAGGAGCGGTTATTACAGTAGTAGTAACTTCCAAGACTCAAATAAAAGAAAAAGTACTGAAAATAAAACATTGGGTTATCTCCCAAGAGTGCTTTTCTTTAACGCCTTTGAGCTAGGCGCAGTAATTTGCAAAGATGCTTATGTGGGCGCCATATAAGAGCTTGAGGCAAAGGCGCCATATAGGAACTTAAAGCAATGGAGAGCATCAAAAAGCAAATGTGAAAGACATTTAAATCTGAACCACTTCCTATGCATAGGAATCTTGTAAGAAAATAAATCAACGAGGCACATAGTAGCAAGCATGGATAGATAAAACAAGTGCCACTTCAAGATTTGCAACATAAAGAGGGGAAACTTAATATTGTTGAGATCCATCAAACCATGTTTCCCTCTCTCATAATAACTTTCAGTAGCATCATGAATAGAACTAACAATATAACTATCACATAAAACATCCCTATCATGAGCCACATGCATAAAAGAATTAATACTCACCACAGGAACAATAGTAGTAGGAGCAGATTTAACAGAATAATTATTCTCATCACCATAATCATCAAAAACAGGAGGCATATTGTAATCATAACTAATTTTCTCCTCAAAAGTAGGTGAACTGAAAATATTATACCCATCATCATAACCATCATAAACTAGAGGTTTAGTATCATCACAAGCTGAAGAACAGCTATTTCGCAAAGCATATTCTTTAAACATATCATCATAAGAAGGAACATCACATAGGGGAGATAAAATATCATCAGAGCAAACTTTCTCCACTAAAACTGGGGAACTAAAAATATCATGCTTAACAAAACCAGCTTCCCCAAGCTTAGACTTTTCTATAGCATTAGCAATAACGGTGTTCAAAGCATTCATACTAACAACACTATTAGCATGCATATTAAGCTCCAAAGGTTTTTCAATTTTCTCTTCAAACACTTCATATCTAAACTCAGGAAAAAGACTAAAGAACTCTTTGTTTTCCATTAAGCCTAACTAGTGAAAATAAAAACAAGAAACAAAAAGATGTAATTGCAGAATCTAAAGGAAATAACTCCGAGCACTCACATAGGAGGATGCGAGTACCTTTTACCTTACCTCCCCGGCAACGGCGCCAAAAAAGAGCTTGATGTCTACACACGCTTCTGTTCTTGTAGACAGTGTTGGGCCTCCAAGTGCAGAGGTTTGTAGAACAGTAGCAAGTTTCCCTTAAGTGGATCACCCAAGGTTTATCGAACTCAGGGAGGAAGAGGTCAAAGCTATCCCTCTCAAGCAACCCTGTAATTACGATACAGAAATATCTTGTGTCCCCAACACACCCAATACACTTGTCAGATGTATAGGTGCACTAGTTCGTCAAAGAGATAGTGAAATACAAGTAGTAGTGATGATTATAAGTAGTAACTGTAATATGAAATAAGTATCGCTGCAAGCAAACATGTAACAAAACAGGAAGTAAACGATGTGCAAAGCTTGAAAACAAGGCCTAGGGATCATACTTTCACTAGTGGACACACTCCCAACAAATATAACATAATTGAACAAATAAATAACTTCTCTTCACTATAGTACTCTGAATTACTCTCCTATTGAATAACACTAATCATTGCGTAGGGCTACGAAGCACTCCTTAAAGTTCATCAAGTACTTGACAAACACCACTCATAGAGATATCCAAATCAAATCACAATTCAAGATAGATATTATTGCAACTTAGACCAAGTACTAACACGGTGCACACACTGTCAACATTACACCATGAAAGGAGGAATAGATCACTTCAATACTATCATAGTGATAATTATTCTCATAATCCATAAGAGATCACAATCGTAGCCTAGACCAAGTACCACCATGATGCATGCACTGTCACTGTTACACCATGGCAGGAGGAATAGATTACTTTAATAACACACTAGAGTACACATAATGAAGAAGAGTAACATCTACTTATTCAACATGATACAAAGCTCACGATCACATAAAGATCACATCATGGGAGAGAGAGGTGAACCACATAGCTACCGGTAGAGCCCTCAGCCCCGGGGGAGAACTACTCCCTCCTCATCATAGGAGATAGCAAGGTTGATGGAGATGGCGGTAGGGATGGCAATGGGTACCCATCACCCGCGTACCCGCCAGGTAAATACCCATTAGACATACGGGTATGGGACAAAAAAAACCCATGGGTATACAAATGGGAAAAATCTATACCCATCGAGTAGAGCGGGTATGGGTATGGGATCCTAAAACCCATACCCATATACCCAAATACCCATCTAATAGTTTGACATGTGGGCCTCTAGAGTATCAGCGTACTAAATTAATATGGTGCTATTATGCGCAAGTGTGGTTATTTATGAGAATGTGTTGTTGTTCACAAGTATGTGTTCTCGCTTATAATATGTTGTTTTTAAATTATGGTTATATGTTGTTTATGACTATTTTTTTTGCTCAAATTGAAGTGTTGTAAATGCGGGTATTTTTACCCGCGGGTACCCATTTACCCTGGCGGGTGACGGGTATGGGAAAACCCATACCCTGCGGGTGCCATCCCTAGATGGCGGTGAGGTCGATGGAGACGGCGACGGAGACCGATGGAGATGGCTCCGGGGGCACTTCCCCGTCCCGGCAGGGTGCCGGAACAGAGACTTCTGTCCCCCAAAATTTGGCTTCGACGGCGGCGGCGCTGCGGAACTGTTCTGGAAATTTCGCCAACTCCCCTAGGGTTTTCCGTCCCGAGGCTTTATATTGGCGAAGGGGCGTCGTCAGGGGGCAGCCAGGGGCTCCTCACACTAGGTGGGCGTGGCCAGGGGCTGGGCCGCGCCCCCTACATGTAAGGGCGGCCTCTGGCCCCCCCACCGGCTCTCTTTCGGTCTTCGGGAAGCTTCCGGGAAAAATAAGACTTCTGGAACATGTTTCGTCCAATTCCGAGAATATTTGGCACTGTGGCATCTTGTCAATAGGTTAGTTCCGGAAATCTCATAAAAGTGCCACGAAGTGTAATGAAACACAAGGCAAATGGTGTAAAAAACAAGCATGGAGCATCAAAAATTATAGATACGTTTGAGACGTATCAACTGGTAAGAGTTTAATTTGAAGAGTAAATAAAAGCAAGTCAAATTTACTTGGAATAGCAAATTGCTAGTAGGTATGTATGGTGGACACTTTGGAAAACTTGGTTTTTTAGGAGTTGGATGCACGAGTAGAGCTCATACTCAGTACAAGGCGAGGGCTAGCAAAAGACTGGGAGCGACCAACTAAGAGAGCAATAATGGCCATAATCATGCAAAGCGACAAAGCGACATTAAAAGAAGCATAAGATGGCATCAAAAGTCAAAAACTAAATGATCATAGAGTCTATTGGCGACTTTGTAAGAGTCTAACATGTGTAAGCATGCGCCAAGTCAACCCAAATAAAGCATCAAGGAGAAAACCAAAATAATGCTTCCAAATAATTAAAACAACGCATGATTTTTTCAAAGTCTCATCAAGCAATCTCAGTTATTTGAGACAAGTCATGCTACATCAAAACCACTAAGCATACTATCAAAAATACATCAAGCATGACATGAAAAAGCCTAAGCCGCAGTCTACACAAGCTCCTTCTTGTACCACTTTTTTGCATAAAGCTTTTTCTCTTTTCGAACACCATTTGAAATTTTTTAAGACGCCTCTTTTGATGAAAACCAATAAAGATCAGAGGCAAAAATACACCTTGATGAAAAGATATGACAAGGTCTGAACGCAAATCAAGGCGAAAACGAAAACCAAAAGCAGTAGCAGAAAAAGAAGAACACTCGGTTTTTTATAAGAGTGAAAACTAGAGCGTTCTTGGCAAATGAAAAGCAAGGCAACTTCTCCAGAATAAATTTGTTGGGGTCCAACCATTTATTGCCGCAAACAAAACTAAACTAATAAATAAAACTAAAACAACTGACGCTCCAAGAAAAACACATAGTGCATGAAGCAATAAAAATATAGTGTTTTGAAAGGTGACCTGATTTTTGTCGATGAAGAAGGGGTGCCTCGGGGGCATCCCCAAGCTTTGATGCTTTTACTTCTTGGATATTTCTTGGGGTGATGCATGGGCATCCCCAAGCTTGAGCTTTTGTCCATTCTTCAACTCATCTCATCATTCTCCAATCCCTACACTTGAAAACTTCCTTCATACAAAACTAAACACAAATCTATTAGCAACATTAGTGCAAGCATATCATATAATCAACCCCTTTTTGCTTCAGGTTTCAACCCAAAACCACCACATATAAAGTATATACTACTGTAGAAACTTCCCCAAAAGTTCCGTGATCAAAAGAACTCAAAAGAAAGCGATAAAGCGGCAAACACAAATATTGGTAGAAATCTGTCAAAACAGAATAGCTGACAAAGGTCGACTTTTAAAGAGGTTTTCTGTTGCTTAAATCAAAAAGTGTTCAACTAATGAAAGTTTGGATATAACCTGGGGCATATGCACAAGAAATCGCAGGTCCAAAAGATATACAGAGAATGTTTACGAATTTGTACGGTGCAGCACTGAAAACAGTTTTAGGACAGCAACATCCCCAAATCTTTACCTCACTCAAATTAGAGGCTTCTCTTGGCACAACAATGAAATAAAAAGGATAAGGAGAGGTCATTACAGTAGTAATAACTTCCAACAATCAAATAAAAGAAAAAGTACTGAAAATAAAACATTGGGTTATCTCCCAAGAGTGCTTTTCTTTAACGCCTTTGAGCTAGGCGCAAAAAATGGCGAATCAAGTAACATCAAGAGATGAAGCATCAAGCTCATAATGTGCTCTAAGAATAGAGTCAAAAATTCATTTCTTTATTTTCCTAGGGAAGTGTTCCATACCTTTCTTGAGTGGGAATTGATATTTGATGGTGCCTCCTCTCATATCAATGATGGCACCTACAGTTCGAAGAAAGGGTCTTCCCAAAATAATAGGACATGAAGCATGGCATTCAACGTCCATAACGAGAAAATCAACGGGAACAAGGTTATTGTTAACCATAATAAGAACATCATTAATCCTTCCCAAAGGTTTCTTCTTAGCAACATCAGCAATAGGAACATCATAATAACACTTTTCAAGCGGTGGTAAATCAAGCATATCATAATTTTTCTAGGCATGATAGAAATACTAGCACCTAGATCACATAAAGCATGGCAATCAAAACCATTAACATGCATATCAATGATGGGTTCCCAACCATCTTCTAACTTCTTGGGAACAGAAGCTTTTTGCTTCAACTTTTCATCCCTAATTTTCATGAGAGCATTGGTAATATGCTTTGTAAAAGCAATATTTAAAGAACTAGCATTGGGAGTCAAAGCAAGATTTTGCAAGAACAAAATTACTTAAGATATATTGCTGCCATCAATATCAAAATCATTAAAATAAGTAGAGCTATCATCTCCTACACTCCGAAAAATTTCAGCACTCTTTTGAGAAAAAGTTTTGGCAGTTTTAGGCTTTTTAACACAAGGAGTGAGAGTTTTCTCTACACCAATCAAAGTAAGAGGATTGCTAGCATTAGGAACAACATCATTAGAGGTAGTAATAGTACAAACTTTCATATTCCTAGCAATCTGCTAATGCCAAGTTGACGTGGAATATGCAGTTGATGGTCCTTGTGCGTGGTGAATAACCAGCCCGTTGGGAACCCCAAGAGGAAGGTGTGATGAGTATAGCAGCTCATTTTCCCTCAGTTAAGAAACCAATGTTTATCGTTCTTGGAGAGAAGAGACAATAACGACTGAAGGTGATGCTTGCTAGTTTGCGACAGATCCGGACAAGTCATATATGGCGCCTCGTCCAAGCTTTGCTTGCTAGCTGCAATGCGGAACCTACACACACACAACCAAGTACTTTGTTCCCAATTTACGATGAGGTTGTCAATCTCACCGGTTTGCTTGAAACAAAGGTTATGAGCGTATCGAGTGGAAAATAGTAGAAGTATGCGAGTAAAGTAAACAGTGCGAGTAAAGTAAACAGGTGATAGCAATATGATGGAAATAGGACCGGGGTCCACAGTTCACTAGTAGTGTCTCTCCATAAGATAAATAACACATGCTGGGTAAACAAATTACAGTTGGGCAATTGATAGAATAAAGATAAACGTGATATGTCAAGAAGATCACTATGAGATTTACTCTGGGCATTACAACAAAATACATAAACCGCCATCCAACTGCATCTATGACTAATAATCCACTTGTGGCGAATCAATCCGAGAACTCCACAAGTATTAAGTTGCGAACAACAGATAATTGCATTAAGCAAAGTGTGTAATGTAAACAAAGCATATGCCCTTGAGCATATGAATGTTGTTTTCTCCCTAGTACCAATAGCACATCTACAACCTTAGAGGTTTCTGTCACTCCCCCAGATTAAATAGAGGCATGAACCCACTATCGAGCATAAATACCCCCTCTTGGAGTCACTAGCAACTACTCGGTCAAGATAGCTACTAACAACGGAGAGCATGCAAGATCATAAACAACATAGAGATAACAAAAGATATATTTCAGTATAGCAACTCAATCATAACACCAATATTCATCGGATCCCAACAAACCAAACATGTAGAATTACATAACGGTGATCTCAATCATGTAGGGCAGCTCATGAGATCTAAACATGAAGCACATGGTGGAGAAGACAACCATCTAGCTACTGCTATGGACCCATAGTCCAAGGTAGACTACTCACTCATCGCTCCAGAGGCAAGCATGGCGATGAAGAAGACCTCCGGTGGCAATTCCCCTCTCCGGCAGGGTGCCGGGAAGAGCTTCTGGACCCTCCCGATCTTCAGGTCGACGGCGGCGGCGGATCGCGATTTGTTCTGGAAAATTGATCGGGTACTTAGGTTTTTTCCGTCGGGGGGTCTTTATAGGCGAAGGGGCATTGTCAGAAGTGGCCCCAGGCCTCCTCATGCCACGGCGGCATGGCCAGGGCCTGGGCCGCGCCAGCCCTGCGTGAGGGCGGCCTATGGCCCCTCTCCTTCTTCTCTTCGGATGACTGGAAGCTCCCAGACAAAATAAGACTTCAGGAACTTGTTTCGTCCAATTCCGAGAATATTTCCTGTGAATCACTTCTGAAACACAAAAAAGCAGAAAACAGGGAACTGGCACTGTGGCGACTTGTTAATAGGTTAGTTCCGGAAAATGCATAAAAGTTCCACGAAGTGTAATGAAACAGTAGGCAAATGGTGTAAAAACAAGCATGGAGCATCAAAAATTATAGATACGTTGGAGACGTATCAAGCATCCCCAAGCTTAACTCCTGCTCGTCCTCGAGTAGGTAAGTGATAACAAAAGAATAATTTTTGAGGTGACATGCACCTACACAATCTTGATCATATATGTAAGCATTTGTGAGCTGGGAGCATAAGAACTTAAAACATGGGCATGAAGATATAATCTTGACAATAAGAACTTAGCAACCATGTTGTAAACATGCAAATGAACACAAACAAAAGATCATGAAAATGAAACAATGAAAGTCAAACGTGTGTTCAAATCATAAGGAAAAACATACAAATGGTTTTCAGCTTGTCCTTCAAAGAGAGCAAAACATAAATGCATAGGACACCTTCAAGTTTAAGAGGGCGACTAGATACAAATAATTTGAGAATAAGTGAAACCAACAATATGAATCAATCAATGAAAACTTTGGGACAATGCACATTATACTAAGAATGACAACTATGCTCTCTTAATGGTGCATAAAGATAGAAGGTGGTGACTCAACATAAAAGTAGAAGAAAGGCCCTTCGCAGAAGGAAGCAGTGATTGCAAGTTTTATAACCCTCAAAAATTATGGTACTTACCGGCTTTGAGCTCTCATTGCCCCCATCATAAGCATCTTGAATGGTTAAAGTTAATGCGAGAACAATTATGATGCATATGCTTGACAAATCATAATTTGAAAACCTCGTGTCCCGTGAATACGAGTACCCAAACCTCATGCTACTTTACTTAGAGTCCCAAGCAAGGCTCTTGTCATTGTAAATATATGCATATCATTGAGAACCGCCAACGGGGTACCTCCGTGCCCGATGACATGGAACAAGCCCACATCAAAATGATAGGACAAGCAGATAATGAACACCTCGACATCTCTTTTATTTGCCATTTGTTTAGCTTTTTATTGTGAGACGCGTTGTCGAATGTTCACCATGGGTATGCTGCAAATTTCCACCATGAATTATGCATGGCTTAGATTAGCGGCCCGGCGTTTCCCTAACACATATACAAACTCCATGATCCCCACAAGATTCCCAATTCATTTCACACCGCGGGCATCCATAAACAAAAGATCACGATATCAACTCAAATAAGAAGTGCAATGTTAAAAGCTTGCCCATGACTGCATGGCTGGGCTAGTCTCCAACTTACAACTTGCAAGCATAACAACTCAACATAAAAGACCACAATGTCAAATTTTTAAGAACAGGAAAAAGTAAAGTGTGCCTTCCGGTTCGTGAGAGCTTTACTGACCGAATTTCGCATAACACTGGTAAGAGTTTAATTTGAAGAGAAAATAAAAGCAAGTCAAATTTACTTGGAATAGAAAATTGCTAGTAGGTATGTATGGTGGACACTTTGGAAAACTTTGGCTTTTAGGAGTTGGATGCACGAGTAGAGCTCATACTTAGTACAAGGCGAGGGCTAGCAAAAGACTGGGAGCGACCAACTAAGAGAGCAATAATGGCCATAATCATGCAAAGCGACAAAGCGACATTAAAAGAAGCATAAGATGGCATCAAAAGTCAAAAACTAAATGATCATAGAGGCTATTGGCGACTTTGTAAGAGTCTAACATGTGTGAGCATGCGCCAAGTCAACCCAAATAAAGTATCAAGGAGAAAAGCCAAAATAATCCTTCCATACAATAAAAACAACGCATGATTTTTTCAAAGGCTCATTAAGCAAACTCAGTTATTTGAGACAAGTCATGCTACAGCAAAACCACTAAGCATACTATCAAAAAGACATCAAGCATGACATGAAAAAGCCTAAGCCGCAGTCTACACAAGCTCCTTCTTGTACCACTTTTTTGCATAAAGCTTTTTCTCTTTTCCAACACCATTTGAAATTTTTATAAACACCTCTTTTGATGAAAACCAATAAAGATCAGAGGCAAAAATACACCTTGATGAAAAGATATGACAAGTTCTGAACGCAAATCAAGGCAAAAACGAAAACCAAAAGCAGTAGCAGAAAAAGAAGAACACTCGATGAAATTGTAAGAATGAAAACGGAGTGTTCTTTGCAAATGAAAACGAGTACATCTCCTCCAAAGGAAATTTGTTGGGGTCCAACCATTTATTGCAGAAAACAAAACTAAACTAACTAAGAAAACTAAAACAACTGACGCTCCAAGAAAAACACATAGTGCATGAAGCAATAAAAATGTAGCGTCTTGAAAGGTGATCTGATTTTTGCCGATGAAGAAGGGGTGCCTCGGGGGCATCCCCAAGCTTTGACGCTTGTACTTCTTGGATATTTCTTGGGGTGATGCATGGGCATCCCCAAGCTTGAGCTTTTGTCCATTCTTCAACTCATCTCATCATTCTCCAATCCCTACACTTGAAAACTTCCTTCATACAAAACTAAACACAATTCTATTAGCAACATTAGTGTAGCATAACATATAATCAACCTCTTTTTGCTTCAGGTTTCAACTCAAAACCACCACATATATAGCAAATACTACTGTAGCAACTTCCCCAAAAGTTCCATGATCAAAAGAACTCAAAAGAAAGCGATAAAGCGGCAAACACAAATATTGACAGAAATCTGTCAAAACAGAACAGCTGACAAAGGACGAATTTTTGAGGGGTTTTCTGTTGCTCAAATCAAAACGTGTTCAACTAACGAAAGTTTGGATATAACCTGGGGCATATGCACAAGAAATCGCAGGTCCAAAAGATATACAGATAATTTATACGAATTTTTACGGTGCAGCACCGAAAACAGTTTCAGGACAGCAACATCCCCAAATCTTTACCTCACTCGAATTAGAGGCTTCTCTTGGCACAAAAACAAAATAAACAAGATAAGGAGTGGTCATTACAGTAGTAATGACTTCCAAGACTCAAATAAAAGAAAAAGTATTGAAAGTAAAACATTGGGTTATCTCCCAAGAGTGCTTTTCTTTAACGCCTTTGAGCTAGGCGCAGAAAATTACGAATCAAGTATTTTCAGAGGAAGCATTAAGATCAACAGCGGAGGTCTTGTCAATAAGGCATTGTATTTCATCCACATAAGTTTTAGAATACCCTTTGTGATCACGCTTTGGTTCACTCAAATCACAAAAAAGATTTTTGGGACAGATCCAGTCAAAATTATTTTTGAAAGCTTCACATAATCCCAAGAGCTTGCTAGGTATAGGTATTTCGGCTCCTTCATCATTAGTACTAATAACCTTTATAGGTGAACCGAGTTTATTAAAACGTTTAAGAACTTTTCTAGCTTCAATAACGACATCTTTAAATTCTAAGCGCAAAGCTTCCAAAATAAAAGCTTTCTTTTCAGGATCTTCAATTTCATGAAGCTTAAGGAACATGTATTGCGTAAAAGGATTAAGACTAGCAAACCTAGTTTCCAACATGTGAATTAAATAAGCAGAAGCAACTTCAATACTAGGAGCTAGCTCAACCAAACACTTTTCCTCAACTTCCTTATGCATACTAATGTGATTAAAGAACTCCTCCATGTTACTTTTTCCAATAATTGAACCACTACCTACTGAGAGGTCCTCCAGAACGTACTTAGGGAACGGCATGATGAACTAAAAGTAAACAAATAACAACTACCAAGGATTCTATTTTTTTTGGGTTTTTGATATAAAACGATGTAGGTAAAATAAATAGAGTAAAGCAAAACAATAACAAAGTAAAGGATGTGCGCGCGAAAACTCCCCTCGGCAACGGCGCCAGAAAAGAGGCTACTAATGCCAAGTTGACGTGGAATATGCAGTTGATGGTCCTTGTGCATGGTGAACAACCAGCCCGTTGGGAACCCCAAGAGGAAGGTGTGATGAGTATAGCAGCTCATTTTCCCTCAGTTAAGAAACCAAGGTTTATCATTCTTGGAGAGAAGGGACAATAACGACTGAAGGTGATGCTTGATAGTTTGCGACAGCTCCGGACAATTCATATATGGCGCCTCGTCCAAGCTTTGCTTGCTAGCTGCAACGCGGAACCTGCACACACACAACCAAGTACTTTGTTCCCAACTTACGATGAGGTTGTCAATCTCGCCGGTTTGCTTGAAACAAAGGTTATGAGCGTATCGAGTGAAAAAAAGTAGAAGTATGCGAGTAAAGTAAACAGTGCGAGTAAAGTAAACAGGTGATAGCAATATGATGGAAATAGGACCGGGGTCCACAGTTCACTAGTGGTGTCTCTCCATAAGATAAATAACACATGCTGGGTAAACAAATTACAGTTGGGCAATTGATAGAATAAAGATAAATGTGATATGTCAAGAAGATCACTATGAGATTTACTCTGGGCATTACAACAAAATACATAGACCGCCATCCAACTGCATCTATGACTAATAATCCACTTGTGGCGAATCAATCCGAGAACTCCACAAGTATTAAGTTGCGAAGAACAGATAATTGCATTAAGCAAAGTGTGTAATGTAAACAAAGCATATGCCCTTGAGCATATGAATGTTGTTTTCTCCCTAGTAGCAACAACACATCTACAACCTTAGAGGTTTCTGTCACTCCCCCAGGTTAAATAGAGGCATGAACCCACTATCGAGCATAAAGACCCCCTCTTGGAGTCACTAGCAACTACTCGGCCAAGATAGCTACTAACAACGGAGAGCATGCAAGATCATAAACAACATAGAGATAACAAAAGATAATATTCAGTATAGCAACTCAATCATAAAACCAATATTCATCGGATCCCAACAAACCAAACATGTAGAATTACATAACGGTGATCTCAATCATGTAGGGCAGCTCATGAGATCTAAACATGAAGCACATGGTGGAGAAGACAACCATCTAGCTACTGCTATGGACCCATAGTCCAAGGTAGACTACTCACTCATCGCTCCAGAGGCAAGCATGGCGATGAAGAAGACCTCCGGTGGTGATTCCCCTCTCCGGCAGGGTGCCGGGAAGAGCTTCTGGACCCTCCCGATCTTCGGGTCGACGGCGGCGGCGGATCGCGATGTGTTCTGGAAAAGTGATCGGGTACTTAGGTTTTTTCCGTCGGGGGGTCTTTATAGGCGAAGGGGCATTGTCAGAGGTGGCCCCAGGCCTCCTCACGCCAGGGCGGCGCGGCCAGGGCCTGGGCCGCGCCAGTCCTGCGTGAGGGCGGCCTGTGGCCCCTCTCCTTCTTCTCTTCGGATGACTGGAAGCTCCCGGACAAAATAATACTTCAGGAACTTGTTTCGTCCAATCCCGAGAATATTTCATTTGTATCACTTCTGAAACACAAAAACAGCAGAAAATAGGGAACTGGCGCTGTGGCAACTTGTTAATAGGTTAGTTCCAGAAAATGCATAAAAGTGCCATGGAGTGTAACGAAACAGTAGGCAAATGGTGTAAAAACAAGCATGGAGCATCAAAAATTATAGATACGTTGGAGACGTATCACAATCACATCCTCTCTTTCCCATCTAGCATGCAATTCTGCTAACAATCTAATATTTTCATCAATTCCAACTTGAATAGCATTAGCAGTAGCAAAAACATTGTTCTCTTTCACATCATTAGGCAACACTTTTAATTTCAGAAGTTCAACATCATGAGCAAGGCTATCAACTTTAGAAGCAAGAATATCAATTTTGCCTAACTTTTCCTCAACAGACTTGTTAAAAGCAGTTTGTTTTACCATGAAGTCTTTAAGCATGACTTCAAGTTCAGAGGGCGCGGCCCTAGTGTTGTTGGAGGAATTACCATAAGAGTTACCATAACCATTACCATTAGTAGAAGGATATGGCCTATAATTGTTACTAGCAAAATTGTTCCTATAAGCATTGTTATTAAAATTATTGTTTCTAATGAAGTTCACATCAACATGCTCTTCTTGAGCAACCAAAGAGGCTAAAGGAACATTATTAGGATCAACATGAGTTATATCATTAGCAAGCATAGCCATAATGGTATCAATCTTATCACTCAAGGAAGAGGTTTCCTCAACAGAATTTACCTTCTTACCTTGTGGAGCTCTCTCGGTGTGCCATTCGGAATAATTTACCATCATGTTGTCAAGTAGATTTGTTGCGGCGCCCAAGGTAAGGGACATAAAAGTGCGTCCAGCAGCTGAATCCAATAGGTTCCTTGAAGAAAAATTCAGTCCTGCATAAAAAGTTTGGACAATCATCCAAGTAGTCAGTCCATGAGTGGGATAATTCTTTATCATAGATTTCATTCTTTCCCAAGCTTGAGCAACATGTTCATTATCAAACTGACTAAACTTTATAATATTGCTACGCAAGGATATAATCTTAGCAGGAGGATAGTATCTACCAATAAAACCATCCTTACACTTAGTCCATGAATCAATACTATTCTTAGTCAAAGACAGCAACCAATCTTTAGCTTTTCCTCTCAAAGAAAAAGGAAACAACTTGAGCTTAATAATGAAAGTTTGGATGTAACCTGGGGCATATGCACAAGAAATCGCAGGTCCAAAAGATATACAGATAATTTTCACAAATTTTTACGGTGCAGCACCGAAAACTGTTTCAGGACAGCAACATCCCCAAATCTTACCTCACTCAAATTAGAGGCTTCTCTTGGCACAAAAACAAAGTAAAAAGGATAGGGAGAGGTCATTACAGTAGTAATAACTTCCAAGAATCAAATAAAAGAAAAAGAACTGAATGTAAAAACATTGGGTTATCTCCTAAGAGTGCTTTTCTTTAACGCCTTTGAGCTAGCCGCAGAAAATTGCGAATCAAGTAATATCAAGTGATGAAGCATCAAGCTCATAATTTGCTCTAAGAATAGAGTCAAAAATCAATTTATTTCTCTTTCTAAGGAAGTGTTCCATACCTTTCTTGAGTGGCAATTGATATTTGATGGTGCCTTCCCTCATATCAATGATGGCACCTACAGTTCGAAGAAAAGGTCTTCCCAAAATAATAGGACATGAAGCATTGCATTCAACATCCATGACAAGAAAATCAACGGGAACAAGGTTATTGTTAACCACAATAAGAACATCATTAATTCTTCCCAAAGGTTTCTTCTTAGCAACATCAGCAATAGGAACATCATAATAACACTTTTCAAGCGGTGGTAAATCAAGCATGTCATAAATCTTTCTAGGCATAATAGAAATACTAGCACCTAGATCACATAAAGCATGGCAATCAAAACCATTAACATGCATATCAATGATGGGTTCCCAACCATCTTCTAACTTCTTGGGAACAGAAGCTTTTTGCTTCAACTTTTGATCCCTAATTTTCATAAGAGCATTGGTAATATGCTTAGTAAAAGCAACATTTAAAGAACTAGCATTGGGAGTCAAAGCAAGCTTTTGCAAGAACAAAATAACTTCAGATATATTGCAGCCATCAACATCAAAATCATTAAAGGAAATAGAGCTATCATCTCCTACACTCCAAAAAATTTCAGCACTCTTTTGAGAAAAAGTTTTAGCAGTTTTAGGCTTTTTAACACAAGGAGTGGGAGTTTTCTCTACACCAATCAAAGTAAGAGGATTGCTAGCATTAGGAGCAACATCATTAGAGGTAGTAATGGTACATACCTTCATCTCTCTAGCCATCTCATCTTCTCTTTCCCACCTGGCATGCAATTCTGCTAGCATCCTAATATTTTCATCAATTCTAACTTGGATAGTATTAGCAGTAGCAAAAACATTGTTCTCTTTCACCTCATTAGGCAACACTTTTAATTTCAGAAGTTCAACATCATGAGCAAGGCCATCAACTTTAGAAGCAAGAATATCAATTTTGCCTAACTTTTCCTCAACAGACTTGTTAAAAACATTTTGCTTACCGATGAAGTCCGTGAGCATTAGCTCAAGCTGGGAGGGCGCGGCCCTAGTGTTGTTGGAGGAATTACCATAAGAGTTACCATAACCATTACCATTGGTAGAAGGATACGGCCTATAATTGTTACTAGCAAAATTGTTCCTATAAGCATTGTTGTTAAAATTATTATTTCTAATAAAGTTTACATCAACATGCTCTTCTTGAGCAACCAAAGAGGCCAAAGGAACATTATTAGGATCTACATGAGGCCTATCATTTGAAAGCATAAGCATAATAGCATCAATCTTATCACTCAAGGAAGAGGTTTCCTCAACAGAATTTACCTTCTTACCTTGTGGAGCTCTCTCGGTGTGCCATTCAGAGTAATTTACCATCATATTGTCTAGAAGCTTCGTTGCGGCGCCCAAGGTAAGGGACATAAAAGTGCCTCCAGCAGCTGAATCAAGTAGGTTCCTCGAAGAAAAATTCAGTCCTGCATAAAAAGTTTGAACAATCATCCTAGTAGTCAGTCCATGAGTGGGACAATTCTTTATCATAGATTTCATTCTTTCCCAAGCTTGAGAAACATGTTCATTATCAAACTGACTAAACTTCATAATATTGCTACGCAAAGCTATAATCTTAGCAGGAGGATAGTGTCTACCAATAAAAGCATCCTAACACTTAGCCCATGAATCAATACTATTTTTAGGCAAAGACAGCAACCAATCCTTAGCTTTTCCTCTCAAAGAAAAAGGAAACAACTTAAGCTTAATAATATCACCATCAACATTCTCATAGTTTTGCATCTCACATAGCTCAACAAAATTGTTGAGATGATCCGCAGCATCATCAGTACTAGCACCAGAAAATTGCTCTTTCATAACAAGGTTCAACAAAGCAGGCTTAATCTCATAAAAATTTGCAGCAGGAGCAGGTGGCGCAATAGGAGTGCAGATAAAATCACAATTGTTCGTGCTAGTAAAATCACACAACTTGGTGTTTTCAGGAGTACCCATTCTAGCAAACTAAAAGCAGACAAGTAAAAACAACTACAAAGGATTCTAATTTTTTTTGGGTTTTTGATAAAATGATGCAAGTAAAATAAATAAAGTAAAGCAAAACAATAAACAAAGTAAAGGATGTGCGTGCGAAAAATCCCCTCGCAGAAGTCTTCTTCTTCCTCGCCGGCAATGGTGCCAGAAAAAGTTCTTGATGCTTGCGGTGGTGTTATCTTTTCACCATCCAGTTGGGAACCCCAAGAGGAAGGTATGATGAATATAGCAGCAAGGTTTTCCCTCAGTAAGAAACCAACGTTTATCGATCCGAAGGGGAACAAGCCAAATGACTGAAGGTGATGCTTGCTAGCTTGCGACAGCTCAGGACAATTTATAAGGCGCCTCGTCCAAGCTTTGCTTTGCTAGCTGCAACGCGGAACCTGCACACAACACAACCAAATACTTTGCTCCCAACTTACGATGAGGTTGTCAATCTCACCGGTTTGCTTGAAACAAAGGAATGAGCGTATCAAGTGGAAAATAGTAATAGTATGCGAGTAAAGTAAACAGTGCGAGTAAAGTAAACAGGTGATAGCAATATAAAGGAAATAGGACCAGGGTCCACAGTTCACTAGCGGTGTCTCTCCATAAGATAAAATAATACATGCTGGGTAAACAAATTACAGTTGGGCAATTGATAGAGTAAAGACAACATGCATATGATGAGAGGATCACTATGAGATTTACTCTTGGCATTACAACAAGATACATAGACCATCATCCAACTGCATCTATGACTAATAATCCACTTGTGGCGAATCAATCCAAGAACTCCACAAGTATTAAGTTGCGAACAATAGATAATTGCATTAAGCAAAGTTTGTAATGTAAACAAAGCATATGCCCTCGAGCATATGAATGTTGTTTTCCCCCTAGTAGCAACAGCACATCTACAACCTTAGAGGTTTCTGTCACTCCCCCAGATTAAATAGAGGCATGAACCCACTATCGAGCATAAATACCCCCTCTTGGAGTCACTAGCAACTACTCGGCCAAGATAGCTACTAACAACGGAGAGCATGCAAGATCATAAACAACATAGAGATAACATAAGATAAATTTTAGTACATCAAATCAAGCATAACACCAATATTCATCGGATCCCAACAAACCAAACATGTAGAATTACATAACGGTGATCTCAATCATGTAAGGCAGCTCATGAGATCTAAACATGAAGCACATGGTGGAGAAGCCAACCATCTAGCTACTGCTATGGACCCATAGTCCAAGGTAGACTACTCACTCATCGCTCCGGAGGCAAGCATGGCGATGAAGAAGACCTCCGGTGGTGATTCCCCTCTCCAGCAGGGTGCTGGGAAGAGCTTCTGGACCCTCCCAATCTTCGGGTCGACGGCGGCGGCGGATCGCGATGTGTTCTGGAAAACTGATCGGGTCGTTAGGTTTTTCCCGTCGGGGGGTCTTTATAGGCGAAGGGGCATCATCAAAAGTGGACCGAGGTGGTCTCACACATAGGGGCGCGGCCAGGGCCTGGGCCGCGCTGCCCTGGTGTGTGAGGCCCTCGTGGCCCCACTCCGTCTCCTCTTCGGTTCTCTGGAAGCTTCGGTGAAATTCTGGGCGATTGGCTTTGGTTTCGTTCAATTCCGAGAATATTTCATGTGTAACTTTTCCGAAACACAAAAACAGCAGAAAACAGGGAACTGGCACTGTGGCGACTTGTTAGTAGGTTAGTTCCGGAAAATGCATAAAAGTGCCATGAAGTGTAACGAAACACTAAGCAAATGGTGTAAAAACAAGCATGGAGCATCAAAAATTATGGATACGTTGGAGACGTATCAGGATGCCCGCAGAACTGTGGGGCTCCGGCGAGCTATTGCTGCAGCCTGGCGGCGTCTAGCGTGCAGGAAAAGAGAGGGGAAAGGTGAGGGGGTCTGGGGGCTTTTATAGAGGAGGGTGGCTGATGGCGTATAGATTACACCAGTTGAGAACCCCAAGAGGAAGGTATGATGAGCATAGCAGCAAGTCTTCCCTCAGTTGTGAAACCTAGGTTTATCGAACCAGTAGGAGAAAGCCAAACTTCAGAAGGTGATACATGCTAGCTTTGCGATAGCTCCGGACAATTTATAAGGCGCCTCGTCGAGGGCTTTGCTTTGCACCAGCAGCAACGTGGAACCTGCACACAACACAACCAAGAACTTTGCCCCAACTTACGATGAGGTTGTCAATCTCACCGGTTTGCTGTAAACAAAGGATTGAGCGTATCGAGTGGTAAAAGGTAATAGTATGCGGGAATGTAAATAAGCAAGTAAAATAGTAAATGGTAAGGCAATGTAAAGGAAGTTGGACCAGGGTCCACAGTTCACTAGTGGTGTCTCTCCATAAGATAAATAACAACATGCTGGGTAAACAAATTACAGTTGGGCAATTGATAGAGTAAAGACAACGTACATATGTCATGAGGATCACTATGAGATTCACTCTGGGCATTACGACAAAATACATAGACCGTAATCCAACTGCATCTATGACTAATAATCCAGCATCCGAATGTCGTCCGAGCAAATATTGGGTATTAAGTTGCGAACAATGGATAATTGTATTAAGCAAAGTGCATAAAGTAAACAAAGAAAATATCCTTGGACACAAGAATGTTGTTTTCTCCCTAGTGGCAACAGCACATCTACAACCTTAGAGGTTTCTGTCACTCCCCCAGATTACTAGAGGCATGAACCCAACTATCGAGCATAAATACTCCCTCTTGGAGTCACTAGCATCTACTCGGCCAAGATATCTACTAGCAACGGAGAGCATGCAAGATCATAAATAACATAGAGATAATATAAGATAATATTCAGCACATCAACTGAACATAGTACCAATACTCATCGGATCCCAACAAACACAACATGTAGAATTACATAAAGATGATCTTGATCATGTAGGGCAGCTCACAAGATCTAAACATGAAGCACATGGCGGAGGAGACGACCATCTATCTACTGCTATGGACCCATAGTCCAAGGTAGACTACTCACACATAACTCCGGAGGCGACCATGGTGTTGGAGAAGGCCTCCGACAGGGATTTCCCTCTCCGGCAGGGTGCCGGGAAGAGCTCGTGGATCCCCCCAATCTTGTGACGGCGACGGCGGCGGCTTGCAGTATGTTTCGAGGAAAAGCGAGCCGTCCTTTAGGTTTTTCCCGTCGAGGGGAATATATAGGCGAAAGGGCAGCTTTAGGAGGTGGGACAGCTAGCCTCACCCCTTGGTGCACGGGCCAGGGATAGGCCGCGCCACCCTAGGGTGAGTCTGGCTCCTGGCCCCCCTCCGTCTCATCTCCGGACTTCGTGACGCTTTGGGAAAAATAGAAGGTTTGACTTTTGTTTCGTCCAATTCCGAGAATATTTCCTGTGTAGCTTTTCTGAAACACAAAAACAGTAGAAAATAGGGAACTGGCATTGTGGCATCTCGTTAGTAGGTTAGTTCTGGAAAATGCATAAAAATGCCACGAAGTGTAACAAAACACAAAGCAAATGGTATATAAACAAGCATGGAGCATCAAAAATCAAGGTGAAAATAGAGTGTTCTTGGCAAATGAAAAACGGAGTGTGTCTCCTCCAAAAGAAATTTGTTGGGGTCCAACCATTTATTGCATCAAACAAAACAAAACAAAACTGACAGCAAAAGTAAAGACGCTCCAAGAAAAATGCATAGTGCATGAAGCAATAAAAATATAGTGTGTTGATAGGTGACCTGATTTTTGCCGATGAAGAAGGGGTGCCTCGGGGGCATCCCCAAGCTTTGACTCTTGTACCTCTTGGATATTTCTTGGGGTGATATGGGCATCTTCAAGCTTGAGCTTTTGTCCATAATTCATCTCATCTCATCACTCTCCATTCCCTACACTTGAAAACTTCCTTCATACAAAACTTCACACAATTTTATTAGCAACGTTAGCATAAGCATAATAGTAGGTCAACCCTTTTTGGTTCAGGTTTCAACTCAAAAACACCACATACAAAGCATAAAATACTGTAGCAACTTCCTCAAAAGTTCCTTGATCAAAAGAACTAAAAAAGAAAGCGATCGAGAGGCAAACACAAATAGTGGCAGAAATCTATCAAAACAGAATAGCTAACAAAGGTTGATTTTTTAGAGGACCTTCTGTTGCTCAAATCGAAAAGTGCAAAACTAATGAAAGTTTGGATATAACCTGGGGCATGTGCACAAGAAATCACAGATCAAAAAGATATTCTAAGAATTTTCATGAATCTTTACGGTGCAGCGCAGAAATCTATTTCAGGACAGAAACTTCCCCAAATCTTACCTCCCTAAAATTAGAGGTTCTTCTTGGCACAACAACGAAATAAAAAGGATAAGGAGGGGTCATTAGAGTAGTAATAACTTCCAAGACTCTAATAAAAGAAAAAGTACTGAAAAGAAAACATTGGGTTATCTCCCAAGAGTGCTTTTCTTTAACGCCTTTGAGCTAGGCGCAGAAAGTGCAAATCAAGTAATATCAAGCGATGAAGCATCAAGTTCATAATTTGCTATAAGAATAGAGTCAAAAAGTAATTTCTTCCTTCTTCTAGGGAAGTGTTCCATACCTTTCTTGAGTGGGAATTGATATTTAATGGTGTCTTCCTTCATATCAATGATGGCACCTACATTTCGAAGAAAAGGTCTTCGCAAAATAATGGGAAATGAAGCATTGCATTCAACATCCATAACAAGAAAATCAACGGGAACAAGGTTATTGTTAACCATAGTAAGAACATCATTAATCCTTCCCAAAGGTTTCTTCTTAGCAACATCAGCAAGAGGACATCAAAATAACACTTTTCAAGCGGTGGTAAACCAAGCATGTCGTAAATCTTTCTAGGCATAATAGAAATACTAGCACCTAGTTCACATAAAGCATGGCAATCAAAACCATTAACATGCATATCAATGATGGGCTCCCAACCATCTTCTAACTTCTTGGGAATAGAAGCTTTTTGTTTCAACTTTTCCTCCCTAATTTTCATGAGAGCATTTGAAATATGATTGGTAAAAGCAACATTCAAAAAACTAGCATTAGGACTCAAAGCAAGCTTTTGCAAGAACAAAATAACTTCAGATATATTGCAGCCATCAACATCAAAATTATTAAAAGAAATAGAGCTATCATCTCCCATACTCCAAAAAATTTCAGCACTCTTTTGAGAAAAAGTTTTTGCAGTTTTGGGCTTTTTCGCACAAGGAGTTGGAGATTTCTCTACACCAATCAAAGTAAGAGGATTGCTAGCATTTGGAGAAACATCATTAGAGGTGGTAATAGTACATACCTTCATCTTTCTAGCCATCTCATCTTCTCTTTCCCACCTGGCATGCAATTCTGCTAACATCCTAACATTTTGATCAATTCTAACTTGGATGGCATTAGTAGCGGCAAAAGTATTGCTTTCCTTCACATCATTAGGCAACAATTTTAGTTTCAGAAGTTCAACATAAGAGCAAGGCTATCAACTTTAGAATCAAGAATATCAATTATACCCAACTTTTCCTCAACAGACTTGTTAAAAGCAGTTTGCTTATCGATGAACTCCTTGAGCATGACTTCAAGCTCAGAGGGCACGCCCCTAATGTTGTTGGAGGAATTACCATAAGAGTTACCATAACCATTACCATTGGTAGAAGGATACGGCCTATAATTGTTGCTAGCAAAATTGTTCCTATAAGCACTGTTATTGAAATTATTATTTCTAATGAAGTTTACATCAACATGCTCTTCTTGAGCAACCAAAGAGGCCAAAGGAACATTATTAGGATCAACATGAGCTCTATAATTAGAAATCATAAGCATAATAGCATCAATCTTATCACTCAAGGAAGTGGTTTCCTCAACAGAATTTACCTTTTTACCTTGTGGAGCTCTCTCGGTGTGCCACTCAGAATAATTTACCATCATGTTGTCAAGAAGTTTCATTGCGGTGCCCAAGGTAAGGGACATAAAAGTGCCTCAAGTAGCTGAATCCAATAGATTTCTTGAGGAAAAATTCAGTCCTGCATAAAAGGTTTAGACAATCATCCAAGTAGTCAGTCCATGAGTGGGACAATGCTTTATAATAGATTTCATTCTTTCCCAAGCTTGAGCAACATGTTCATTATCAAACTGTCTAAACTTCATAATATCGCTAAGCAAAGCTATAATCTTAGTAGGAGGATAATATTTTCCAATAAAAGCATCCTTACACTTATCCCAAGAATCAATACTATTTCTAGGCAAAGATAGCAACCAATCCTTAGCTCTTCCTCTTAAAGAGAAAGGAAACAACTTAAGCTTAATAATATTACCATCTACATCCTTATACTTTTGCATCTCACATAGCTCAACAAAATTGTTGAGATGAGCTACAACAGCATCAGAATTGGCACCAGAAAATTGCTCTTTCATAACAAGATTCAACAAAGCAGGTTTGATCTCATAAAAATTTGCCTCAGGAGCAGGTGTCTCAATAGGAGTGCAGATAAAATCATTGTTTTTGGTGCTAGTAAAATCACACAACTTGGTGTTCTCAGGAGTACCCATTCTAGCAAAACTAAAAGCAAGCAATTAAAAACAACTATAAAGGAAACTAATTTTTTTGTATTTTTGATAAAACGATGCAAGTAAAAATAAAATAAAACAAAACAAAAACAAAGTAAATGATTGATCATGAGAGACTCCCCTTGCAGAAATCTTCTTTCTCCCCGGCAACGGTGCCAGAAAAATTACTTGATGGCGTATAGATTACACCCATTGGGAACTCCAAGAGGAAGGTATGATGAGCACAGCAGTAAGTCCTCCCACAGTTGTGAAACCAAGGTTTATCGAACCAATAGGAGAAAGCCAAACTTCAGAAAGTGATGCCTGCTAGCTTCACGACAGCTCTGGACAATTTATAAGGCACCTCGTCCAGGGCTTTGCTTTGCACCAGCAGCAATGTGGAACCTCCACACAACACAACCAAGAACTTTGCCCCAACTTACGATGAGGTTGTCAATCTCACCGGTTTGCTGTAAACAAAGGATTGAGCGTATCGAGTGGTAAAAGGTAATAGTATGCGGGAATGTAAATAAGCAAGTAAAATAGTAAACGGTAAGGCAATGTAAAGGAAATTGGACGGAGGTCCACAGTTCACTAGTGGTGTCTCTCCATAAGATAAATAACAACATGCTGGGTAAACAAATTACAGTTGGGAAATTGATAGAGTAAAGATAACGTACATATATCACGAGGATCACTATGAGATTCACTCTGGGCATTACGACAAAATACATAGACCGTAATCCAACTGCATCTATGACTAATAATCCACCCTCCGAATGTCGTCTGGGCAAAGATTGGGTATTAAGTTGCGAACAACGGATAATTCCATTAAGCAAAGTGCGTAAAGTAAACAAAGCAAATGTCCTTGGACACAATAATGTTGTTTTCTCCCTAGTGGCAATAGCACATCTACAACCTTAGAGATTTCTGTCACTCCCCCAGATTACTAGAGGCATGAACCCAACTATCGAGCATAAATACTCTCTCTTGGAGTCACTAGCATCTACTCGGCCAAGATATCTACTAGCAACGGAGAGCATGCAAGATCATAAATAACATAGAGATAACATAAGATAATATTCAGCACATCAACTTAACATAGTAACAATACTCATCGGATCCCAACAAACACAACATGTAGAATTACATAAAGATGATCTTGATCATGTAGGGCAGCTCACAAGATCTAAACATGAAGCACATGGCGGAGGAGACGACCATCTAGCTACTACTATGGACCCGTAGTCCAAGGTAGACTACTCACACATAACTCCGGAGGCGACCATGGTGGTGGAGAAGGCCTCCGACAGGGTACCGGGAAGAGCTCCTGGATCCTCCCGATCTCGCGACAGCGACGGCGGCGGCTAGCAGTATGTTTTGAGGAAAAGCGTTCTGTCCTTTAGGTTTTTCCCGTCGAGGGGAATATATAGGTGAAAGGGCAGCGTCAGGAGGTGGGCCAGCTGGCCTCACCCCCTGGTGGCGCGGGCCAGGGGTAGGCCGCGCCACCCTAGGGTGAGCCTGGCTCCTGGCCCCCCTCTGTCTCATCTCCAGACTTCGTGACGCTTTAGGAAAAATAGAAGGTTTGACTTTTGTTTTGTCCAATTCCAAGAATATTTCCTATGTAGCTTTTCTGAAACACAAAAACAGTAGAAAACATGGAACTGACACTGTGGCATCTCGTTAGTAGGTTAGTTCCAGAAAATGCATAAAAATGTCACGAACTGTAACAAATCACAAAGCAAATGGTGTATAAACAAGCATGGAGCATCAAAAATTATAGATACGTTTGAGACGTATCGGTGGCGTGGAGAAGGGGGTAGGGTTTGGCAAGGGTGGCGTTGATCGGGCGGCCAGGGAGAGCGCCGTGCTGGGGAGAGGCTCTGTCCCGAGCTAAGAGACAAGCCTGACATGCGGGCCAGGCATGTCAGCGGGAGGAGGGAGGGTGGCCGCGTACCCTTTCGGGTAGGTCCCCAGGTGGGCTGTGGGCCGAATCTTGGCCTGGGCCAGATTCGGTCCCGCGGCCTTTTACCTTTTTTTGTTCTTTTCTTTTTTCTTTTTCTGTTTTTCTCTTTCTTTTACCACTTTTGCAAAATAGCTTCAAAACCATTCATACCAAAGCAGATAATGTTATAAAATTCAAAACAATCTTTTTAAAACAGTAAGCAACCTATTTTCAAAATAAAATAAGATTTTCAATAGAACTTTATGAATTTGGCAAAGGGATTTCTATTTTCGTGCCCTCGGGTCCTTAGTTGTACTCAGTTTTCCCCAGCTCCTTAGTTTTTCCTCAGTTTTGTCCAAGCCCTTGTCTGAAACCGTCACAAGTGCTGGAACGGCCGGTTGCCCGACGGTTGAACACCTTTGACCGTTAACTGCTGACTAGTGGGGCCACGTAGAGCCCGCAAAGACACGTCAGAGCATCCATCTTTGTTTGACCGTAAGCATTGCCGTATCCCTGACCAAAACGCGGACGAGTGGGGCTTCGGTATATCGAATGACAAGTGGGGCCATGACGCTGATACAAGGGGCAATACACGGGTAGGATTAGATTTTTAAACGGAGCTCTACAACGATGGCACGGAGGAGGTGGCCTGCGGGGTGCCGAGATGAGATCGACGTCCACAAAGAACTGCATGAGGCGAGACCAGACGCATTAGATAGATATGAACTAGACGCGTTTAACCATGCAAAGAAGAGAAGAAATGGTCGAGGACATCGACGACGACCTCAACACTTTGACTGACGGTGTCGGACACAAACGCGAGCAATGTAGAGAAAACTAGTGTCTCTCCTTTCTAGCGTGTATAGATGGGTGCTAGGAGAGTGTGGTGGCGAAGGGAAAGACCTTGCGGTGGTCTGTGGCGTCCAGCATAGCGGGGCGGCGTGGCCGTGCCCACAGCGGCGTGCATGTTCGGCATTGGCATCGGCATGTACGTTCGTCATTGGCCTCGGCGGTATCTCTGGTGTATCAGTGATCGAATGAGGGGACGGGATTGAGGGTGCATCCCGACGGTGACCTAGCAGTGGCGGCGAGCATGCATAGCCGTTCTGACCATGCCGATATCGGCATCGGCATCATTTGGAGGCTGTGGTGCTCGAATCATGGTGGAAATTGCGATTCCCTATTATTTTTACATGCATAATATATAGAAAATAGCTAGATCTCTAAATCGATGCATATGAAGCTACATATATATTCTTGGTCATAATCCCCTTATCTAAAGGGGATGGATGCATGGCTTCACGTCGTCGTCGCTTTCATCGTCGGTATCTTCGTCGTCCGTGTAGTAGTACTTCCTGCACAATGTTACGTCGAACACCTTCACTGTGAGCACATCATCGCCTTCATATTTGAAGTGTAGGATGTAGCCGAAATCCACACCGTGCGCGATGGCGAAATTCTCCCAGCCCTTGTCGAGGTACATCCGGCCTTGTCCGTCAAATAGGACCTCCACGGTCCAGAGACGAGGACCGCAGTCAGCTGCTCGCAGATACACCTTTGCGGGCTCCTGGCCGTCAAGATAGTCCGCAAACTTTTGTGGGAGTGCCTGCAAAGAGATCGAGTGCCGATCGTTTGAAATTAAAGGCTTTTTGAAACATGCACATAATTAAGCACATGCATCATATATGTGGGAACGCGTATGTACCTTCTTGGCCAAAGGGTCTTCATAGATGACAATTAAGAACTCCTCTATGATCAATGGCAGTGTTGACGGTGGTGGTGGCAATGATGATGATCCACCACCCAGGCCACCCCCTTCCCCTTCCCATTCCCCTTCCGGTTGGCATCCGAGACGTGGAAGCCATGGCAATGGATCAAGTGTATGTGAACGAAGAAGAGAGAGGCAGAACCTATTGACATGAGGGATGGCCGCTGTGGGGGTTTATAAGGGAGAGATGACCGTTGTGGGGTTTACACAATAAATTAAGGAGGAGATGACCGTTGTGGGTGTTTATATCTCAACAAAAAAGTAATGCCTAAAAGAAATGGAAATTCGTGATAGTTTATTATTTTACCGTGAAAAGTAATGCCTAAAGGAAATTCGTGATAGTTTATCATTTAACCGTGAAAAGTAATGCCTAAAGGAAATTCGTGATAGTTTATTATTTTACCGTGAAAAGTAATGCCTAAATGGAAATTCGTGATAGTTTATTATTTTACCGTGAAAAGTAATGCCTAAATGGAAATTCGTGATAGTTTATTATTTTACCGTGAAAAGTAATGCCTAAATGGAAATTCGTGATAGTTTATCATTTTACCGTGAAAAGTAATGCCTACAAGAAGTGGAAATTCGTGATTACCAAGCTTGTTGAATCTGGTGGCCAACTCGTTATTTAGCATACATAGAGGGGTAGTAGTTTGCCACCGACAGATAGAGAGAGGGTGGCACGATCCTGCCCGTTAGATCATAGGATCGACGGTAGGTGGGCACGATCTGTGTGACAACAGCTCGACCAATCAGGCCAAGTTTGGGCTTCTGTGAGAAGGGAGAGGGTAAAACTGAGTAGTATCAAGGATACAAGGGCAAGTAAAGAGTAAACAGGCTAAGGAATTCAAATAAGAGATTTAGAAAAAGAAAAACACATGTTTTGTACAATGAAACCCAGGTTGGCCTACCTCAAAGTATTAGCAATTCAAATATACATGAGTGTAAAAATTATGGCCTCATTCAGACAAACTATGTTTTGGGTATAGATGTTTTGAGAAGGGGTTTGAGTGGAAAGCCATGAACCTTCATAGCTACTAGTGATTTGAGAAGTGGCCATTTGTGTTAAAACTTGATTTATATATGATTGTCTACGTGGCAGGTCGCGTAACAAGACTCCATGAGTAGGAGGCACAATGATTTTATTTTTTTGAATTTTTTTGCGTATGAAATGACTCAATTAGATAGCTTAATCCCATTTGTTGACTCTCTGTTGACCAACCACTTGAGGGTAAAACTGAGTATATTGCACTAGCCAGTATTAGTACTCGAGGGGAAAACTGAGTACAGATATTTTTCCAGTGTAAGACTCGAGGGTAGAACTGAGTACACGTAACGGTGCTGACGTGCAGTCCCGCGGATGCGTGTCGCGGTGAGCAGCGGTTAGCCGCGCGGTGCGCGTGTTGAGACCAAACGTCAACTGCTGAGACGAACCGTCACTTTGCCAGTACAGAGCCCCTCTCTCCCTCCCTCTGCACACAGTCTCATTATAACTCATGCACGCAACCACGTCTCTCACGTCCCATCACCTTCTCCAAAAAACCCTAGCCGCCCTACGCGCGCTCCCCTGCCGGCGATGGAGAAGAAGAATGCGCCGGCGGCCGTCGCCCCCGAGCCCGTCGCCTCCGAGCCCGTCGCATCCGAGCCCGTCGCATCCGAGCCCGTCGCCGCCGAGCCCGTCGCATCCGAGGCCGTCGCCACTGAGCCCGTCGCCTCTGAGGGCGGCGCATCCAGGCGCGGCGTCTCCATGAACTGGGCCTCTCTCAGGGCTAACGGACCACTTCACAAGATCGGCGCCTGCTTACTGGCGAACGAGGAGTACGTGGACACCTACTCTGCTTTGAGGCAAGTTTGTACTAATTGGCGATCAGATTTACCTGAGCCCGACGTGCACCTGCACGAATGGATCATGGCAGAGCACGCCCTGCCACGCGCCGCTGATTTCTCCTTCCTCCACCTCCGCACATCCCGCTACATCACCATCGATCTAACGGAAGTTCATGCAAGGTTCAAATTCCTCCATATCTATAGAGTTAATCCTTTTATTTTCTATCATAAACATCTTAGTGCTGAATGTTATCTTCATCAATATATTTTAGATACTACTTCGTCAGCTTTTGTCGTGGCGTCATCGTGCTTGCCCAGAAGAACCAGCCACACAAGATACGGCTTCTGAACCCACTCACAAAGACATCGAACACTATATTTGAGGCGCAGATGCCATCTTTTATTTTGGAGTCAGTCACTGTAATGAAGTCCCCGACTATGCTCTTCGTTTCCACATATTACCCGGTAGAAATTGCTTGGGTCGATGAGAGCACTCCAAATAAGGGTATAGATGAAGATTGGGGAGAAGGAAGATTTACGATCGAGCACCATTCTATGCGTTGCATTACCACGTTCAATGGTGAATTCTATGCACTAGCTCTGCCTTGTCATTACCACAATTTGGAGTTCGGAACATTAGTGTGCACCAACAATGTCCAGTTGGAGCAGGGCGTGAGCAATGTCAACATGGAGACACTTTTTTCATTTCCAGAACTTGGAAATGACAAGTTCTACCTTGTGAAGTCGGATGGTGATCTGCTGCTTGTGTTGTTGGGTGGTTGTTTGGATGAAGGTCAAACATTGGTGTACCGTGTGGACACTGAGAGCCGCTCTCTCCATGCCGTCAATAACATTGGCAGTCATGCCTTCTTCGTCCATCATGTCCGGTGTATCTCCGTCGACACCAGAGTGCACCCGACACTTCGACCTGGCTGCATCTACTACGCGGATTTGGGTTATATCAGAGAGTACTTTGATGATATGAACGCCTGGGATGAGTGGCCACGACGTGTGGATAGATTAGGAAGGTACGGTCTGAAAGATGAACAAAGGTCATACCGTTTGGAGGATGTATTGGCTACACACTGCAGACGAAAGGAGTTCAATGAATATTTCTTTCAGACCAGAATAGGGAGCGACGAAGATATATATGATGAATGAAGAACAGATTCATTCATCCTGGGGTATCCTAATCTTCATGTTGGGCATACATTGCGTCTTGTATTATTTTCAGCTTAGTTTGTCGTGAACATTAACATCATTATTGGCTGCTTTTGGCTGCTGTATGCAGTTTATGTATTATACTTAGTTTTCTAGATTTATTATGCTGCTGTGAATTTATCCTATACTAGCTTCTAGATTTGCTACTAGATTTGTTACCATATTGGGCAAAAAACGAGGGCCAAAAGGCAACAATCATTGAAGAAAGATAGAAATAGAAGCTTCTCTAGATTTGATACTAATTTGGTGAAAAGAGAGAGAACTGTTACAGAGAGAGAGGGGAAAAAGGCGCTCTGAAAAGGCAATGCCAATTTGGCCCAAGAGAGACAGAACCGAGCTCTCACGTACAACCAAACGCGGTCTCGTCCTGTCCCACGCGGTCCCTTTCTACCAGCCCCACGCGACTCGGCCCCACACGACGCGGCCCCACACGTCAGCACGGAAACGGTCAACTAAACGGGAATCCTCCCGTCCGACCTCCTTCTGAGGGTTTCAGACAACGGCTTGGGGAAAACTGAGGAAAAACTAACGAGCTGGGGAAAACTGAGTACAACTAACGACCTGAGGGCACGAAAATAGAAATCCCTTTGGCAAAAGGGTTTACTTGCATAAAGAAAAATAGAAATCTGGTTTGAGAAATAATCCTTTGAAATCAGAGAGAGTACTTTAATAAAATAACATTTTGAAATTCATTTTCAAACATAGTTTTGGAAATGAAAAATTTATTTAATATAAACCATTTTGTAAAATATTTCCTTTGCAAATAAGCTTGCATAAGATTTGAGTAAAAGCAAAATAGTATTTTGGAAACTCTATTTCCTCAAAAGAGTTCTTCAAGAAATAATAAAAAGTTTGAAATAGTTTTCTAATAAAGCTGGTAAATAAACCCAAAAAGTTTAAAATCCTTGTGAAATTTCAATCAATACAAATAAAACAAAACAAAAAATTTACTCCAAATTTAATAAAAACTTGAGATGTTATAGAGTTGTGCCGCGTCAGCTCTATGCTAGAATGTGTTGCCCATGTTCATGCTTATCAGTGACTTCTTTCTTGTTTGCATTCTGTTAGTTTGTCATTTGTGCTATCACCACCTCCATGTTTTTGAGAGACAGAGAGATCAAGTTAGCCATAAGAAAACCTTATATTAATTCATTTGCTATTTACTTTAAGTTCTTCAAACCCAAAAAATCAATAATATTGATTACTAATTCCTTTTTTTAACTTGTGATCTATGAGTCCTTGACAACTGCTCCAGTTAGTTAGGGATGCAAACTATTGATTGCCTCACTAGGGATAAATGAATGTTTGTGCTATTGCCCATATAGTGACAGAAAAAGGCCTTTTTGCTCAATTTAGTGCAATTGCTATTCAACTTCATCTCAAAATACTTAATGCAATACCAGTTTACTGTTGCAGGTTGCTTGAAGAGTACAGCAGGGAGAACCATCATTTCCCCCGAGAGTTCGATAAAAACACTCGAGTCATCCTTGTGGGAGAAACTTTTCTTGCTACATCACTTCGTGCTTGGAGTCCCAACTAGTGGCAACTTAAAGCATAAAATTGCTGGCATCAATTACCCTATTCATATATGCTATGTTCTGATCAAACTTGTATGCAAGAACCCGTGAGGTGGATGTGTGTGTTAGTTGGAGTAATCTGGTGATATGCATAGGATAGTGTTAGAAATCTAGGTGCTAACATTGTTTTTACCTTTCTTTTGATTGCCTCACTAGGGATAAATGAATGTTTGTGCTATTGCCCATATAGTGATATAAAAGATGGCCTTGTTTTCTCAATGTAGTGCAACTGTTATTCAACTTCATATCAAAATACTTAATGCAATACTTTGTTAATTCTTAAATATAGCATGAGGAAGTTTTCCCTTACTATAGGAATATTAGAGGGTTGTGCTGCATCAGCCCTATACCTGGATGTGATGTCCATATTTATTCTTACCAATAACTCATATTTATTTGTGTGCTCTTAACTTGTTTTTTGAAGATATATTTGTGCCACCATGTTCGAGAGAGAGAGGTCAAGTGAAACCATGTTCCTGATCCACTTTTAACCATAAGAAACACCTTCTACACTAATTTAAATACTCTTTTAGTTTTAGTTATTAATTAATTGAAAATATAAAAATATTTTCTTTATTTATTTACTTATTAGTTTAAGTTTTTTTATTGCCAACAGACTGAGTGTCTTACAAACACCGGTGAGTTGGGGACACAAAACTGTTATTTTTTGTTGCAAGTTGTTGGACAGGAAAAAAAGGATGAATCACTTCTTCCTAAGAGTTTGATGTAAACTCACATGTCACCTTTGTGGTGAAAACTATAGCTTGTTGCATCAACCTCCGAAGTAGAATTGTTGCCATCAGCGGACAACAACGAGGCCGAGGATGACAACAATGACGACACAAACAAAGACAAGGGAAAATACGATAACTGCTGGCTCTGAAAGTGGGCGGGGATCGGGAAACGACAACACTGGTGAAATGGGAAATGAGGGAGGAAGTGGACATAAACCATTTTGACAAAACCGACTAAAGGTGACACAACCACCTTTGTAGGACCTGCTTATTGAACAACACAAGTTCACTACAGAAACCAACATTACTGAAAAAGGATAAGCCAATGAGTTGGGAGATCATTGATCTCATAGTATTTTCATCATTGAGTTATAAATAAAAAGTTGTGTACATATCTATATTCAAAATAATATTTGTAGCAATATATTTTCTCACTTTGTTTAAAATAGGCATGTCACCTAATGCTAGTGATTAACATTAATACCCACAATATTAGCAATATTGACACTAAACACATATAGGAATTTAAGAAATTAATAGAGCAATAAAAAAAGAGAAGAATCTGCCAACGAGATGGAGTGGTGAGAACGTCCATTTGTTTGAATTTCAGATTTTATTTTGTTTTAAAGTATGGAGCCGCCATTGAAGAGCCACCTCATAGGTCCAGACAAGTGTCCGAGCGCCCCCCAAAGCGGCCACCGTTTGGACGGTGCCGAACACATTCTCAAAGAAGTTGTGGAGATGTTCTAAGCCAATAGTTTAGGAACAGCAAAATTTCCTGACATGGACACAAATAGCCGTAAGTATCTCCTTAATCCTTACTAGTACCACATTGACATACTTCTATATTGTGATATTTATGTACACGCACTTGTCAAAACTTGCTAGCCTCGTGGGCAGTAACATACATGCATACATTACATGGTCTCCACTCTTGAGGCCGGAGAGGACACGAACGTAAGACTATGGATCAGTCTGCTATCATGGCAAGTAAGCATCTGTATGTACGAAGAGCGCTGCTTTGTATTGTTCACGCCTACTCTCTCTCTGTAAGCTAATTTTTATCCCGTTTCACACCTGCAACCATGCGATACGAGTTTAAACTAGGGCGGTTGGTTGAAATATTCTTTAAAAGTAGTGCACGCCTTTCGTGAAATTCCCCTAAATTAAGGAAGCTGAAAGTTTCCACTTGTGTATGTAAGAGGGCTTTATTTTTCTGAGGTTTTATAGACTGCCATGGTCTGCTATAAGGAATATCACATCTCTTTGGGAAAAAGTACCAGTTTACATCTTCAGATGGAAATGGCAGCAAGTAATCGTGAAACCCAGCCCCATTTGCTAAATTCTGTTATGCCGATCAGTCGCATTTTGAGTGAAGCACGTCTTGTTTCAGAGCTAAAACAGAGCACCGACAGTCCGAGTGAGTCGAAGTGTTCTCACGCTTCAGTTCAAGAACCAATGAATAATAATAAAATTAACATTTCACACATTCAGTTGAGAGAGTAGCAACTTGATAACGAGGACTTGTAACCAGACACCAGTGTGAAGGGCTCTGCAGTCATGGTACTTACGGCAACGGATGAGGAGGACGATGCAGGCCATGATGATGTAGAGCTTCCCCTTCTGCTGCTGCGCCGCGCTCTGCATCTTCTGCAGCTTCTTCCAGGCCATTAGAGATCGAGAGGGAGCTTCAGCCACCTCTTCTTGCTGATCACCTGGAACTTGTGAAAAGATCGTGAAGGGCAACACAGCGGTTATAAAGGACCTGCTCTGCTTGTCTGGACGCGACCTGATGGGACATGGCCGGTAGCTTCTGTATTCTGTCGTCTCAGGAAAGAAGATGTGGTGCCGGATATCTGACGATGACCGCTGGAAACTGCATGCCAAACTTGGAGTGTCATGTGCGCAGGGAATGCTATGGACATCAAGGACGAAATCATGCTGCAAAACCGACATTGCAGAAGCGATCCGATCGTCGGATCGACCATAGACCACTCGGTGATCGAGCAGGTGATCTCCGTGTGGGGGACCTGTCGAAGCTGTTTGCTGATTGCAACTTGACGCGCCCACAGCAGCTGGACTGCCGGAGGCTGCTCGCGTGGCGACGTTGCAAGCCCGGTGACCGTACGCGGCACAGGGAAGGCCGACGTTGCGCGTCCTGGGTCCGTAGGCGACACAGTACGCGCCGACGTTGCCTGCCTGAAGGCCATGGACGACACAGGAGGCACCAGTTCGCTCCTGCTACGGATCCATTTCTGGGCGCAAGCTTGTCTCGTCTCTAGATTTTTCCCCCCCAAAAAACGCCCTTCATTGCTTGCACCATTTGGCGTTGTACCGGCATATTGGTCTCTTCTTCTATGAAATTTGATACACCTTCCAGATTGTGTTTTTGAAAAACTTTATGATTTGGGGTACATTTGCGTACCTCACATATTCTCAGCTTTGAAATTGCTAGCTTCATGGAGCGATTAATTTCATTTTGAACAAGTTACGGTCCTCAAGCCTAGGAGTATGAAGAGCGACATTTATCTTCTTCAGACCACCCACCGATAGTACTATCGATTCTTGAGGCGATCTGCAAATGCTGAACGAATTCGAAGTCTAATAGTGGGTAGAAAATCTTGTCCAGCTTCATTCATATACTTTTGTTACTCGCATGTATGTACATGTGCAAATTAAGGATTCCTGTTGTTTACACTACTTGACGGAAAATGCATATTTGATCTATAGGGTACTTATGCTCTCTTTATTAAAAAAAACACATTTGATAATGTGAAAAAATTCCAAACAAAAATTTCGCGTATACAACATGCTTTTCTTCTTGTTCTTGTTCCATCGTTGGATCCATGGAACGGAGGTTGTATGCGAGATGATATGACTTTATTGCTCGTTCTTGTCCTACTTCTTTTTCCTATCCATTTTCTGATCTGCAGTCATACCATTCAAGTTTGTAGTTCGTTAATCAAACATAAATTGAATCAATCAGGCCGCAACCAATATTCAGATGTATGCATGGAGGACACAATGATCGAGAGTACGGACGTTTCCGTTTTCAGGATACGATCGAGTTCCCACTTCATATGCTATCCTGGCACCCCCTCCGAAGGCAATAATATGTCGATAGGTCACTGGTGGTGTTGGGTTAGCAGATATGCAGATACTAGTTGGCTAAAGTGGTTAGTCAAGAATCATTAGAGATTGCAAGAACTGTCCTGGGTATAATCCAGAATACAAGTTTGTTGTACTAGTAGTACTGCTTTCATGGGGATCCAACCTATATACTGAATACTGATAGCTCGGTGACTTGTCCAAACCGCAATGTTTGTGTACTATTTTCGATCTACATAGAAGAGGACTGAACAGATCTGGAGATACTTACTGAAGACCTAGGTACGCTTACACGGTGTCTTGGGAAATGAAACTGGGTGTGCTCTTCATATGCTCTACAGCTCTAGTAGGAGTACGTACGTATTGTATGTCCAGGTGCAGGGGAGTATTTGTATATACATGCACGTACGCTTTTGTTGTTTGCTGCAGCAGCCGCAGACGAGAAGGGCGATGCAGGCTACGATGATATAGGCCGACTTCTTTTGGGCTTCTAGGACAGCTTCGAGGCCGGGGACAGCTGAAGCTCGAAAGAACTCTTCGGCTTTGATCGGGCTTATTTCCACCGAGAAGCCCACTCGCTGTGTATTTCCAGAAACTGATCGAGAGGTGATTCTCGAGCGTTTCCCGAGCTTCCCCCGTCGGAACCGAACCGGTACCGAGTCCTACCCCCAGATGGCATAGAAATTACACAAATTTGCCCCTGCGCTACCCGTCCCAACCCTGCCCAGAGGAAAAAGGGAAAAATTAGTAAAACGAAACGTTATCCACCCAGACCCGACCCCTCCCCGCCCCGCTCGCCCTCTCGACCCGCCCCCTGGCTAGGGTTCCGCCCTCAAGCCGCCGGCGCCGCCGTCTCACCCCCTGCCGCCGGTTCTTCTCTCCCACCGCCGAAACAGCCGCCGTTTCTCCACCTGCGCCACGCTCGCCTGCCCCTCCCCCACGTCCCGGTCACGCCGTCGCATCTCCACCAGCTCCGGTCGCCCGTTGCTGGCCCTGCCTGGAGCTGCCTCTGCCTTGACCGAGGGATGACGACGCCGCAGCCGACACCGACGGTAATCTCGTCTCCATCCTGTTTCATATCCTTTTGCACACCATGGTCTCCTTTCTTGATATGAATCATGGTACTCTATTCCAAATAATATCTTGATCTGAATGGATGATTGGATTAATATGACATGGGAGCAGCATAACAAGAAGTAGTTTTCACCTGTATCGTTCTATGCCATGAACTTGTAGTGTCAAGAACCTATGTTTATTTGCTTGAACCTGTACCGCTCTATGCCATGACTATTGTTCTATGTCTGAACCTGTAATGTTGTCTGTCAGTACTATTGTTCTATGTCATGAACCTGTAATGCTGTATGATCAGTACTATTTTTTGGGTGTTTATAATTTAATTGCTTTGCACGCTGTATGATCAGTACTATTTTTTGGCTGTTTATAATTTAATTGCTTTGCACGCTGTATGATCAGTACTATTTTTTGGCTGTTTATAATTTAATTGCTTTGCACGTTGTATGATCAGTAATATTTTTTGGCTGTTTAAAATTAAATTGCTTTGCACTCCTATTGATCAGTACTATTTTTGGCTGTGCACATATGACTTCTGATGATGATTCTGATGATGAAATGGATATGTGCTGTATGCTTGCTGCTTGTATTGCACAAGAAGAGAGTGAGAAGATTCCTTATGCAGCTAGAACATTGCCGTTGATGACAGGGATACAATGGGTTGAGGAGAGGATGAAGGATCCAAAAAAAATTTACAAATGTTTTAGGATGAGGAGGTCAGTATTCACAATGTTGCATGATATTCTAGTTCAAAAGTATGGCCTCGAATCTACTTCTCAAATGTCTAGTAAAGAATCACTAGCTCTCTTTTTGTGGATGGTGGGGGCACCTGAGTCAAATAGTCAAGCCGCTGACCGTTTTGAGCGTAGTCCTTCTACTGTCAGCAACAAGTTTCATGATGTGTTGGACTGTGTAGACCGCATGGCGGCTGATTATATTAGACCTAATGATCCTACTTTCACCCAAGTTCATGAAAAACTTACACAATCAAGATTCTGGCCACATTTCAAAGATGCCATTGGAGCAATCGATGGATCACACATTCCTGTCATAGTTGCTGAGAAGGACAAGGTGAAATACACTAATAGAAAAGGTTATACAAGTCAGAATGTCCTAGCAATTTGTGACTTTGACATGAGGTTTACATTTGCTGTTACTGGATGGCCTGGATCGGTTCATGATACCCATGTGTGGACTGATGCTCGGCCTAGGTTCACCAATTATCCGCACCCTCCACCTGGTAATGCATTTGCAAACGTAGTTTGTACACATAATGTTAGCACTAAAAATGTCGTACTTATGTTTTGATATTTTTTTTTCTTGCAGGAAAATACTATCTGGTTGATTCAGGATATCCTAATAGGACAGGTTATCTCGCTCCATTCAAAGAGCAGCGCTACCATATTCCAGACTTTCAGGGAGCACCTCCACAGAACATGCAAGAGAAATTCAACCATCTTCATTCATCTTTGCGAAATGCCATTGAAAGAGCATTTGGCGTTCTAAAGATGAAGTGGCGCATTCTGCTATCGATACCACATTTTCACGATCCTCTCACGCAAACAAAGATCATCACTGCGTGCATGTGTTTGCATAACTTCATTCGAGATAGTAAGCTATTTGATGACCATTTCGACAGGTTTGAGCGTGCCCCATATGTCCATGAGGAGAGCGCATCTTTTACCGCTATTGGACATGCTTCCTCTTCTTCTGATGCCTTCATGGGTGCACTACGACAATCCATTGCAGAAAGTTTGGTTGCTTGAGAAGTTATTGTTATTGTAATTTTAGAACTACCAAGTCATTTTATTTTATTTTTTTTGGCATGTACTGGATCGACATGTTGGTTGTATTATCATTAAACTTGTTATGACTTGGTTTATTTCTTGCTCATTTCACACTATAAAATACCGTATATGTCGTATCATCACTTATTTAGGACATGTATGTAAACTAGGGGCGTTACAGACATTTCACAACTCAACACATCAGACAAGCCATATTTTGAGAAGCCCAAAAGAAGTCTCCGGTGGGGTTTCTAGGAGCTTCTCCCCACCACAGTTTCTCCCCACAGTTTTGTAGAAGCCGGCTTATGGAGAAACACAAGCCCAAAAGAAGTCGGCCATAGAGCCTCCCCTTCTGCTGCTGCGCCGAGCTCTGCACCTTCTCCAGCTTCTTCCTTTTTGGTTTCTCCTTCTCCAGCTTCTTCTTCCCCATGGCTGGAGGAACACACGGTTTAGTTGCAAGTACTACGCAGCTTCCACGCACAAAACTTATAGGCGCGCATCTGATCGAGATCAGAGGAGGTAAAAGCGTTTCTCCATCGTATTGTCGCATCGGCAGCGCCGAATGAGAGTGGGCGATCAGCTCAGCTGCAGGACATGTCCTCCTCCAACTGCTACTCTCTAAGCGCTTGCATTGGCCTTGTACTGATAACTGATCCAATAATGGTCTTAAAATTTACACATCCAATGGCCGAAACTCGTTGGCAAATGCTAGCTGGTCATAATGGCGACGTTGCGTGCCTGAGAACCAATGGGATCCTGCCGCACAGGGACAGAGACTGGTTGGAGCTGGACGTCCACGAGGTGCTTTCTGACGGCTGGACAGCGATTACTCTTTTCAGAAAATATAAGATATATTGCGCTAGGTTAAGTATCATTCTTGATTAGGGCAAATCTAGGGCCCTTAGCATTCTTGATCACCGATCCAAAATGCAGGGAGCAAGTCTAGCTAAGGTCTATGTGGCATAGGCTATGTCGATTGTAGGAATTAGAAATCGTTTATATAGGAATTCTATAGAACTGAGATGCTGGGCGGCTGGGGGGGGGGGGGGGGGGGACCCTAATTCCGCCGCCGCCCCCCTCCCCACCTCTCTCTCCTCCTCCTCCTGCCGCCGCCCGAGGGCTCGGCCGGTCAAAGCCTGGCCGTTGCCGGCGGCGGCGGGGACTGCTGGTCCCCTCGCGTGCTAGGGATGGCGCGGGCTTTCTCCGTCATGGCGTGGGCGTGGTGCGGCCGCCGGGCACCATGGCGCGGCTGCTCTCCTGCGTGCGGCGGAGCGAGCCGCGGCGATCTGGAGCGGTGGCTACGTGGCGGACAGCGTGGCGGTTGGGAGGCGCGGAGGAGGCAGAGAAGGTCGTGGAGAAGGCCGAAAGCGGCGGCGTGGCCTGCCCTTCGTGGCATCCTCGTTGCATCTCCTAGGATCGATTCACGGGCCTGATCTGGGGTTACCTTAGGCTCGTCTGAGCCGGAGGTCGCTCCGCTCGATCCGTTCGGCAGGAGCCGGCCGGCGGTGTGGGGACTGCTAGTTCAGCATGAATAAAGGAGGTGGTCCTATGGTTCCTCCTCGCGCCAAGATGAGGATCTACCGGAGGCCCTTCTTCACGGATCTGGCAGGAGTGGCGTGTTTCGGAAGGCTCCACCGGCGAACTCCACTGGGCAATCATGCCTGGAGATTGCTGGATCGGATGGGATTTGGTCGGACGCACCCATGTTTTTATCTGACCGTTTGGTTTTAGAGGGAGCGTTGCGAAGCTCTGCTGACTGTTTCCTCCATGCGATGTGATTTCTCGTTCCATGGTGAAGTCAGCTAGCGGGGAATTTCGTGGCTGCCGAGTCTAGGAGAATTGCATTGGTGGTTTGAGTCTTTGTGGCAAAGAGGAACTTGCTTCGTGATTTGTGACTTGTAGCAGCGACATGGTTAGTGGGGGCGACAGTACATGAGAAGTTCAACGTCCGACCTTGCACGGTGAAAACCCAAGATCTGGCCTTAATTGGTTGTGCCTGGCAATTGCCTTGTTGAAGGCATTGTTTTGCGAGCGCGGACTTTTCTCCAGGGTGAAAACCTAAGATCTATGATTGGGCGACGACGGTGTTTGTGCATTGTTCCCTTCTTGGAGGCGTTGTTTTTGGAGATGTTGGACTTTTGGTGCTGTCTTGGTGGTGTTAGTGTTGATGCTACAAGGAATTTATCACTGTAGCGGGCCTTTTTCTTTTTCTGTAATTCTTCTTCTTTTTTTGGCTGTGTGCATCCGTATTGCCACTAGGGCACTGCATTATTCCAGAGGCTGGATGTAATTGGTATCATCTTGATATTAGTATATATTCTTTATCTAAAAATAGAACTGAGATGCCATATACCATAGATTCCTAGATGAGTTTAAAACAGATGAATTTTCTAGGAGGTGTTTTTGCATAGTTCACAAGAAATAAACGCATAATATTTAGAGCAAGGAGGAGAGAGAGTAGACTTTTTCAGCGTATTATTTCCTTGGTTAGTGGTGCTTGCTATTTTCTTTGATTTCTGAACTTTGTTTGTGTATGGTATTTGCCGGTTGTTCTGTGAACTTCAGCCACTTCAAGCAAATACCTTGACAAAATATCATTATCTCTATTAACAATATTCCATGATTTTAAGTAATTATTGTATCACATTATCAATTCCACAAGACAAACAATAATTAGAAAGTAACGTATTAATACTACTTGGTACATCTATTATAATCTTCCTTAATTTTTCATGTATTTAAAATCATTAAGGAAAATAACTTTTAGTATCTACATTCAATAATTTTAACATATCCAAATTAGTAACCTAGAATTAAAGTAAAACACATATCATTGCGCTTTGTGTTATAATTTTATATTTAAAATATCACCATTACATTAATTGTCTTTAAGTTCATAATAAAAGAAAGGTTATAATCAAGTTTTATTTACTTGACACTATTTGTTTAACTCAAACATGTAGGATTGAAGTGTAAATAGATTTATAGGAGTATTATTTTTCTAAATATATTTATGTGTATTAGTATTTTTCTAATTTAAAATGAATTAGTAGTTATGAATTTCCCAAGTTTTACTTTTTTGGTTTTCTATTTAATAGATAAATAATTTTTATGTCGAGAATGGATCTAGTTTAAATCACTGACTAGTGGGTCTAGTGGCAATGTCACATGCCACACAAGCAACTGACTGACTGGTACACACAATTAAATCTTTGTTGGAAAGTATTAATCTAATTTTATAGTTCGACATGATGGGAGCACAAGAAACACAATTAGACTTTAGCAGCTGAGACATCACTCTCAACTACACTTGTGAATCAATATTGTTAAAGAAACAAGTGGTGAAAAGCAGCCGTGAAACAAAAACAATGAAATAGAACTAAAACACTAACATCAGGTTTCTAGTTTTTACCAAAAAAAAATTAGTAAAACTTTCAGTGGCTAAAAGCAGACACGGGGTATTACAGGAATGTTGCATGGATGAGATTTTTCATATAATAAAAAATTAATAAACATATATCAAACACTTTATCCTAACTCATTTGAAAGTAGACAAGCAATCAAATATAATTGCACATGCGCGCTTACAAAAGAACTTGCACAACATATTTAGTCCAACCCTCCCATTTCACCTAGGCCATGCAGAACTTAGGATAATTAATAATAAGACTTTTGAGACATCACTAACAAAGAATTAACACTACAAGATCACATAAACCCTCAAACTACAACATATCACCCTTTTTCTCTACCTTTCACCTTAGGATTCGCAGAATCAACACCGCAACAGGTATTACACCACATAGATCAATAAAAAAAACCAATATATAAGTTGAAGCAATAAAGGTTCAGTACCAAATATCAATTTACTTGGCCCTTAGCAAAAGGCATTAAGCACAACAACTGTGCAATAACAATCATACATGAATATCTCCAAACCAAGCATCAAAATTTGGCTGCTATGCATTATACGTGATTGATCTCATCCAATTCCCCTCGCCCCATGTGTCTACATAGGATTACTCACACATGATGATGGGAGATGAAGACATGTTGGTGGAGATCATCGTGGTGTCGATAGCGATGATGAAGCAAAGAAACCCTCCTCCTCGGAGTGGACAAATAGAGGGATCAATCTGATCCTGAAAAGCTTTATGCATCTGCGATTGTGATTTTTCACGTATAGAAGGAGTCACGCACAAGGACTCGACGAGGGGGGTTATGAGGGATTCATAGCTATCCGGGTCCATCTGGGATTGTGATTTTTCACGTATAGAAGGAGTCACACACACGCACAAGGATTGTGATTTGCAGCCCATCTTGTCACTCATAGCTATTCGGGTCCCTCCTTTTGGCTCAGGTGGCTTAATCGCATAAAAAAATCCCAGGTATTTTTCTCCAAATTTATTTCCTTCGTTTCCTACACAAAAAGACAAAATGGAGATTTTGCAACAAAAAAAACAACATCATTTCCGGTGGTTTTTATCCAATTGTTAATTCAATTCTGGATAAAACAACGATCAAAGTGATTGGAAAAGTGAATCAATTTTGGATGCATCACTGAGTCAAATTTACGATTTCATTTTACGATGATGTCGTATTGACAACGCTGCCATCAGCACGTCCGATGAGGGTGAGGCCATAATATGGTTCCCAGGGTGATATGATCATGTTAGTTAGATGCGCGGGAGTGAACCGCACCATACAAGCTCGATCTTGGTATTCGACGGTGGCGATGGTGGTCGGAGACCGTGCATGGTCAAGATTCTCGACAAACAGTGTCAGCAAAGAATTAAGAATGCCCCACTTTGATCGATTTCTTCTGGATGATCTATAAGACACAATAGAACTTCTAAGCTACTTGTCTGAGTTTAGGTGGTCGGAAATGGAGGCTAACAGTAGAACTCTAGCAAAGACCCAGATGAAATTCTGGACACTAGAGAGAGAATGAGAGAATGAGGAGTGGTGGCGAAGAGTTAAGGTATCGCAGTGATGCTCTAGATAACTTTATAGCTCAAGACAAGTTCTGGGATGGCGCTTTGACATCGACGATGGTCAAGATGTGTCCGCAATGTCGGTAAGCTTGTAGGGCACGAACCGCTGCATAAGAACCAGCGATGGGCACTAATGTCCATTGGCATGGCTCTGAACTGGTCCTTGGCATCCGACTATGTTATAAGAGGTGACCGGCTAACTTGAAAATGGCAACGAGGCATCGAACGTGCGGGAGGAAAGGTTGAAGACGACGTATCTCTTTGGATTGGTCACACCTGTCGACGAGAAACTATTTTAGTGAGTTGGCCAGATTTCGTGGGTTGTGGCTTCTCCAGTTGTTTTTCTTTTTCTATTTTTCGTTTTCCATTTTGAATTTCTACGTTCAAATCAAAAAAGTTTTGGAAGATTTTGAGCATAAGAGAAGTCTTACGAAATTCATTTAAGATGATTTCCTACACCTTGGTTTTGTATTTTATCTCCTATACCTTGGATTTTTATTCAAAATATTTTTATACATTTTTGCCCATTAGTAATTTATATTGAGTTAAATTTTAATTTATATTTCCCAATAGAGATAATTTTAAACATACATGCTTTTGTGTTTAAAATGTTTTCTAGAGATTTGATAACTTCCTAGTTAAATTCATTATTTATATTTAATTGGACATTATTAGTCATTTAGGGTTAAAAATATCACTTAGGGTTCTACTTGGAAATAATTTCAAAAGAACATTATTTTGTGCTTCACATGATTCCTACCGATATTTATGAAGTCATTATTAGTGTATTTTTGGGCTTTGCTTTGGGCACCTAGCTAAAAATGTTCCAATTTCCTATAATAAGAATAAGTTTTATCAAAATTGATTTTTCTATAAACCTAAGTATTTGTTAGTTCATCAATTTAACATAAGTCCTAGATTTAGGATTAGTCCATTATGCTAGGGATTTATTTATGACTATAATATCAAGCAAAAGTTTGAGTTGGAAGTGTTGAATAGATTTACAAGTGTATATATGGATGGCATGAAGTTTGTTGGAGTTTTTGCTTTTCTCTTAACTAAGATACTGGTCACCCCAATCTATGATAAGTGTGGTTTAGATTCTAATCTAACAAAGAAATAGATTATACATTTCCTCTCTACACTATCTTTAAATAGTTACTATACCTAATGCAGTACTTGAAGATAGACTAAATCTTTCAAAATGGCTTCCATGAGATATATTTGACCATGCTTGAGATATGCTCAATAGACTTTCCTACTCTTCACAATTCTATGTGGATAAGCCCCTTATCATGCAAGTCTTTCTGGATATCTTAATAATTTTTTATCCAACATAACCATAATCATGGCTTTTCATGTTGATCTCATTTCACACTAATCATATTTAATCATCCTCTTTCTAACCCCATTATTTAATCTTAGAAGCTTGTCACTACATTTTCTCATATTCCTCTATCAGAAATCAACTTCTGTCTAATAGATGATTATGTTGAATCCAAATCAATTGTAGTAGTTAGTTTGAATTTATTTATAAACTTTACTCCTCCTATATATTCAATTTAATCCAATCAATATATTACCTCAAGTGATAACAACAAACTCTAAGATACACTAAGCTATTCATAATCCATATCCCACCTCATTGATCCCTTGAAGATAGGACATTAATCCATCATTTTATTATCATTTCTCTCTCTCTTGATACCAATATCTAATTAGATGTATCATCGAGGTTAAGAATATCATCTTCCAAGTGTTATATCCTTATAGGATCCATCTCTAATAACATTGGAAACATATTTTAGTATACCAAGTATCTTTGCGAAATAGCTAGATACTAATGCTCATGACTTAAGCTACTTGAAGTACTTACTAAGGATGATTGCCCTTTTACAATTAAGATTGATGGTTAGCGAAGTGGATGTACGACCCAAACATGGATGCTCAAATTCGACGCAAGTTTGGGTTCTTTTTTTTTAATGTTGTAGGGGACCAAATTCCTTCCAGAACAAACAATAACTAAGATTGAGTGATTTCGCAAGTGACTATGATGTAACATGAAATTGTTATACTATCTTGCATAAGCATAGCTAATCCTAAAGTATTTCACTCATAAGATAGCTGACGAGGGTTAACCCGACAAATGTCCAAGATGAAGGACTTAGGATCGGGGGAATAGGGCGTCGGATGAACTCGAAGGTAAAGATCAGTCAAACAAGGCGTGTATCGAGAATAAACGTGGTGATCAACTTGGCTTACTCTCAATCTGTCCCTAACCGGCCTCTCCTGGCCCCTATATATAGGTGGCCAGGTCTCAAGGAACCGATCGGGTCCGATACATATTACAATGTCTATATACGACATGGACTCGTACTTCGACTACGAATATTCTTGGGCCTAGCTTAACGGGCCTCAGGGGTACACAAGTAACGGGCTCTATCAGCTATACCCTTGTCAATAGCTTTATCCAATTGACTCCAAAAATATCGCTCTTGCATCCAAAGTATCAAATACTCAATGTGACATAAGAATGGTCATTATAATACATTGGTCATACATGTTTTGTTCCAATTGGCTAATAAGATTCCATTGTCAATCAATGAATTTTTTACTACAACTAGAATATCCATTTAACTAAGAGAACTTACTTACTAAGTACATCTACTTGATTTTTTAAGACTAAACCTTAATAACCCTTCCCATATAATGCTTCCTCATTAACCTAGTTTCACGTACATGTCTGAAAGTCAAGATGGCTCTTCTAGTCAGAGTAAAATTGAATTAACCTCTCAAACTTCCTAGTGATTTTATTAGGTACTATACATATCACTCAAGATATGATGATAATACTCTAAACTGACTATATCCCTCCCCAATCATTCCTGTTATTTGTTTGTTTGGGTAGAGAATAAAGAAGAGATCAATATTGAGTTACAAGACTGATATCTATTTATCTTCTCCTTGACATTGATCCAAGATGTGTTGCAAGATATACCATGAAAATCATTGTTTGGTTTGATACTAGATCCTTAAATGATATATTGTTGTTTTAGTTCAATCTACTTTTATATACCCAATATACCATCACCGTCCTTTTACCTAGGACTAGAGTTTTAGCAAAAATCATTTTAAAGTTTATCGTTCTCAACTTGATGATCTACTTCAATTCCATAAAATTAAGTGAAACTTTAATCACTTTGTACAAAAGGTCATTAGAAAGGTTTTAAATTTTGTTGCATGTACGAATATAATGCACACATCTAATTTCTACCCACTTCTAGGCTGTAAACTAGTGGATGTTACAATACACACGTGAAAGGATGCCGTCGGGAGACGTGTTCGGCTGAGTGGAGCTTGAGCTTGAGCTTAGCAGCGTCAGCTAACATTTGGTGGCATGATGGGAAAACAAGGTAGGCATGCTCGGCCAAAGGTGGAGTAGAGCATGGCGAAGGCGTGATGGAACGGTCAGCAGCGCATGAGGCGGTCGGAATCAAATCGATGGGTGGTGGTCATGAGCAATAGAAGGGGCGCGGGTGAGGTGATAAGATAGCGCGTGGAGGCAAGAGGAGATCAAGGCTACGCATGGGTGGTGAGAAGGACAAAAAGGGGGGAGACAAGGATGAACAAGAGAAGAGAGGTAGCAAGGCAAGGTGAGGTTAGTGTTTGGGGGCTTGGCGTCGCCTTAGCGGGCCTTTGGCCAATTGGGATTTCTCGGATGGGGGTTTACCTTTTCTCTTTTTTAAATCTATTTTGAATTTAGGATAGAAACAAAAGGTATTTTAATTGATTTCAAATAGTTTTTAAAAGTTTGAAAATTTTGTGACATTTGTCCTAGATTTGAGCATAAGTTTGAAAACATATGCCAGCTCTATTTTTGTTTTATTTAAAATATGAAAAGGGAGGAAGGATTTATTCAACCCAAGAATCATTTTGCAAAACGAAAATAGGGTTTAGCAAAAACTATTTTTAGCTTTTTTGTTTCACGATGATATAAGGTAATAATAATTTATAGATGCATGATGGCTTTATGATTATCGGGTTTAGCAAAATGATTCTAGTGTTATTAACCAAGATATCACACCCTACCTCCCTCCTTTATGGTAATTATCACTCATTTCCTTCTCTCTTCTGTCCCATTTTGACATTGCCTTTGTGCTATGCCAACTGTGTATTGACCCTCACGACGAGGAAATTGTTGACTATGATGTTACATTTAGATATTTATGTAAAATTGATGTGTAATACTATAGAAAATGTTTTAGGTTTACCAAATATATTATTATTTATGTGGATGTGCTATATAATTATTATGGAAATAATTTTATGGCAACATAACTGATTTAGTTGTTTATGTAAAATTGCTATATAATTAAGACACATTTTTTATGCAGTAACATATTAATTTCAATGCTCATGCCAAACTACGATATAATTTTTAATGTTTATTTTAGATGTTTGTGTGAAAATGGTACAAATGTTGGTTAGAAATTTTGCAATATTGTTGTAGAAGTTTATGCGATATTGAGCCATTACATACTTATGTGATATTCCTTTAGAAATTGCATGTCATTATTTATTTTGAACTATCCTTTAGATAATGCCTTTTCTTCCCTTTCCATCAAATAAGTAAATATTTTATTGTCTTCTCTATACTTTCATCTTATGTAAATTTAAAATCATGTGAATACTGGCACAACAAGCTCATGTTATTAAAGGTTTTTGACACTTCATCTGTTAAGTTTTCATTTGTGGCAACATTCTAACTATTGTGATCATGTATGTAAATTTAATTTTAGAGATGCTTTAAGCAAAAACTCATGTTTATGACATAGAAATGAATTTTCAAGATGCTTCTAGCATTTTTAAGATTCTAAGATTGCATCTAAATTTCAGTTCTGTGTTTCTAAATGGATAGCATTTTCGAAACAGAGATCATATTGGTGAATGGTGACCCTGTACAAAAAATCCGGTTATTGATTTGATATCTCGTGCTAACCTTCTATGTTATATACAAAAGCATCGATATAGTCAACAAGGAACAGGTAGTATCACAAGTGCTACTAGGTGCTGGTAAACTTGGTTCTGTTTTCCCACCACTTCAGGGAGTTGGCGAACGGTTTATTTTGCCCCACCAAGTGACTGTACTTATTCATATAGAATGAAATATGATACAATTCCTAGTATCACAAAACTGAATAAATTATGCATTTGTGTAAATAGGGATATCAGGCTAGACATTCAACCCCATCGCTATTGTAACTTTTTGGTGCACGGCACAATTTTTTTTACAGAACTTTATATAGTGTCACAAAAATGACATAGTGGTGAAAATTTTCTATTTCGATTACATTACACAGAAATTCCAGTTCTTATGTCAGTTTTAAGGATACATATTTAATCTCATTTTGGAATGTACACCGGTCCCATCCTGCATGCACATACTCGATATTAACATACACCGCTACTCGGTATTACCGTATGTGTCACCAACTAGGTGAATGTATGCATACAACACCATGACATTTTTACATACAAATATGGAAGTAATTTTTTACATGATTCTTTTGTACTTGCTTTGCTTCTATAGAGGGAATTTTGGAACCCCATACACTAGAACCTCTTTCTAAAACTTAGCAAAAGATGGTACTATATGTAAGTTTATGTAATATACAAAAACAAATAATAAACATTGACATGTATGTTTTAATAAAATAATATGTTGTGACATGGGTGAAAATGATATTTTGAGGGAGCGATAATTTAAGTTTCAAAATATAAATTGTATCGGTCTTATTTGATTAAAACTTAATAAATGATCAAACTATTTTACACAATTTACATTGTTATGTTTCAACTGGATATATATTCTGATTAAAACTTCATATTTCTCCAGACCTTGTAAATAAACTTTTAATTAGTTTTAGTAGCTGGATGTGCTAAAACTAGGGTTTGGACTAGTATTTTCTTTTTTGCTTCCTTTTATTTTCATACTGCATGACATGCATCGGGCGTATACACATTTATCTATTGTGTACACATCCATATACATGTATGTATGGATGTTTTCAGTGATACCCTCAAAGGGTCTGGCATACGTTTATCTACAGTGTTTACGACATATATAGGGAGGGAGTATATGCACATTTAAATTATCCCCCGCAAGGATTGAAGACACATGCATATGTATATAAGGAATTAAGGATGAATTGTAGCTTGTGCTCGTGCTCTAATTCCACAACTGAAAGAGGGGTGGCTAGTTAGTCCCCATACTCTTTGTTCTTCATATCCTTACTCACCTGCATCATGTCCAGTTTTTTTTTACTTAGATAACATGCATACTCCTGTCAACTATAATTACCCTAAAAACTTTACAATGTTTGATTAAGTATATGAAAAAGACAGAACATTAATTTACAATATCAAATTTTTATGTAATATGAAGATAAATTTTATGACAATTCTTGTAATGTTTATTTTAAATTGTACCTTTTGATACTTTTTTACTATCTAGATGGTTAAATATTACAAAGTTTGACTATGACTAAACCTAGAACGTGGGGCAAAATATAAACAAAAAGATTATGTATCCATATAGCCTCTTTGTATAAAATTTCTGCTGGACCATTTATAAAAAGTAAAATGGAAATTAATATAATCCGTCTGCAAGCATATATATATATTTTATATATATGCAAAATAGCCTGCTACCACCGGTGGTAGCTATGCACCCACCATCCACCATTAGATCCTCTATAGGGAGCATGTGATTTTCTACCGGGAGCACAAGAATTAACAGACGGAAGCAACGGTGTTTGCATGCATATTCCCATCTCTCACCACCTCAACACACCACCCCAACACACCACACTATGCAACCTATTGGATTATCCACCCCAACTAACCGCACACACACACCTACTACACCATCCACTCAACCTATCCATCCAAAGCCACCACACCAAGGAACCACCCCAACAAACCATCTCATCTCACCATCCACTCTGCAGGTTACTTGGTTAGGAGAGTGTGCATGGCAACTAGGCATGGCATGTCTTAAATCACCACCTGCTCTAGCCATCCACAGTTGCCATTCTAGGTAGACATTCAAGAGTGTGCATGGCAACTAGGCATGGCATGTCTCAAATCACCACCTGCTCTAGCCATCCACAGTTGCCATCCTAGGTAGCCATTCAAGAGTACTATATGCATGCAACAAACGGAAGCATTTCATCCATTATCACCATCATCTCCTGCTCTCTACATCGCATGCGGTAGGAATATCATGCTCATGCAATCCAAGGACTATGCATGCATGCATAGCTACCACCGGTGGTAGCAAATCCGCGTTGATATTTATATATCTCACCTACCTCACCTTGATACCTTCATACCTTCATAATTATCTTGATACCCTAAATGTGTAATATACCTATCTCTTCGCACTAGAGTATATTTTAGGTACCATCATGTACATCGCATACCTCAATGTATCGAGATTACGATGGTATATCTAGTTACTAGGGTATCATCATATACCTCACTTTTATAAACATACCTTAGTATACTCTAACAACATCTCATACTCCTCGAACAACATCATAATGATCTTGATACCTTCATACTAACCTTGATACCCTAAATGTATCATATACCTATCTGTTCCCACTATAGTATGTTTAGGTATCATCATGCACCTCGCATACCTCAAGGTATCGAGATTATGATGCACATACCTTCATACCTCTAGGTAATGAGACTACGATGGTATATCTAGTTACCAGGGTATCATCACGTACCTCACCTTGATACCTTGGTACCTTTATAATTATCTTGATACCCTAAATGTGTAATATACCTATATCTTCCCACCAGAGTATATTTAGGTACCATCATGTACCTCACATACCTCAAGGTATTGAGATTACGATGGTATATTGATACGTCTCCAACATATCTATAATTTTTGATGCTCCATGCTTGTTTTTACACCATTTGCCTATTGTTTCGTTACACTTCGTGTCACTTTTATGCATTTTCCGGAACTAACCTATTAACGAGTTGGCACAGTGCCAGTTCCCAGTTTTCTGCTGTTTTTGTGGTTCAGAAGTGATACACAGGAAATATTCTCAGAATTGGACGAAACAAGTTCCTGAAGTCTTATTTTACCCGGAAGCTTCCAGAGAACCGAAGGAGAGTAGGAGGTGGGCCACCGGGGGCCCACACGCCAGGGCGGCGCGGCCAGGGGCCTGGCCGCACGAGCCTGGCGTGAGGCCGCCTGGTCCCTCCTCTGACATCGCCCCTTCGCCTATAAAGACCCCCCGACGGAAAAAACCTAAGTACCCGATCACTTTTCCAGAACACATCGCGATCCGCCGCCGCCGTCGACCCGAAGATCGGGAGGGTCCAGAAGCTCTTCCTGGCACCCTGCCGGAGAGGGGAATCGCCACCGGAGGTCTTCTTCATCGCCATGCTTGCCTCTGGAGCGATGAGTGAGTAGTCTACCTTGGACTATGGGTCCATAGCAGTAGCTAGATGGTTGTCTCCTCCACCATGTGCTTCATGTTTAGATCTCATGAGCTGCCCTACATGATTGAGATCACCGTTATGTAATTCTACATGTTTGGTTTGTTGGGATCCGATGAATATTGGTGTTTATGATTAAGTTGTTGTACTGAATATTATCTTTTGTTATCTCTATGTTGTTTATGATCTTGCATGCTCTCCGTTGTTAGTAGCTATCTTGGCCGAGTAGTTGCTAGTGACTCCAAGAGGGGGTATTTATGCTCGATAGTGGGTTCATGCCTCTATTTAATCTGGGGGAGTGACAGAAACCTCTAAGGTTGTAGATGTGTTGTTGCTACTAGGGAGAAAACAACATTCATATGCTCAAGGGCATATGCTTTGTTTATATTACACACTTTGCTTAATGCAATTATCTGTTGTTCGCAACTTAATACTTGTGGAGTTCTCGGATTGATTCACCACAAGTGGATTATTAGTCATAGATGCAGTTGGATGGCGGTCTATGTATTTTGTTGTAATGCCCAGAGTAAATCTCATAGTGATCTTCTTGACATATCACGTTTATCTTTATTCTGTCAATTGCCCAACTGTAATTTGTTTACCCAGCATATGTTATTTATCTTATGGAGAGACACCACTAGTGAACTGTGGACCCCGGTCATATTTCCATCATATTGCTATTACCTGTTTACTTTACTCGCACAGTTTACTTTACTCGCACTGTTTACTTTACTCGCATACTCTATTGTTTTCCACTCGATACGCTTATAACCTTTGTTTCAAGCAAACCGGTGAGATTGACAACCTCATCGCAAGTTGGGAACGAAGTACTTGGTTGTGTTGTGTGCAGGTTCCGCGTTGCAGCTAGCAAGCAAAGCTTGGACGAGGCGCCATATATAAATTGTCCGGAGCTGTCGCAAGCTAGCAAGCATCACCTTCAGTCGTTTGTCTCTCCTCTCCAAGAACGATAAACCTTGGTTTCTTAACTGAGGGAAAACTAGCTGCTATACTCATCATACCTTCCTCTTGGGGTTCCCAACGGGCTGGTTATTCACCACGCACAAGGACCGCCTGCTACACGCCAGCAGCCTCTTTTCTGGCGCCGTTGCCGGGGAGGAAGTAGAAGACTTCTGCAAGGGGAGTTTTCGCACGCACATCCTTTACTTTGTTTTATTGTTTTGCTTTACTTTATTTATTTTACCTGCATCGTTTTATATCAAAAACCCAAAAAAATTAGAATCCTTGGTAGTTGCTATTTCTTTACTTTAGTTTATTATGTCTAGTTCAGTTGCTACTACTATGTCGCCCGAGGACATGATTTTTACTTTTAAACAGAAAGATGAGGAAAGCTTTAAAGAAGCTTGGTCTACAATTTATGATTGGCATGGAAAAACTGAACCTAAAATGGCCTTGAGTTTGCTTCTTAGTAGCTTTTACTTTGGGCTTGCTCTTCGTTATAGATATGCTTTGGATGCTACTGCAGAAGGAGATTTCCTTCATTGCGATGGAGATCAAGCCTTCAACATTATAAAAAAGTTGATTACAATTTATAGCATGCCAACCTATTTTGATTCCTCTCTTGTGTGCATTTTTAATAGACTTGATACTTGTGAGACTCGCACTGCTAGCTTGAATTCTTGCTATAATACTTTGCGCCAGCATTTTGATTATGTGCCAACAAATTCTGAACCTTCGAGTTGGTATCCTATGATAAAAATCACCATTAGTGGTGAAACTTTTCATGCTCGTTGTGATATTATGTCTGAATTTTGTCTCATGCCAAAGGATGTTTATGAATCTTTGAGCCTTTGGAAGCTTTCTGAGGGGGGAGAAGGAATTTCCTTTACTAACAATGCCACTATATTTCCCATTGGAATAGCTGAAGGAGTTTTTACAAAAGTCCTAGAAAGAATGATATCTACTGATTATCTTGTTATTGAATGTGTAGGGAAACGACAAATCACACTTGAAAGATCCCTCTTGAAGCTCCTGGGCGCCATCATTGATGTGGGAAAAGGCAATATAAGATTTATCTCTCCACCTTGCAATAACCATGTCTTTCCTAGAGTCAAGAACAAAGGTAAAAAAGGAAGACGTAAGGCACGCGCTGATCCTAGTACTTCATCTCCTGAAAATAATTGATTCGCAATTTTCTGCGCCTAGCTCAAAGGCGTTAAAGAAAAGCACTCTTGGGAGATAACCCAATGTTTTTATTTTCAGTACTTTTTCTTTTATTTGAGTCTTGGAAGTCATTACTACTGTAATGACCGCTCCTTATCTTGTTTATTTCGTTTTTGTGCCAAGAGAAGCCTCTAATTCGAGTGAGGTAAAGATTTGGGGATGTTGCTGTCCTGAAACTGTTTTCGGTGCTGCACCGTAAAAATTCGTATAAATTCTCTGTATATCTTTTGGACCTGAGATTTCTTGTGCATATGCCCCAGGTTATATCCAAACTTTTGTTAGTTGAACACTTTTTGATTTGAGCAACAGAAAATCCCTCAAAAATTCGTCCTTTGTCAGCTGTTCAGTTTTGACAGATTTCTGCCAATATTTGTGTTTGCCACTTTATTGCTTTCTTTTGAGTTCTTTTGATCACGGAACTTTTAGAGAAGTTGCTACAGTAGTATTTGCTATATATGTGGTGGTTTTGAGTTGAAACCTGAAGCAAAAAGAGGTTGATTATATGTTATGCTTGCACTAATATTGCTAATAGATTTGTGTTTAGTTTTGTATGAAGGAAGTTTTCAAGTGTAGGGATTGGAGAATGATGAGATGAGTTGAAGAATGGACAAAAGCTCAAGCTTGGGGATTCCCAGCACCCCAAGAAATATCCAAGAAGTACAAGCGTCAAAGCTTGGGGATGCCCAGCACCCCTTCTTCATCGGCAAAAATCAGGTCACCTTTCAAGACGCTATATTTTTATTGCTTCATGCACTATGTGTTTTTCTTGGAGCGTCAGTTGTTTTAGTTTTCTTAGTTAGTTTATTTTATTTATTTGCTGCAATAAATGGTTGGACCCCAACAAATTTCTTTTGGAGAAGTTGCCTTGTTTTCATTTGCCAAGAACGCTCTAGTTTTCACTCTTATTAAAAATCGAGTGTTCTTCTTTTTCCGCTACTGCTTTTGGTTTTTGTTATCGCCTTGATTTGCATTCAGACCTTGTCATATCTTTTCATCAAGGTGTATTTTTGCCTCTGATCTTTATTGGTTTTCATCAAAAGAGGTGTTTATAAAAATTTCAAATGGTGTTGGAAAAGAGAAAAAGCTTTGTGCAAAATAGTGGTACAAGAAGGAGCTTGTGTAGACTGCGGCTTGGGCTTTTTCATATCATGCTTGATGTCTTTTTGATAGTATGCTTAGTGGTTTTGCTGTAGCATGACTTGTCTCAAATAACTGAGATTGCCTAATGAGCCTTTGAAAAAAATCATGCGTTGTTTTTATTGTATGGAAGCATTATTTTGGTTTTCTCCTTGATGCTTTATTTGGGTTGACTTGGCGCATGCTCACACATGTTAGACTCTTACAAAATCGCCAATAGCCTTCATGATCATTTAGTTTTTGACTTTTGATGCCATCTTATGCTTCTTTTAATGTCGCTTTGTCGCTTTGCATGATTATGGTCATTATTGCTCTCTTAGTTGGTCGCTCCCAGTCTTTTGCTAGCCCTCGCCTTGTACTGAGTATGAGCTCTACTCGTGCATCCAACTCCTAAAAGCCAAATTTTTCCAAAGTGTCCACCATACATACCAACTAGCAATTTGCTATTCCAAGTAAATTTGACTTGCTTTTATTTTCTCTTCAAATTAAACTCTTACTAGTGTTATGCAAAATTCGGTCAGTAAAGCTCTCACGAACCGTAAGGCACACTTTACTTTTTCCTGTTCTTAAAAAATTGACATTGTGGTCTCTTATGTTGAGTTGTTATGCTTGCAAGTTGTAAGTTGGATTCTAGCCCAGCCATGCTGTCATGGGGCAAGCTTTCAACATTGCACTTCTTATTTGAGTTGATATCGTGATCTTTTGTTTATGGATGCCCGCGGTGTGAAATGAATTGGGAATCTTGTGGGGATCATGGAGTTTGTATATGTGTTAGGGAAACGCCGGGCCGCCAATCTAAGCCATGCATAATTCATGGTGGAAATTTGCAGCATACCCATGGTGAACATTCGACGACGCATCTCACAATAAAAAGCTAAACAAAAGGCAAATAAAAGAGATGTCGAGGTGTTCATTGTCTGCTTGTCCTGTCATTTTGGTGTGGGCTTGTTCCATGTCATCGGGCACGGAGGTACCCCATTGGCGGTTCTCAATGATATGCATATACTTACAATGACAAGAGCCTTGCTTGGGACTCTAAGTAAAGTAGCATGAGGTTTGGGTACTCGTATTCACGGGGCACGAGGTTTTCAACTTATGATTTGTCAAGCATATGCATGATACATCTCCAACGTATCTATAATTTTTGATGCTCCATGCTTGTTTTTACACCATTTACCCGATGTTTCGTTACACTTCGTGGCACTTTTATGCATTTTCCGGAACTAACCTACTAACAAGTTGCCACAGTGCCAGTTCCCTGTTTTCTGCTATTTTTGTGTTTCAGAAGTGATACACAGGAAATATTCTCGGAATTGGACGAAACAAAAGTCAGAAGTGTTATTTTTCCCGGGAGCATCCAGACATCCGAAGAGAGGAAGGAGAGGGGCCACAGGCCTCCCTCACACAGGGCTGGCGCGGCCCAGGCCCGGGCCGCGCCACCCTGGTGTGAGGAGGCCTGGGGCCGCCTCTGACATCGCCCCTTCGCCTATAAGAAGCCTCGGGATGGAAAACCCTAAAAGAATCGGCAATTTTCCAGAAAGAGTTCCGCAGCTCCACCGCCGCCGCTGATGAATTTCGGGGGACAGAAGTCTCTGTTCCGGCACCCTGCCGAGACGGGGAAGTGCCCCCGGAGCCATCTCCATCGGTCTCCATCGCCGTCTCCGCCGTCTCCATCGACCTCACCGCCATCTCCATCAACCTTGTTGTCTCCTATGATGAGGAGGGAGTAGTTCATCCCCGGAGCTGAGGGCTCTACCGGTAGCTATGTGGTTCACCTCTCTCTCCCATGATGTGATCTTTATGTGATTGTGAGCTTTGTATCATGTTGAACAAGTAGATGTTATTATTCAGATATTATGTGTACTCTAGTGGTGTTATTAAAGTAATATATTCCTCCTGCCATGGTGTAACGGTGACAGTGCGTGCATCATGGTGGTACTTGGTTTAGGCTATGATTGTGATCTCTTGTGGATTATGAGAATAATTATTGCTATGATAGTATTGAGTGATCTATTCCTCCTTTCATGGTGTAATGTTGACAGTGTGTGCACCGTGTTAGTACTTGGTCTAAGTTGCAATGATATCTATCTTGAGTTATGCTTTGATTTGGATATCTCTATGAGTGGTGTTTGTCAAGTACTTGATGAACTTTAAGGGGTGCTTCTGTAGCCACTACACAATGATTAGTGTTGTTCAATAGGAGAGTAATTCAGAGTACCATAGTGGAGAGAAGTTGTTTATTTGTTCAATCATGTTATATTGTTGGGAGTGTGTCCACTAGTGAAAGTATGATCCCTAGGCCTTGTTTCCAAGCATTGCACACCGTTTACTTCCTGTTTTGTTACTTGTTTGCTTGCAGCGATTTTTATTCCATATTGCACTTACTACTTATAATCATCTATACCACTTGTATTTCACTATCTCTTCGCCGAACTAGTGCACCTATACATCTGACAAGTGTATTGGGTGTGTTGGGGACACAAGAGACTTTCTGTATCGTAATTGCAGGGTTGTTTGAGAGGGATAGCTTTGACCTCTTCCTCCCTGAGTTCGATAAACCTTGGGTGATCAACTTAAGGGAAACATGGTGCTGTTCTACAAACCTCTGCACTTGGAGGCCCAACAAGTGTCTACAAGAATAGAAGTGCATAGACATCAAGCTCTTTTCTGGCACTGTTGCCGGGGAGGTAAGGTAAAAGGTACTCGCATCCTCCTGTGTGAGTGATCAAAGTTATATCCTTTAGATTCTGCAATTACATCTTTTTGTTTCTTGTTTTTATTTTCACTAGTTAGGCTTAATGGAAAACAAAGAGTTCTGTAGTCTTTTTCCTGAGTTTAGATATGAAGTGTTTGAAGAGAAAATTGAAAAACCTTTGGAGCTTAATTTGCATGCTAATAGTGTTGTTAGTATGAATGCTTTGAACACCGTTGTTGCTAATGCTATAGAAAAGTCTAAGCTTGGGGAAGCTGGTTTTGTTAAGCATGATATTTTTAGTTCCCCAGCTTTAGTGGAGAAAGTTTGTTCTGATAATATTTTATCTCCCATATGTGATGTTCCTTCTTATGATGATATGTTTGAAGAATATGCTTTGCGAAATAGTTGTTCTCTAGCTTGTGATGATACTAAACCTCTAGTTTATGATGGCTATGATGATGAGTATAATATTTTCAGTTTACCTACTATTGAGGATAAAACTAGTTATGATTACAATATGCCTCCTGTTTATGATGATTATGGTGATGAGAATAATTATTCTGTTGAATCTGCTCCTACTACTATTGTTCCTGTGGTGAGTATTAATTCTTTTATGCATGTGGCTCATGATAGGGATGTTTTATGTGATAGTTATATTATTATTTCTATTCATGATGCTACTGAAAGTTATTATGAGAGAGGGAAACATGGTTTGATGGATCTCAACAATATTAAATTTCCCCTCTTTATGTTGCAAATCTTGAAGTGGCACTTGTTTTATCTATCCATGCTTGCTACTATGTGCCTCGTTGATTTATTTTCTTATAAGATTCCTATGCATAAGAAGTGGTTCAGATATAAATGTCGTTCACATTTGCTTTTTGATGCTCTCTATTGCTTTAAGTTCCTATATGGCGTCTTTGCTTCAAGCTCTTATATGGCGCCCACGTGAGCATCTTTGCAAATTACTGCGCCTAGCTCAAAGGCGTTAAAGAAAAGCACTCTTGGGAGATAACCCATTGTTTTATTTTCAGTACTTTTTCTTTTATTTGAGTCTTGGAAGTCATTACTACTGTAATGACCGCTCCTTATCCTTTTTATTTTATTGTTGTGCCAAGAGAAGCCTCTAATTTGAGCGAGGTAAAGATTTGGGGATGTTGCTGTCCTGAAACTGTTTTCGGTGCTGCACCGTAAAAAATCGTATAAATTCTCTGTATATCTTTTGGACCTACGATTTCTTGTGCATATGCCTCAGGTTATATCCAAACTTTAATTAGTTGAACACTTTTTGATTTGAGCAACAGAAAACCCTCTAAAAATTCGACCTTTGTCAGCTGTTCAGTTTTGACAGATTTCTGCCAATATTTGTGTTTGCCACTTTATCGCTTTCTTTTGAGTTCTTTTGATCATGGAACTTTTATAGAAGTTGCTAAAGTAGTATATGCTATATATGTGGTCTTTTTGGGTTGAAACCTGAAGCAAAAAGAGGTTGATTATATGTTATGCTACACTAATGTTGCTAATAAATTTGTGTTTAGTTTTGTATGAAGGAAGTTTTCAAGTGTAGGGATTGGAGAATGATGAGATGAGTTGAAGAATGGACAAAAGCTCAAGCTTGGGAATGCCCATGCATCACCCCAAGTAATATCCAAGAAGTACAAGCGTCAAAGCTTGGGAATGCCCCCGAGGCACCCCTTCTTCATCGGCAAAAATCAGGTCACCTTTCAAAACACTATATTTTTATTGCTTCATGCACTATGCGTTTTTCTTGGAGCGTCAGTTATTTTAGTTTTATTATTTAGTTTGTTTTGTTTGCTGCAATAAATGGTTAGATCACATCATGTTTCTTTTGGAGGAGATGTACTCGTTTTCATTTGCAAAGAACGCTCTAGTTTTCACTCTTATTAAAAATCGAGCGTTCTTATTTTTCTGCTGCTGCTTTTGGTTTTCATTTTCGCCTTGATTTGCGTTCAGACCTTGTCAAATCTTTTCATCAAGGTGTATTTTTGCCTCTGATCTTTATAGGTTTTCATCAAAAGAGGTGTCTTTAAAAATTTCAAATGGTGTTGGAAAAAAGAAAAAGCTTTGTGCAAAATAGTGGTACAAGAAGGAGCTTGTGTAGACTGCGGCTTAGGCTTTTTCATGTCATGCTTGATGTCTTTTTGATAGTATGCTTAGTGGTTTTGCTGTAGCATGACTTGTCTCAAATAACTGAGATTGCTTAATGAGCCTTTGAAAAAATCATGCGTTGTTTTTATTGTATGGAAGCATTATTTTGGTTTTCTCCTTGATGCTTTATTTGGGTTGACTTGGCGCATGCTCACACATGTTAGACTCTTACAAAGTCGCCAATAGCCTTCATGATCATTTAGTTTTTGACTTTTGATGCCATCTTATGCTTCTTTTAATGTCGCTTTGTCGCTTTGCATGATTATGGCCATTATTGCTCTCTTAGTTGGTCGCTCCCAGTCTTTTGCTAGCCCTCGCCTTGTACTCAGTATGAGCTCTACTCGTGCATCCAACTCCTAAAAGCCAAAGTTTTCCAAAGTGTGCACCATACATACCTACTAGCAATTTGCTATTCCAAGTAAATTTGACTTGCTTTTATTTTCTCTTCAAATTAAACTCTTACCAGTGTTATGCGAAATTCGGTCAGTAAAGCTCTCACGAACCGAAAGGCACACTTTACTTTTTCCTGTTCTTAAAAATTTGACATTGTGGTCTCTTATGTTGAGTTGTTATGCTTGCAAGTTGTAAGTTGGATTCTAGCCCATCCATGCTGTCATGGGGCAAGCTTTCAACATTGCACTTCTTATTGGAGTTGATATCGTGATCTTTTGTCTATGGATGCCCGCGGTGTGAAATGAATTGGGAATCTTGTGGGGATCATGGAGTTTGTATATGTGTTAGGGAAACGCCGGGCCGCCAATCTAAGCCATGCATAATTCATGGTGTAAATTTGCAGCATACCCATGGTGAACATTCGACGACGCATCTCACAATAAAAAGCTAACCAAAAGGCAAATAAAAGAGATGTCGAGGTGTTCATTGTCTGCTTGTCCTGTCATTTTGGTGTGGGCTTGTTCCATGTCATCGGGCACGGAGGTACCCCATTGGCGGTTCTCAATGATATGCATATACTTACAATGACAAGAGCCTTGCTTGGGACTCTAAGTAAAGTAGCATGAGGTTTGGGTACTCGTATTCACGGGGCACGAGGTTTTCAACTTATGATTTGTCAAGCATATGCATCATAATTGTTCTCGCATTAACTTTAACCATTCAAGATGCTTATGATGGGGGCAATGAGAGCTCAAAGCCGGTAAGTACCATAATTTTTGAAGGTTATAAAACTTGCAATCACTGCTTCCCTCTGCGAAGGGCCTTTCTTCTATTTTTATGTTGAGTCACCACCTTCTTTCTTTATGCACCATTAAGAGAGCATAGTTGTCATTCTTAGTGTAATATGCATTGTCCCAAAGTTCATTGATTGATTCATATTGTTGGTTTCACTTGTTCTTAAATTATTTGTATCTAGTCGCCCTCTTAAACTTGAAGGTGTCCTATGCATTTATGTTTTGCTCTCTTTGAAGGACAAGCTGAAAACCATTTGTATGTTTTTCCTTATGATTTGAACACACGTTTGACTTTCATTGTTTCATTTTCATGATCTTTTGTTTGTGTTCATTTGCATGTTTACAACATGGTTGCTAAGTTCTTATTGTCATGATTATATCTTCATGCCCATGTTTTAAGTTCTTATGATCCCAGCTCACAAATGCTTACATATATGATCAAGATTGTGTAGGTGCATGTCACCTCAAAAATTCTTCTTTGTTATCACTTACCTACTCGAGGACGAGCAGGAGTTAAGCTTGGGGATGCTTGATACGTCTCCAACGTATCTATAATTTTTGATGCTCCATGCTTGTTTTTACACCATCTACCCGATGTTTCGTTACACTTCGTGGCACTTTTATGCATTTTCTGGAACTAACCTACTAACAAGTTGCCACAGTGCCAGTTCCCTGTTTTCTGCTGTTTTTTTGTTTCAGAAGTGATACACAGGAAATATTCTCGGAATTGGACGAAACAAAAGCCAGAAGTCTTATTTTTCCTGGGAGCATCCAGACATCCGAAGAGAGGAAGGACAGGGGCCATAGGCCTCCCTCACACAGGGCTAGCGCGGACCAGGCCCTGGCCGCGCCACCCTGGTGTGAGGAGGCCTGGGGCCGCCTCTGACATCGCCCCTTCGCCTATAAGAAGCCTCGGGATGGAAAACCCTAAAAGAATCGGCAATTTTCCAGAAGAGTTCCGCAGCTCCGCCGCCGCCGCCGCCGCCGATGACGAATTTCGGGGGACAGAAGTCTCTGTTCCGGCACCCTACCGGGACGGGGAAGTGCCCCCGGAGCCATCTCCATCGGTCTCCATCGCCGTCTCCGCCGTCTCCATCGACCTCACCGCCATCTCCATCAACCTTGCTGTCTCCTATGATGAGGAGGGAGTAGTTCATCCTCGGGGCTGAGGGCTCTACCGGTAGCTATGTGGTTCACCTCTCTCTCCCATGATGTGATCTTTATGTGATTGTGAGCTTTGTATCATGTTGAACAAGTAGATGTTATTATTCAGATATTATGTGTACTCTAGTGGTGTTATTAAAGTAATCGATTCCTCCTGCCATGGTGTAACGGTGACAGTGCGTGCATCATGGTGGTACTTGGTTTAGGCTATGATTGTGATCTCTTGTGGATTATGAGAATAATTATTGCTATGATAGTATTGAGTGATCTATTCCTCCTTTCATGGTGTAATGTTGACAGTGTGTGCACCGTGTTAGTACTTGGTCTAAGTTGCAATGATATATATCTTGAGTTATGCTTTGATTTGGATATCTCTATGAGTGGTGTTTGTCAAGTACTTGATGAACTTTAAGGGGTGCTTCTGTAGCCACTACACAATGATTAGTGTTGTTCAATAGGAGAGTAATTCAGAGTACCATAGTGGAGAGAAGTTGTTTATTTGTTCAATCATGTTATATTGTTGGGAGTGTGTCCACTAGTGAAAGTATGATCCCTAGGCCTTGTTTCCAAGCATTGCACACCGTTTACTTCCTGTTTTGTTACTTGTTTGCTCGCAGCAATTTTTATTCCATATTGCAGTTACTACTTGTAATCATCTATACCACTTGTATTTCACTATCTCTTCGCCGAACTAGTGCACCTATACATCTGACAAGTGTATTGGGTGTGTTGGGGACACAAGAGACTTTCTGTATCGTAATTGCAGGGTTGTTTGAGAGGGATAGCTTTGACCTCTTCCTCCCTGAGTTCGATAAACCTTGGGTGATCCACTTAAGGGAAACTTGGTGCTGTTCTACAAACCTCTGCACTTGGAGGCCCAACAAGTGTCTACAAGAATAGAAGTGCGTAGACATCAATGCATCATAATTGTTCTCGCATTAACTTTAACCATTCAAGATGCTTATGATGGGGGAAATGAGAGCTCAAAGCCGGTAAGTACCATAATTTTTGAAGGTTATAAAACTTGCAATCACTGCTCCCCTCTGCGAAGGGCCTTTCTTCTACTTTTATGTTGAGTCACCACCTTCTATCTTTATGCACCATTAAGAGAGCATAGTTGTCATTCTTAGTGTGATATGCATTGTCCCAAAGTTCATTGATTGATTCATATTGTTGGTTTTACTTGTTCTCAAATTATTTGTATCTAGTCGCCCTCTTAAACTTGAAGGTGTCCTATGCATTTATGTTTTGCTCTCTTTGAAGGACAAGCTGAAAACCATTTGTATGTTTTTCCTTATGATTTGAACACACGTTTGACTTTCATTGTTTCATTTTCATGATCTTTTGTTTGTTTTCATTTGCATGTTTACAACATGGTTGCTAAGTTCTTATTGTCAAGATTATATCTTTCATGCCCATGTTTTAAGTTTTTATGATCCCAGCTCACAAATGCTTACATACATGATCAAGATTGTGTAGGTGCATGTCACCTCAAAAATTATTCTTTTGTTATCACTTACCTACTCGAGGACGAGCAGGAGTTAAGCTTGGGGATGCTTGATACGTCTCCAACGTATCTATAATTTTTGATGCTCCATGCTTGTTTTTACACCATTTGCCTATTGTTTCGTTACACTTCGTGGCACTTTTATGCATTTTCCGGAACTAACCTATTAACGAGTTGCCACAGTGCCAGTTCCCTGTTTTCTGCTGTTTTTGTGTTTCAGAAGTGATACACAGGAAATATTCTTGGAATTGGACGAAACAAGTTCCTGAAGTCTTATTTTACCCGAAAGCTTCCAGAGATCCAAAGGAGAGTAGGAGGTGGGCCACCGGGGGCCCACACGCCAGGGCGGCGTGGCCAGGGGCCTGGCCGCGCGAGCCTGGCGTGAGGCCGCCTGGTCCCTCCTCTGACATCGCCCCTTCGCCTATAAAGACCCCCCGACAGAAAAAACCTAAGTACCCGATCACTTTTCCAGAACACATCGCGATCCGCCGCCGCCGTCGACCCGAAGATCGGGAGGGTCCAGAAGCTCTTCCCAGCACCCTGCCGGAGAGGGGAATCGCCACCGGAGGTCTTCTTCATCGCCATGCTTGCCTCCGGAGCGATGAATGAGTAGTCTACCTTGGACTATGGGTCCATAGCAGTAGCTAGATGGTTGTCTCCTCCACCATGTGCTTCATGTTTAGATCTCATGAGCTGCCCTACATGATTGAGATCACCGTTATGTAATTCTACATGTTTGGTTTGTTGGGATCCGATGAATATTGGTGTTTATGATTAAGTTGCTGTACTGAATATTATCTTTTGTTATCTCTATGTTGTTTATGATCTTGCATGCTCTCCGTTGTTAGTAGCTATCTTAGCCGATTAGTTGCTAGTGACTCCAAGAGGGGGTATTTATGCTCGATAGTGGGTTCATGCCTCTATTTAATCTGGGGGAGTGACAGAAACCTCTAAGGTTGTAGATGTGCTGTTGCTACTAGGGAGAAAACAACATTCATATGCTCAAGGGCATATGCTTTGTTTACATTACACACTTTGCTTAATGCAATTATCTGTTGTTCGCAACTTAATACTTGTGGAGTTCTCGGATTGATTCACCACAAGTGGATTATTAGTCATAGATGCAGTTGGATGGCGGTCTATGTATTTTGTTGTAATGCCCAGAGTAAATCTCATAGTGATCTTCTTGACATATCACGTTTATCTTTATTCTGTCAATTGCCCAACTGTAATTTGTTTACCCAGCATGTGTTATTTATCTTATGGAGAGACACCACTAGTGAACTGTGGACCCCGGTCCTATTTCCATCATATTGCTATTACCTGTTTACTTTACTCGCACAGTTTACTTTACTCGCACTGTTTACTTTACTCGCATACTCTATTGTTTTCCACTTGATACGCTTATAACCTTTGTTTCAAGCAAACCGGTGAGATTGACAACCTCATCGCAAGTTGGGAACGAAGTACTTGGTTGTGTTGTGTGCAGGTTCCGCGTTGCAGCTAGCAAGCAAAGCTTGGACGAGGTGCCATATATAAATTGTTCGGAGCTGTCGCAAGCTAGCAAGCATCACCTTCAGTCGTTTGTCTCTCCTCTCCAAGAACGATAAACCTTGGTTTCTTAACTGAGGGAAAACTAGCTGCTATACTCATCATACCTTCCTCTTGGGGTTCCCAACGGGCTGGTTATTCACCACGCACAAGGACCGCCTGCTGCACGCCAGCATATATCTAGTTACTAGGGTATCATCATATACCTCACTTTTATAAACATACCTTCTTGTCAACATCATGAAACTGATGTGGATATAATTTGTGAATGAATGGGAAACCTAATTATACCCCAAATGTAACTCAAATACCCCAATTGTATCATGTAGATCTTGATACCTTGATACCTTCATACTGATCTTGATACCCTAAATGTATAATATACCTATCTCTTCCCACTACAGTATATTTAGGTACCATCATGTACCTCGCATACCTACATACCTCAAGATCAACCTCAAGGTATCGAACCTACAATGGTATATATTGTTAACAGGGTATCATCATGTACCTCACCTTTATAAACATACCTCCATGTCAACATCATGAACTGATCTAGATAAAAAAAATGAATGGGAAACCCCACCCTCTCACACAAGACCCTTGACATCTCCCATTGATAGTTACAAATATACGCTGGCACATCGGGTATGAAGATGACCGGGTTTGGCATTGGGGATTTTATTCATACCTAGAGGTTTTATGTCAAGAAGATATCGCTGGGATCATTGAGGTGCCAAATCAATGCTTATAGGTTCGTGGTATACATATCAAAGTTCCGAAGAGGAGTGGGTTGGATTCAAATCGCCTTTCCGGAATTCTTCGGCGAGGTGCGGGTCGACAGAGAGGATGACATTGAGTACCTAGACTATAGCTCTTTAGAATAAAGTATACTAAGGTATCATCATGTACACCGCCTTTGAATTTAGGTATTGAGAGGACGATAATACATAGGGTATGCGATGTAAACCGCAAGGTATCGAAACTATGATGGCATATCTTAGGTATTAGGGTATCATCATGTACACTACATATTGGGGATTCTATTCATACCTAATATTAATATTTCAATTGCAACACAATATCTCAAGAAGTGCAAGCTACCTGGGCATAATTCTACAACTTGTGGCAATCTTTAGCTATCCAATTGAGGTAATCGTGCACTAAAATATCGTTTTTCAATCTTAATTATGTGGACACATACCTCCGTTTTCTTTTAGAGACAACTTGATACAGTCGAATATGTCTCTCCATTTTTTTTATGGCTTACCAGATGCACCACTTATAATGTAAACAAACTTAATCACTCTTTATTTTTTCATCATACCCCGGTAAAATCTGCGCCACTAATTGTATTACTCAGTCACGTCTTATCAAAATGCCAAAGAAAAAAAGATATCAAGGTGCATCTAATATTACAGACCAGAATCAAAGCATTCCAAAATTGTTGTTTCTATTAAACGTCAGAAACCTAATTTCTACAACTTCCAAAATACTTTTTTAACTGCATCATATACCCTGAATCTTGGGCAAAGGTTATTTTTTCCAAAAGTACAGAAAAAGGGCCACCAAATTCCTAGAATGTTGGTTGTGCTTTAATAATTTCTGGTACTAAAAGGCAACTTATGAAAGACGATGCAATCTTCCAAATCAAAAAAAGGATGTGCCGACACATACCTCAAATCACGGTAAAAAATTATGCACATACCTTACCGCGAGTAATAAAGGGCCAAAACTTCCTAATGACTCGGTCTAAGGCAAACTCATGAAGGACAATGTATTATTCGAAATTCAAAAAATGGTGGGCCCCCACATACCTATAATTCTGCACAGAAATTGGAACATACCTAGTTGCGAGTAATAAAGTCCCAATAATTCTTAATTCATTAGATTAAAAGACAATTGATAACCACCATAAATTCTCCCAATTTAAGAAGGGTTGGGCCGTCACATACCTTAAATCATGCCCAGAAATTAGCACATATACCTCGTTCACAAAACTAAAAGGCCTGTAAACATGGACGTTGCATACATGGAAATTTATATACAAATTTTAAACGCTACAACCAAACACGCAACAAAAATTTCGGGTAATTAAAAAAGTTATCTCTCTTCATGTAACGGGCATGCAACTATTTCCAAAAAATCCAACTCTAAGGGGTCAAACATGATATTATAAACCCACCAAGATTGCATGATCTAGATACCCATCCAATAGTCAAGATGCATGTTTTTTTTTTGATACCTGTACAGTAGGGAAAAACTCCCTACTGTGTCATTTTCATTTTTTATAAATTAGACAAAAAGGTTACAATGGGGGGTTAGGGGAAAGAGTTCCTTATTACAAGCTCATAGAGTATCTAACCAGGATTGCATACCCTCCTTAAGGCTGGGTTTAGCTCTATAAAGATTCAAGGAAATAAAGGATTTAAATCTAGCTACACATCTCTGTACATTAGGGTAGATGCCTCTTAAAATAGCATCATTTCTCTGTTCCCAAATGCTCCAACATCCAGTGATTAGGATCTCCATCAAGAAGTTATGTGAGAATCTGTTCTTAGCATCAGCAATCATACTGTACAGGTCCATGTCAGGATTCCATTCCATGCCAATAGCCCACCAAAAGCTTTGGCTGAAAGAGCATTCAAAGAATAGGTGCATGTTATTTTCCATAGGCCATTCTTCACAATTGATGCAATCCTTGAACTAAACATAGAAATTTTTCTTTATCATCATCTCTTTGGTGTTGAGTCTGTTGTGAAGCATAAGCCAAGCAAAGAATTTCTGTCTTGGAATGTTGCAAGTTTTCCATATATCCAATATAGGTTGGGGAGTGTCATGTTCACCAATTATATAGTTGTACATTCTTTTGGTAGAATAATAGTCTCCCCATAGTGGACTCCATATATCATTATCTCCACTCAATTCTTGATCTTGCATATCATTCTGGAAACTGGTGAGTTCCTCATGTGCAACAGTAGATAGTGGCAGGTGAAAAAGATTATAGATTGACCCATTATTTTTATTGATGGCTTCCACAAAGGATATATCTTTATTCTTGGCAAATGAATAGAGATGGGGATATTCATCCTGCCTTGTGCCATCCATCCATTTATCCTTCCATAGTGAGCAAGTTTTCCCATTGCGAATAGATATGGTGGTGATGTCTCTGTAGACTTCCATAAGTGATAAGCAGTCTTTCCACCAGAATGATCCTTTTGTATTTCCCATATGGGGTAACTGTCCATTGCTGTAGTATGCTTGCCATAATAGTTTCACCCATGGGATATCCTTCTGATTATAGAATTAATGCAGGTTTTTGATAAGAAGTGCTTTGTTCTGAATCCTCAGATCAAGTACACCAAGGCCACCTTGGTCCTTGGGCCTGCATATCATCTCCCAGCTGGCAAGGCATTTACCTTGAATTTTGTCTTCTTTGTCAGCCCATAGGAATTGTCTTCCACTTTTCTCAAAGTGGATAAAGATGGTGATAGGAACTTTTAGAGAGCACATGGCATACATGGGCAATGAGTTGATGACAGAGTTCAGTAAAGTCAATCTTCCAGTATATGACATAAGAGAGGATATGCCAGATAATCTTTTGTCAAGCCTGGAAACAATTGGCATCAAGTCTGCTACAGATGGTCTAGTAGTTCCAAGAGGTAGACCCAGATAAGCAAATGGTAGGGTTTCCACTTTGCATTCAAATGCATTGGCAAGTGCTGTGGCATGATCAGTATCAATATTTATAGGAACCATGGTGGTTTTATGATAGTTAACTCTCAGGCCAGTGGATAAGCTGAATGTTTGGAGGATATTTTTCAGATGCATCAGTTGGTCCATATCAGCAGGCATAATCATGAGTGTGTCATCTGCATATTGGATTATGGGGTATTTTTGCCCATAGTCATTATCAACTGGGAGGTTAATCAAGCCTCTGTGCCATGCATCATTTACAGCAGCCTGAAGTAGATCAGCAGTATTCACAAAGAGAAGGGGGGAGAGGATCCCCCTGTCTCACTCCTCTTTTGCAAATGATTTTCTTACCAGGTGGCAGGTACCCCATTAAGTAAAACATCAGTGGAGGCAGAGTGTAGAATAGACTTCACCATAGCAATCCATTTAGGCCCAAAACCCTTGGCAGTAAGCATTGAGATATTGGCATTGTACTCCACTTGATCAAATGCTTTTTCAAAGTCAATTTTCAATAAAATTATAGGTTTCTTGGAGATGTGGTAAATATGGAGATATTCAAATGTTCATCCCAAGCAGTCCTGAATATTCTTCCCTTTAATGAAGCCATATTGATTTTCATGGAGAATAGAAATTATATCTTTCTGAAGCCTGTTAGCCAGAAGCTTGGTAATGAATTTTAGTGGCAAACTAACCAAGGAGATGGGCCTGTACTCATTCATAGTCTGGGGGGTCATTGTTCTTAGGAATAAGAGTAATATATGCAGTATTAATACTTTCCAAGTTGATATTGCCTTCATAGAAATCATTAACAAGTCTCATGAAATCTTCCTTGACAAGGTCCCAGCATTTCTTGAGGAATTTTCCATTAAAACCATCAGGACCTGGAGCTTTATCAATGGGCATTTCTTTGATAACATTATTGACTTCCTCCTCAGTAAATGGGTTGTCAAGATGAGATAGCTCATGAGTTTGGACAATGTTGCTAAGATCCATAAGCATGGGAGCATCCTATGTTATTCCAAGCCTATCTTTGAAAGAAGACCATATAATAGAGGCTTTATTGTCATGGTTATAAATATCAGTGCCATCAAAAGCTTTCAGGGAAGTGATGATATTTCTTCTATACTGTTGGGTTGCAATCGTGTAGAAGAATTTGGTATTCTCATCACCCAACTTTGCCCATTTAATTTTTGCTCTACTTCTCCAGTAAATCCTTCTGGCCTCAAGCATTTTCCTTGTGTGAATTTCCACAATTCTTCTGAAGTTCCTCTCAACCACTGATAGGTTTCTTTGTTCCTCAATGCCATCATGGAGGGCAAGAGTGAATTGACAATTATTGATAATTTCCTTGAGATTTGATACTCTTTTACTCCATTTTTTCAGACTGTATCTTGTTCTTTTGAACTTGGCATTTATCATTTTACCTGAATCATGAATATAGGGAGCAGATTCCCATGCTTTCTTCACAGTCTCATAAAAACCCTCAAATTCCAACCAGTGGTTTTCAAATCTGAAAATAGTTGACTTGGGAATATTGTTACCAATTTGAACATGAATAGGGATATGATCAGAGCCAAGTCTAGCCAGGAGGAAAGACAGAGTATTAGGGAACTCAGTAGTCCATTCAGCTGAGGTGAAAACCCAGTCAAGTCTTTCCAGTAAAGGTGAATCTTGCATATTACTCCATGTGAATTCCTTGCCTTTTAGTGGAATTTCCTCCAGGTCATGAGCTTGTATGATTGCATTAAAATTCATCATATTGTTACTGTCACCCCCTGATCTGCTTCTGTTATCATGCCCTCTGATCAAATTAAAGTCACCCATAATCATCCAGAGGTGCATGTCAGAGGATTTTAGATCAGCCAGCCATGTTATAAAATCCATTCTCTCTTCATTGTGAGCAGGTCCATAAATATTTGTATGATACCAGATCCTTCCACTGTATTTACATGTGAATTTCATAGTTATGTGATGCTTGTCTTGGCTGATAAGGCTACCATTAAAAAGATTTGCATTCCAAACTGTAATAATTCCACCAGAATTTCCAACAGATGGAGTATATGCAAACTGGTTCAGGTTTTTGGGGCAGAAGTTTCTCAAATAAGCTTGATCAAAACTCTCTCTTTTTGTTTCTTGGAGACATAAAATATTGAAATTAGTCTCATCAATTATTTGCCTAATATCATTCCATCTGTCTTGCGAGTTAATTCCCCTAATATTCCAGTCCAGGATATTTCAGTTATTTGTATTTGTCATTCGGAGAATGGATTGAATTTGCAGATGTGGGTGAGCAAAATATTTGCATCCACCAGACATAAAAGCAGGTTGGCAATAACAATGATTGATCATCATCACATTCACAGATCATAACACATAGTGCAGATATAACAGCAATGGTCATCATGGTAACACATAGTGTAGGCCAGTTTAGGTCACTGGGAATTATTACATAACCAAATATGTTTTTAGGTGCTGAAATAAACAAAATAAAGCTAAAAAGCCTAGCCCAATGATACGTCTCCAACGTATCTATAATTTTTGATGCTCCATGCTTGTTTTTACACCATTTGCCTAATGTTTCGTTACACTTCGTGGCACTTTTATGCATTTTCCGGAACTAACCTATTAACGAGTTGCCACAGTGCCAGTTCCCTATTTTCTGCTGTTTTTGTGTTTCAGAAGTGATACACAGGAAATATTCTCGGAATTGGACGAAACAAGTTCCTGAAGTCTTATTTTACCCGGAAGCTTCCAGAGATCCGAAGGAGAGTAGGAGAGGGGCCACCAGGGGCCCACACACAGGGGTGGCGCGGCCAGCCCCTGGCCCGCGCCACCATGGTGTGAGGCCACCTGGCCCCTCCTCTGACATCGCCCCTTCGCCTATAAAGACCCCCCGACGGAAAAAACCTAAGTACCCAATCAATTTTCCAGAACACATCGCGATCCGCCGCCGCCGTCGACCCGAAGATCGGCAGGGTCCAGAAGCTCTTCCCGGCACCCTGCCGGAGAGGGGAATCGCCACCGGAGGTCTTCTTCATCGCCATGCTTGCCTCCGGAGCGATGAGTGAGTAGTCTACCTTGGACCATGGGTCCATAGCAGTAGCTAGATGGTTGTCTTCTCCACCATGTGCTTCATGTTTAGATCTCATGAGCTGCCCTACATGATTGAGATCATCGTTATGTAATTCTACATGTTTGGTTTGTTGGGATCCGATGAATATTGGTGTTTATGATTGAGTTGTTGTACTGAATATTATCTTTTGTTATCTCTATGTTGTTTATGATCTTGCGTGATCTCCGTTGTTAGTAGCTATCTTGGCCGAGTAGTTGCTAGTGACTCCAAGAGGGGGTATTTATGCTCGATAGTGGGTTCATGCCTCTATTTAACCTGGGGGAGTGATAGAAACCTCTAAGGTTGTAGATGTGCTGTTGCTACTAGGGAGAAAACAACATTCATATGCTCAAGGGCATATGCTTTGTTTACATTACACACTTTGCTTAATGCAATTATCTGTTGTTCGCAACTTAATACTTGTGGAGTTCTCGGATTGATTCGCCACAAGTGGATTATTAGTCATAGATGCAGTTGGATGGCGTTCTATATATTTTGTTGTAATGCCCAGAGTAAATCTCATAGTGATCTTCTTGACATATCACGTTTATCTTTATTCTATCAATTGCCCAACTGTAATTTGTTTACCCAGCATGTGTTATTTATCTTATGGAGAGACACCACTAGTGAACTGTGGACCCCGGTCCTATTTCCATCATATTGCTATCACCTGTTTACTTTACTCGCACTGTTTACTTTATTCGCATACTCTATTGTTTTCCACTCGATACGCTCATAACCTTTGTTTCAAGCAAACCGGTGAGATTGGCAACCTCATTGCAAGTTGGGAACGAAGTACTTGGTTTTGTTGTGTGCATGTTCCGCGTTGCAGCTAGCAAGCAAAGCTTGGACGAGGCGCCATATATAAATTGTCCGAAGCTATCGCAAGCTAGCAAGCATCACCTTCAGTCATTTGTCTCTCCTCTCCAAGATCGACATACCTTGGTTTCTTAACTGAGGGAAAAACCAGCTGCTATACTCATCACACCTTCCTCTTGGGGTTCCCAACAGGCTGGTTATTCACCACGCACAAGGACTGCCAAGCTCCACATCAACTAGGAGCATCAGCTGTTTTTCTGGCGCCGTTGCCGGGGAGGAAGTAGAAGACTTCTGCGAGGGGAGTTTTCGCACGCACATCCTTTACTTTGTTTTATTGTTTTGCTTTACTTTATTTATTTTACCTGCATCGTTTTATATCAAAAACCCAAAAAAATTAGAATCCTTGGTAGTTGTTATTTCTTTACTTTTAGTTCATCATGTTGATCCCTAAGTACGTTCTGGAGGACCTCTCAGTAGGTAGTGGTTCGATTATTGGCAAAAGTAACATTGAGGAGTTCTTTAATCACATTAGTATGCATAAGGAAGTTGAGGAAAGGTCTTTGGTTGAGCTAGCTCCTAGTATTGAAGTTGCTTCTGCTTATTTGATTCACATGTTGGAAACTAGGTTTGCCAGTCTTAATCCTTTTATGCAATACATGTTCCTTAAGCTTCATAAAATTGAGGATCCCAAAAGAAAGCTTTTATCTTGGAAGCTTTGCGCTTAGAATTTAAAGATGTCGTTATTGAACCTAGAAAAGTTCTTAAACGTTTTAATAAACTCGGTTCGCCTATAAAGGTTATTGGTACTAACGATGAAGGAGCCGAAATACCTATACCTTGCAAGCTTTTGGGATTGTGTGAAGCTTTCGAAAATAATTTTGACTGGATCTGTCCTGAAAATCTTTTTGATGAAAATAGTGTACCAAAGCATGATCACAACGGGTCTTCTAAAACTTATGTGGATGAAATACAATGCCTTATTGACAAGACCTCTGCAGTTGATCTTGATGCTTCATCACTTGATGTTACTTGATTCGCAATTTTCTGCGCCTAGCTCAAAGGCGTTAAACAAAAGCACTCTTGGGAGATAACCCAATGTTTTTATTTTCAGTACTTTTTCTTTTATTTGAGTCTTGGAAGTCATTACTACTGTAATGACCGCTCCTTATCTTGTTTATTTCGTTTTTGTGCCAAGAGAAGCCTCAAATTCGAGTGAGGTAAAGATTTGGGGATGTTGCTGTCCTGAAACTATTTTCGGTGATCCACCGTAAAAATTCGTATAAATTCTCTTTATTCTTTTGGACCTGCGATTTCTTGTGCATATGTCCCAGGTTATATCCAAACTTTTGTTAGTTGAACACTTTTTGATTTGAGCAACAGAAAACCCCTCAAAAATTCGACTTTTGTCAGCTGTTCAGTTTTGACAGATTTCTGCCAATATTTGTGTTTGCCACTTTATCGCTTTCTTTTGAGTTCTTTTGATCACGGAACTTTTTAGGAGGTTGCTACAGAAGTATTTGCTATATATGTGGTGGTTTTGAGTTGAAACCTGAAGAAAAAAGAGGTTGATTATATGTTATGCTTGCACTAATGTTGCTAATAGAATTGTGTTTAGTTTTGTATGAAGGAAGTTTTCAAGTGTAGGGATTGGAGAATGATGAGATGAGTTGAAGAATGGACAAAAGCTCAAGCTTGGGGATGCCCAGCACCCCAAGAAATATCCAAGAAGTACAAGCGTCAAAGCTTGGGGATACCCCCGAGGCACCCCTTCTTCATCGGCAAACATCAGGTCACCTTTCAAGACGCTATATTTTTATTGCTTCATGCACTATGTGTTTTTCTTGGAGCGTCAGTTGTTTTAGTTTTCTTAGTTAGTTTAGTTAGTTTGTTTTCTGCAATAAATGGTTGGACCCCAACAAATTTCTTTTTGGAGAAGTTTCCTTGCTTTTCATTTGCCAAGAACACTCGTTGAAATTATAAGAATGAAAAACGGAGTTGACCGGTTGTTCTTCTTTTTCTGCTGCTGCTTTTGGTTTTCATTTTTGCCTTGATTTGTGTTCAGACCTTGTCATATCTTTTCATCAAGGTGTATTTTTGCCTCTGATCTTTATTGGTTTTCATCAAAAGAGGTGTCTTTAAAAATTTCAAATGGTGTTTGAAAAGAGAAAAAGCTTTGTGCAAAATAGTGGTACAAGAAGGAGCTTGTGTAGACTGTGGCTTAAGATTTTTCATGTCATGCTTGATGTCTTTTTGATAGTATGCTTAGTGGTTTTGTTGTAGCATGACTTGTCTCAAATAACTGAGATTGCTTAATGGGCCTTTGAAAAAATCATGCGTTGTTTTTATTGTATGGAAGCATTATTTTGGTTTTCTTCTCGATGCTTTATTTGGGTTGACTTGGCGCATGCTCACACATGTTAGACTCTTACAAAGTCGCCAATAGCCTTCATGATCATTTAGTTTTTGACTTTTGATGCCATCTTATGCTTCTTTTAATGTCGCTTTGTCGCTTTGCATGATTATGGCCATTATTGCTCTCTTAGTTGGTCGCTCCCAGTCTTTTGCTAGCCCTCGCCTTGTACTGAGTATGAGCTCTACTCGTGCATCCAACTCCTAAAAGCCAAAGTTTTCCAAAGTGTCCACCATACATACCTACTAGCAATTTGCTATTCCAAGTAAATTTGACTTGCTTTTATTTTCTCTTCAAATTAAACTCTTACCAGTGTTATGCGAAATTCGGTCAGTAAAGCTCTCACGAACCGGAAGGCACACTTTACTTTTTCCTGTTCTTAAAAATTTGACATTGTGGTCTATTATGTTGAGTTGTTATGCTTGCAAGTTGTAAGTTGGAGACTAGCCCAGCCATGCAGCCATGGGCAAGCTTTCAACATTGCACTTCTCATTTGAGTTGATATCGTGATCTTTTGTTTATGGATGCCCGCGGTGTGAAATGAATTGGGAATCTTGTGGGGATCATGGAGTTTGTATATGTGTTAGGGAAACGCCGGGCCGCTAATCTAAGCCATGCATAATTCATGGTGGAAATTTGCAGCATACCCATGGTGAACATTCGACGACGCATCTCACAATAAAAAGCTAAACAAAAGGCAAATAAAAGAGGTGTCGAGGTGTTCATTGTCTGCTTGTCCTGTCATTTTGGTGTGGGCTTGTTCCATGTCATCGGGCACGGAGGTACCCCATTGGCGGTTCTCAATGATATGCATATACTTACAATGACAAGAGCCTTGCTTGGGACTCTAAGTAAAGTAGCATGAGGTTTGAGTACTCGTATTCACGGGGCACGAGGTTTTCAACTTATTATTTGTCAAGCATATGCATCATAATTGTTCTCGCATTAACTTTAACCATTCAAGATGCTTATGATGGGGGCAATGAGAGCTCAAAGCCGGTAAGTACCATAATTTTTGAAGGTTATAAAACTTGCAATCACTGCTTCCCTCTACGAAGGGCCTTTCTTTTACTTTTATGTTGAGTCACCACCTTCTTTCTTTATGCACCATTAAGAGAGCATAGTTGTCATTCTTAGTGTAATATGCATTGTCCCAAAGTTCATTGATTGATTCATATTGTTGGTTTCACTTGTTCTCAAATTATTTGTATCTAGTCGCCCTCTTAAACTTGAAGGTGTCCTATGCATTTATGTTTTGCTCTCTTTGAAGGACAAGCTGAAAACCATTTGTATGTTTTTCCTTATGATTTGAACACACGTTTGACTTTCATTGTTTCATTTTCATGATCTTTTGTTTGTGTTCATTTGCATGTTTACAACATGGTTGCTAAGTTCTTATTGTCAAGATTATATCTTTCATGCCCATGTTTTAAGTTCTTATGATCCCAGCTCACAAATGCTTACATATATGATCAAGATTGTGTAGGTGCATGTCACCTCAAAAATTATTCTTTTGTTATCACTTACCTACTCGAGGACGAGCAGGAGTTAAGCTTGGGGATGCTTGATACGTCTCCAACGTATCTATAATTTTTGATGCTTCATGCTTGTTTTTACACCATTTGCCTAATGTTTCGTTACACTTCGTGGCACTTTTATGCATTTTCCGGAACTAACCTATTAACGAGTTGCCACAGTGCCAATTCCCTGTTTTCTGCTATTTTTGTGTTTCAGAAGTGATACACAGGAAATATTCTCGGAATTGGACGAAACAAGTTCCTGAAGTCTTATTTTACCCGGAAGCTTCCAGAGATCCGAAGGAGAGTAGGAGAGGGGCCACCAGGGGCCCACACACAGGGGTGGCGCGGCCAGCCCCTGGCCCGCGCCACCATGGTGTGAGGCCACCTGGCCCCTCCTCTGACATCGCCCCTTCGCCTATAAAGACCCCCCGACGGAAAAAACCTAAGTACACGATCAATTTTCCAGAACACATCGCGATCCGCCGCCACCGTCGACCCGAAGATCGGCAGGGTCCAGAAGCTCTTCCCGGCACCCTGCCGGAGAGGGGAATCGCCACCGGAGGTCTTCTTCATCGCCATGCTTGCCTCCAGAGCGATGAGTGAGTAGTCTACCTTGGACCATGGGTCCATAGCAGTAGCTAGATGGTTGTCTTCTCCACCATGTGCTTCATGTTTAGATCTCATGAGCTGCCCTACATGATTGAGATCACCGTTATGTAATTCTACATGTTTGGTTTGTTGGGATCCGATGAATATTGGTGTTTATGATTGAGTTGCTGTACTGAATATTATCTTTTGTTATCTCTATGTTGTTTATGATCTTGCATGCTCTCCGTTGTTAGTAGCTATCTTGGCCGAGTAGTTGCTAGTGACTCCAAAAGGGCGTATTTATGCTCGATAGTGGGTTCATGCCTCTATTTAACCTGGGGGAGTGACAGAAACCTCTAAGGTTGTAGATGTGCTGTTGCTACTAGGGAGAAAACAACATTCATATGCTCAAGGGCATATGCTTTGTTTACATTACACACTTTGCTTAATGCAATTATCTGTTGTTCGCAACTTAATACTTGTGGAGTTCTCGGATTGATTCGCCACAAGTGGATTATTAGTCATAGATGCTGTTGGATGGCGGTCTATGTATTTTGTTGTAATGCCCAAAGTAAATCTCATAGTGATCTTCTTGACATATCACGTTTATCTTTATTCTATCAATTGCCCAACTGTAATTTGTTTACCCAGCATGTGTTATTTATCTTATGGAGAGACACCACTAGTGAACTGTGGACCCCGGTCCTATTTCCATCATATTGCTATCACCTGTTTACTTTACTCGCACTGTTTACTTTATTCGCATACTCTATTGTTTTCCACTCGATACGCTCATAACCTTTGTTTCAAGCAAACCGGTGAGATTGACAACCTCATCGCAAGTTGGGAACGAATTACTTGGTTGTGTTGTGTGCAGGTTCCGCGTTGCAGCTAGCAAGCAAAGCTTGGATGAGGCGCCATATATAAATTGTCCGAAGCTGTCGCAAGCTAGCAAGCATCACCTTCAGTCGTTTGTCTCTCCTCTCCAAGATCGACATACCTTGGTTTCTTAACTGAGGGAAAACCAGCTGCTATACTCATCACACCTTCCTCTTGGGGTTCCCAACGGGCTGGTTATTCACCATGCACAAGGACTGCCAAGCTCCACATCAACTAGGAGCATCACCCAACAGGTTGAGATATATATATATTATCAGCTTGATCCATCAACCACTGGTAGCATTAAGCTTGTCAGCAGATAACTCCTCAGGAGATATCCTGCATTAGCCAACTCCAATGGTCTGGACATTGTCAATGGAGAGCTCAGGTGGTGGAGGAGCAGAGGTGTCAATCACTGATGCAGAAAAGGTGGTCTTGTTGCTCTTTTTAGTCACCTGGGCCTTCTTCTTTTTCTTGTTGATTTCCCCAATATCAGATCCAGTCTCTGCCTGATTCATGTTGGCCTTGGCCTGGTCAGCAGCAGCCTTATCTTTGAAACCATCACACAACTTTGCAATTCTGGTACCGCGTCTAACTTCAGTGACATCTTTAGCAATTTTCTTCTGTTTTTTAGGTGCAGGTGATGGGGTTGTCATACGGGCAGAAGGTTCTTCTTCTTCAGACATCATTGCATCAGATTCCTCATGGTCATCAATAGGGCTATAGGATGCATCAGAGAGGGAGCTGGTATCATCCTCAATTTCAGAGATAATGCACTTGGACTGATGAGGTTCTGGATCAGCTGAGGTGTATATAGTGAAGAGTGCCTTCTTTTCATGAATATCCCCTTCCACAACATCAAGAAGTTTAAAACCAGCACCATCAACAGATGAATGTTCCAGAAGCTCAAGCATAGCAGGTATATCATGAAAACCCTCCATCAAATTGCCAATAATCTTATGAATAGCATCAAATGCTTCCATGGCCTCAATAGCAGGTTGTAAATTCTCCATCATATGCTGGTTGCCTAGGGAGTGTTGAGGAGGGGTGTTCACCTTAGGAATAAAATTCTCATCAGCAGGAGCAGCAGGTGCAACATGGCCACGTGCAGGTGCAGCAGGAATATGGGGTGGTGCAACATTTTCATGCATCATATTGTGAACAAAGTCTGCATCATCCCAGATACCTCCAAAAGGCAGATTGGGTAGAGGATGAGGGTTTCCACCATCAGGAGGTAGTGGATCATCATCACCCCCCAGACCATCGATCAAATTAGCTTGCAGAATATAATTGACAACCGTCCAAGAGTGGCCATGACCACTGTCATTTGTATTTTCATAGAGAACATGACTAATTGGTATTTCAAGCATATCAGGAACTCTAATCTTGACAAGAATCCTAGCTCTGTTTGATGCATCTCTGTTCCATACAATGAATTTTCCAAACTCACTGACAGATTCCCTAATCTTCTCCACATGCCATGCTTCCAGAGGGAAATTCATCATCATAAGCCAGACATCATGTGTGAAAGTACAGTTACGATGGTTCAGACTATGATTCTGTGGAATAACTCGAAGGATACTCTCACCAACAAAAAAGGGACTACGATCAACAGCCGTATCCCAAGAGACCACATCAGAGAACTGAACGAGAGCAGCACCCATACCAGATCGAGTCATCTGTCGCACATGGTAGCCTTGATCATTGAGGAAGCTTCGGATCAGTGCGGTGTCGCCGATGAACTGCTCAGGATCAGTCGGTGGTTCCAAGACCACATTGGCCCAGTCGTCGCAGTTGAGGAGCAGGGCTCCACTGAAGACATGAAAACCTCATCGGCGGCGGTGAGCACATGGCGGGATGAAATCTGTCCCAGGTGGGAGGTGAGGTCGTGGATCACAGGGGTAATTGGCCATTGGTAATGGGTGGAGATTGGGGTGGCAGGGGAATGGCGGCTGGTGCGGCGATGGAGTTGGAGTAGGAATAGAGGAGGGCTCTACTGCAGAAGATGGAACGGCAAGGTCCGAAGCAGGGGGAGTAATTTCAGGAGGTTTTCTTTTAATGCGGAAAATCAATGTCTTGGGTCGTTGGGCTAGGCAGTTACGTTTAATGTGTCCATAACGATAGCAGGCTAGGCAGCGGACCTTTGAGACACAGGCCGGGCGAGCGTGCCCATGGGCTAGGCAGCGAGAGCATGGAGGGCGGCCCATCCCGGGATCAGTAGAGGCATCCGTCGCCCGAAGGAGCAGAGTGGGCCTCGGCGGGGAAGGGACGTTACGTCGATCAATAGCCCGGTCGTTTGAAAAGGGTGGAGAGCGGGAGACATGCATGAGATCCGATGAAATCGGATCGAAACGCTGATCACGTGCTACCTCAGCATAGGAACGACTGGCGGCCACCAGGACGGCATTAGCTCCAGTGAGAGGAGTTTTGCGATGAGAAACAACCTGCCAATCCCGTGATTGCTCACTGCACCATTCATTGTATTCACGCTGCCAATTGGGAGCACCAGAACCCCAAAGGTGGAAGAAACATTGGAAAGATTTGCATGAAAAGGATCTGAGGTTGTAGATCATAAATCCAACAGCCTTAGAGACAACAGAAAATTTGAATGACCGATCTCTAATATGTGAAATGTGTAGCTTAGTACCATTGCCCCCAAGGCAAGATTGAATAGCAATGCCCACAAGATCTAGATCAAGTTTAAAGATGGCACGTCCAAAAGAAACAAGAAGGTGGAAACCCTCCGAATTAGAAGAAGGGGAGATCGCGGTGGAGAATGAAGATCTAACCTTACGGGCAAGATCCAGCCCAGGGGAGAAGTCCAAGGAGGATGAGAGACGATGAGGATCCATGCCTTCGAAGGATCGCCAGGGATCACCGTGGATTGTTGGGTTCGCTGTGGATTGCCTAGGGAGTCGCCAGAGGGGGGGTGGGTGGGTGGAGAGCCATGATAAACTCCATATAAATATTATCTATCTTGGCCAGTCAAGATGCATGGTGCCCAGGCTCCTTGGTGCTCCAAGCTGATATGGGACACCAAGGTGCCCAGGCGCCATGCCTCAAATACGTACGTTTTGTTTACAATTATGCATACCCAAGGATATACATACCTAAGATATGTATACTCAACTCATATATACCTAAGATATGCATACCTAAGACATATATACCCGGGATACACATACTCAATATATACATACTCAGAATATGTATATATACGTATTCTTTACATACCCAAGGTATATAGGCAAAAAAAACACCATACCTAAGGTATACATACCCCATTCATGTCTACTAGGTATATACAAATTATACATACCTCAAGGTATGTACAAAACATCATATATTTTATACGTATTGAGTAAGGTGCCCAGGCACCTTGGTGCCCTGGTTATTTTACCGTCTTTTTTTGGAAGGGCTTACATCAGTTTGTGTGGCTGGATAGGTTTCCACGTGATCGATCCGATCCATTTTTCCATCAACTCAGCTTCTTGTTCACACGATTGGTCTGCAAAGTGTACTAGGAAATTTGCCGCGGCGGCACGCCGCGTCCGTGGTGTTATTTTTAGTAGTTTATTATTTATTTAGAGTGTTTTTGTTGACGCCCCGTTGAAAAATACTATCAGATAGTTATAGACAAAATTACCGGGGGAGTAAATTACATGGGTTGAAGTATTTACTTATTTGGAGTGTTCTTTTTTGAGCCTCTGCGTACCTACCTTTTAAAAATTGAAGATTAAAACAAAAGTCTTCTCGAAGTTATCGTAGGAGAATCCCGATATTCTTTTGAGTGCGTATTTTGACCAATTTCATATCTACCTTTTAGCTGGTGAAGCCCAAATAAAAATTTTGTGCCCGTTATGCCAATCTTATAGTAGAAGTAGTTAGTGTTTAGAATTTATTTTGTGGTTGTCGCATATTTACCATTTAAATGGTGAAGGTTAAAAGAAAAGCCATCTCAAAGTAACTGCAGGAAAACTTGTACAAAAAAAGTTGTGTGCGAAATTATGTTGAATACTTATCGCTCTTGTACCGATAGAAAAATAATATTAATAAATTGCCATCAACAAATTGCGCACCATTGAGAACTTACTGTTAGATAACTATCGCTGAAATTACTGTCGGATAATTACTGTAGTTAGGTTATTGGTAGGGTTGAAAATTTTGTCAAAGAATTAAGTTAGTGTAAAATTATCGACACTTATTTTCGATTGGAGGGAGTACTACATAAGAAGGCAGTTACTGTTGAAGAGTTGTGAGGAAAATTCATGTCGAGCAATTACTGCTCTAATTTATTATTTATTTAGAGTGCTTTTGTTGACGCCCCGTTGAAAAATACTATCAGATAGTTATAGACAAAATTACCGGGGGAGTAAATTACATGGGTTGAAGTATTTACTTATTTGGAGTGTTCTTTTTTGAGCCTCTGCGTACCTACCTTTTAAAAATTGAAGATTAAAACAAAAGTCTTCTCGAAGTTATCGTAGGAGAATCCCGATATTCTTTTGAGTGCGTATTTTGACCAATTTCATATCTACCTTTTAGCTGGTGAAGCCCAAATAAAAATTTTGTGCCCGTTATGCCAATCTTATAGTAGAAGTAGTTAGTGTTTAGAATTTATTTTGTGGTTGTCGCATATTTACCATTTAAATGGTGAAGGTTAAAAGAAAAGCCATCTCAAAGTAACTGCAGGAAAACTTGTACAAAAGTTACCATTGAATAGTTGTGTGCGAAATTATGTTGAATACTTATCGCTCTTGTACCGATAGAAAAATAATATTAATAAATTGTCATCAACAAATTGCGCACCATTGAGAACTTACTGTTAGATAACTATCGCTGAAATTACTGTCGGATAATTACTGTAGTTAGGTTATTGGCAGGGTTGAAAATTTTGTCGAAGAATTAAGTTAGTGTAAAATTATCGACACTTATTTTCGATTGGAGGGAGTACTACATAAGAAGGCAGTTACTGTTGAAGAGTTGTGAGGAAAATTCATGTCGAGCAATTACTGCTCTAAGTTCAAAAAAATAATTGTGAGGAAAATTCATGTCAAGCAATTACCGCTCTAAGTTCAAAAAAATAATTACCACTCTTGTACCGATGGAAAAATAACGTTGATAAATTACCCTAAAAAAATTGCGCACCGTTGAAATACTATTACGTAATTATCGTCAAAATTACTGCAGGTGAATTATAGTTCGGATTAAAAAAATATTTCTGCAGCATTGAAGGAATACTGCTAAAAAAATTGGCTTCAAAGAATTAAGAGTCGTTGAAAAATTACTGTGGCTGAATAGGTATGTGGGAAACTCTTATGAGAGAAGAATTGCAGTTGAAATTAACTATTAGATAGTTACCATTGGAATTACTGTCGGAATGAATTACACTTGGGGTTCGAAATTCAAATTTACTGCAAGAATTGATTGTCAAAAATTATTATTAGGTAGTTATCATCGAAATTGTTATTGGATTGAATTAGTGTTGAAATTTTTATAAGAAAAATTTACAGCAAAAAATTACAACACAAACTACAGCAGTTCACTATTTATCGGTATTGTTTATCGGGTGTATTGTATCAAAGAAAGGAAGATAGTGGACAACTTTGCATCGCCAATGTTCATGACAGTACTGTTCACGCGCTACTGTTCGCGCAGTTACGTTCATGCCGCTACTGTTCACGCAGTTACGTTCACGCCACTACTGTTCGCGTCAGTTGCAGTACTGTTCCTGTCAGCACCGTTCACGTTGCACTGTTCGCGCAGTACTGTTCATGGACTGCTGCAGTACTGTTCGTGCCGCTGCTATTCTAACAACACTGTTCGTGGCGTACTGTTCATGTAGTACTGTTCATGTCACTGCTATTCTAACCGGTAGATCTTAATCCAATGGTTTAAAAAGAAAATGCACTGTTCATGTGCACTATGAATAGTGCTCACATGACGTGGCATGTCTAAGAAGAGGCTGAAACAGTTTGCCATTATATATGTAGTAAAGTAATGGCTAGCATGCATGCAGTTCTTTGCCCGTCGCTAGTCCATGACTGTGATATATGCATGGTAAAGCACTGCTACGGTGCTACCAATTTACATTTCACTCCATTTCTATCCATTGCTATCACTTCCATCTGTTCCATCGATGGTTTGTTATCTTTCTCTGTACATTTCCTCCTAATGAACAAGGCTGGTGATCAGCCAATAATTTCATATATGTACTAATACTGTGTCACATTAATAGAGAATCCTAAAATAATTCAAATGATGTAAATACTGCATACACATAAATTGCAACCATATGTCTACCTAGCTTCCCCCTTCATTAATAGAAACTTACCATTCAGTAAACTGATCCATATTGTTTGGAACTGTGGACTCGCTTCATTCAGTAAATTAACAGAATGAACACGATTTCATTCTTTTTCATGCATGGATACTAGCTATCTGTTATGAAGCTCAAGAATGGGGTTAAAAACGATTGAAAACCCCCAATTTGGAAAATACCACTACGTGCATAAAGAAATATACTAATCAGCAAATTTTATTTGAAGCAATGACAGGTTGGTTTTGAGGCAATCCCAAATTTCAATTTGGGGTAAATATATCAGCACACCGATTGTACACATATTTACCATAAATTTAAAGCAAATAAAATTTGTATTCCTAAATCTTATATGACGTAAAGGACGTTATGAATTGCTTGTTCAATTATTTGTCCCTAAATATGCCTTCAAATATGTAAGGCAACATCAACTTAGCATATCTCTAGATATTCTATCAGAAGAGTGCCGTACGTGTTTACTCCATCTGTTCTAAAATATAAGATGTTTTAGCCTTTTCTGATACTTACGTATGTAGACATCAGTGTGTAGGTGAGGAGCAAAATGAGTGAACTTACACTAAAAAGCATCTATATACATGTCTTTAAGAAAATGCTAAAACATCTTATATTTTGAAACGGAGGGAGTATATGTTATGAATTCCAGAAAGGAATGTACTACTTTTCAATTGGCCAATAACATGATCGAACTAGGAGGGCAAGACACATACACACTTTGGGGTGCCACAGATGAGCATGACGATGCATTTCTTGATGATGTACAGCTTCCCCTTCTGCTGCCTCACTGCACTCCGCAACCCTCCCAGCTTCGGCTTTGTCATCTGTCCTGATCCTCTATATGCTAGCTTTGCCGCTATGAGCTTTCTGGAAGACTAGCTAGATTCGACTCAAAGAGTGATCAGATATGAGGCAGTAGCGCCATTGGAAAGGTGGATCTTGATGCAGACATATATAACCACTCCAGCGCCTCGAGTTCGGATGCTGAGAGATAGAGTAGATGCGACACAACAACAGGGACAGGTTGGTGGCTATCTTTTCTGATTTCAACAGATGCATGGGCCACTTGCTTTGCTAGAATTTCGCCAACAAATTCTAGTGACACCTCTCCAAAAGGACGGTATACTTCAATTCAAATAAGAAGGACCGTCTGGCATGTATGGACCATATAGCAGGGAGTTCTGTACCTCAGCTAGGGGGCTTGGTGTCATACCCAGCTCGGAATAGGGTACTTTCCAGCTATAGCTCGGCTTAATTAGACCCAAATGTAGATGTACTTTTTGTATCACCGTTAGTTTGTGTGAGTAAGCAAGTAACTCGAGTTTGAGCCCATTAAAAATCCATAATTTCTATCTCACTAGACCAGGGTTCTCTTTCTGAGCAGAGATTTCCGAAATTTCGCCGAAAACTGGTTTTACTGGTTACCACTAGTAAATTGTAATACTGTGGTGACCCAGCATACCACTGCATGTTGTAGTATGCAAGTCGTTGACATAACACTCGTGAAGTACCATTTCACAAATATTACATCCCTCAGAGTGGTACAACAGAAACATAGCGGTCTTTATTCAAGCACTTAATATTACAAGCCATAATCTTACAAAGGATTCCAGTTCCTCCTCGGTCCAAAGAGGAACACTAGTAGGTTCTACCTTGATGCTATAAACCTTAACTATGACTGATAGAAGTAGACTAAACATGATAACTTGCTTAAGTCACTTTATTCTATAAAGTTCCTGTGACTTATATTACTACCCTATACTACTAGTTGTCGGCCTCCTCCTCGGCTCCTTCGTTGTTTCCATGGACGATCGTGTAATCCACGCCTTCTATTCCACCGGAAAGGTCCGGTTCTTCGTAGTAGACTTCCTCGTAGTCCTCCGATGCGCCTTCAGTTTCCTCGTTCTGGCCCTCCAAGTCTAAGCAAGGGTTAAGAGGGAATGGGGTGAGTAACGAGCGTTACCCAATAAGTTCATTTAACAGGATAGAGGGGTATAATGCACTAGCTACGACCATCGACTCGTAAGTCTTAGGTCTATGCAGTTTTATAATCATTTCTTCAAAGATTGCTTTTATTTAGAAGAACTATGTCCGTCAGCCTTCACAGGTTGATTAGAGCTTCGATGGGCTCCTTTCCTGCCGCGTTCGCAGCTCCTTCCCGGAACAAGGAGTATCTTGATACTTTTTGTACACTCTGCAGAGGTGGTCACTTGTACCCATGAGAGATCAACACTTTGCTGCACAACCGGGCGTACTTTCCCGTCCATACTTCCTTGGTATGGGGCCCAGTTGATGATCCAAGCCAATCACCGTTCTTCTCCGCGACCTCGCAGACCCACCCTATTGTAAGTCCATCCTCCCCTATACCCATATGCAGACCGATTGGCGCACTGGTCCTCCCCTTTACACTACGGACGACACCATAGGTAGACCAATCCGGACCCCTGGTGCCCCCCCTATACAATATGGGTAGACCGATCTGGATGACCGTTACAATCCATCATAGATCAAGTAGCCAGCTTGTCCCCCCATACTATAGGCAGCCCGACAGGAAATTCCGTTCCCCCACTATGCACTATAGTAGCCCGCGCAGGACAACACTCGACTACTGATCCATTGGCATGCGAGAGGAAAAAGATACAGCTGACTTCTCCGTCCCATTCCAGATCTCATGGTTGACCGTAATTTACGGCGCTAGAATCACTGGCGACATTTGTTATTAAGTCCTAGGTTCACTTTCCCAAACAAATGGAACCTCCACCACAACAATCTTACCGTGGTTCCATTTGCGAGCCATCCTAGGTTACCACCACTCGGGTCGATAACCAGCTAATCATATTAATTATGAAAAGAGAACCTTTTGCTTTTCAATGCAGTAATAATCATACCACGGGTATATTTGCAAGTAATTTGCTAAAAGTAAGCAAGAGATATGAGCAAGAGTGAACTTGCCTGCAAACTGCAAGGTAGTGCAGTTGGATTTGTTGAAGTGACCCAGGACCTCGGGTTCTAAAAAACAGCATCATTGTCCAATAAGGGCAATGTTTAAAGATTCAGAAATGCATGCTTTATGGCGTGTTGGAATTATTTCCCCCTAGAAATGGTTTATTTACTTATTAAACTTGATATATTCTTTTTATGATTTTAAAGAATATATATTAAGGGTAATTTCATTCAAGGATATTTGTCAAATATTCTTCAATGGAATTTTATTTAAGAATTGCCAAATTTGCTTAATTGCATAATTTTTATTATTTTCAAGCCAAAAATAATTACTCCTTTTTCTTTTGTATAAATGACTCATGAGATTACTTTATTTAATTAATGGATTCAAACTTATAAAAAGGGCTAAAAAATAATTGCTTATTATTTTTAGTTTATTTTTGGTATTTTCTGGTTTATTTTTAAACAGATTAGGGTTTTTCTTAAAGGTTTTTGACTCAAAACAATTAAGTCAAAAATAAAAAGATTGGCTGACAGCCCGGGCCCACCGGTCAGTCCACCAAGGTGACCTGACCGAACCGGCTCGGCCTGGCCCAGCCGCCCCCTTACTCTCTCCCTCACTCGGTCGAAACCCTAACCCTATCCGCCTCTGGCGACTCGCGTCGCCGACGCGCCCCTCGCCCAGCTCCGGCGAGCTTCGGCGAGATCTGCCGCCGCCCTCTGGCGCTTCTGCTTCGGCTCGTTGCGCTCCACCTCCTGACCGCGGGGTTTCGTCACCCCCGCCTCCAATCGCCGCCATCGCCGTCGAGCTCCGCCTCTGTGGATCTTGCCCTAGTGGCTTGATCTACTCTGGTGAGCTTGCTGGAGCTTCTTCCTGTGCTTGGCGGTGCTGGTGGTGATCTCCTCGGCTTCGCGTCGGTTGGACGGCCACCGCAACCCCGACGCCGCCGCCGAGCTGTGCTGTGCTCGGCCATGAGCATGTCGCCGCCTCCTCGTCGGTGCAGCTACTGGAGGGTGGCCTTGCCGCCACAACCATGGCTGCGCCGTCGTGTCGCCGCCATGGTCTTCCGCCATGCTCCTCTGTGAGCATTCCAGTGAGTTCTCCTTCTCCTAGCTTCGGTGCTCGATCTTGGTGGCCTGGCCAGCGAGCCAGGCGTGCTTGCCTATGCTGCGCTATGCTGTTGCTGCTCTGCTCACTCTTGTGTTGCTATTGCTGTTGTTGCTCTGCTTGAGCTTGTGTTGTGATGCTCTGTATGCTGTGCAATTGTCAGTGCAAGATTCAGTTAATAGTTTCTTAACTGAACTTGATATGCTTAACTGGGGATTCTCTCCAGTGCTGTTAGCTTGTTCAAATGTCTGTGATATGGTGGCTACTGTTAGCATGATATTCAGTTAAGAGCTTCTTAACTGAATTCAGTGTTGCTTGCTTGAAATGCTTACTCTGTGATTATCATTTGTCTAATTGGTGATCTCTGGCTTGCAGTGTAAACTGCTGCCAGTTAATTTCATATGGTTATCCTTATGATGATAATAACATGCTGAGCTTGAGCTTGTTATGATTCTGTTGCTTTTTATGAACTGAAAACTTGTTTCAGTGATGATTGCCTTTATCAAGTAATTCATGCTTGATTTGTATGCTGTTGAATGTTTTGTTGCTTTCTAAATCATGTTATTCATTAACAGCATGCAACTGTTATTATTCGGTGTTGATTGTGCTTCCTCCATGTGAGGTTCACAATCTTTGCTTGATAATTAATTTGGATGGCTGCTGTTGGTGATGTTAAACATGCTTGGTGATTTCTATCACTGGCTAGATCATCATATTGTGCAATAACTTTACTGATAAGAACAGATCTTCATGATGATCTTAGTCTTAGCCTAGGATGCATGGTCTGAGGCTTTTACTCTTGCTGATGCTTGTTGGCTTGCTTCCTATTGGCTAAATCTTCCTATGAAGATTTTACAGAGCACTTCTCTGTAAGTCTGAGGAGAAAAACCTCCCCAAACCTACTAAGTGTTCTGCTTAGCAGAAGGATTTGGTGCTGAGGGTTCCATTGTTGTTATTTTCTTGTGTATGCAAGAATTTGGATGCTTGCAAGGTTTTACTCAAGGCTATGCAAGTCCTAGTTATACCTTGGTCTTGTGCTGGCTGTGATGAGTAGCTGTGGTGATGTTGATGATGCTTTTTGGTTGAGCTTGATCAATGGCTCTTGTGCTTGCCCTGCTCCTCCCAGTGGCTTGCCCTGCACCTCCTTGTGCTTGGCTTCCCACCTTGCCTGCCCTGCACCTCCCAGGTGCTTGGCTTGCTCCTTGCTGCTCCTGATCTTGTTTAAGTAACCATGTTGCTTTGGCTTTGGCTATTGGTTTGATTTGGTGAGGTGAATTCCCTCCTGATGCTCAACTCATGAGCAGAGAGAACTTGTGGTGCTGTGTGCTGGTGCTGGTGCTATGTGCCGGTGCTGGTGCTATGTGCTGTGGTGTGCTGGTGCTGGTGCTATGGTGTGTTGGTGCTGTGTGCTGGTCGGCTAGGGTTCTTAGTCGACCAGTTTCACACACAGTGCTCTCTTTTATACTTCTTCCTATGTGCTGGTGTGTTGACACCTCCAAGCATGCATCTCGTGACCAGCTGCTTGCCTGCTTGGTGGCTTGGCCGGCCAGATTGGTTCAAGGCAGATATTTTTTGTGTGAGTCATGTTGATAAGATCATCCTTTTGATGATTATCAACAGTGCTTCATTTAAATTTGATTGACACTTGTAATACCATGGTGGCCTTTCTTTTTGTATTCTCCTTTGTATTCAGGTGATAAGAAGAATGAAGAAGAAGAATGATTTGATGATCAAGATAGTTTAGGATTTAATCATAACTTGTATTTTCTTTTCTTCTTTATTTTCTTTCTTTTAGCTTCAGATTGTAACATTCTATGAATGTCCATTGTTGTAATATTCTTTTATTCATAGACATTGTAAAGACAATGTATAATGTTTTGGTAATTAATAAAGTCCAAAGTTTTTCTTATTTGAATCATTTATCCTTTCTAAATGTGCTATTTGAATTTAAATTAAGTTCAAATTCAAATTCAAGGATTAATTTTCAAATGTCCTTTAAGCTTTAATCATTCAACTTAATTGTTTCCCACAATCAATTGATCAAAAGAGGTCATGTCCAAATTTTTAGCACTTTGAGAGTTCAACATTCCCCCTCGAAGAGAGATTCGATCACTCTTAGGTTTTAGTAACAAAAGCGCGAAAAAATCCCGTAATTTCAGATGAAATGCACAGAACCCCTCTATTCTACCCCGAAGTTGTCCTACGTGCTGGGACATTACAAATACCAAATGAAATTTTCCAGTATTCACATAATTTGCTGAAATTTGAAGTCTTTTCTAAAAATAAATAATTTATAAATTTGTTTGACAAATCTTGGCATGTATTTCGATCGGTATTTCCGAACACCGGATATACTGGTGCCCAGTGGTATTTTTTCCCTACCAAGAAAAAAACCATGGCAGAGATCACTTGAAATAAGATGAAACTTTGTTTTTTCCCTCAATTATTTGTGAGTTCGTTCTGATTTGTGGTCTCTCAAAACAAACATATTTGACCTTTAATATTCAATGCTAGACATGCTTAGTCTCTAACCTTAATCAAAGCACACAAACTGATGACGTGGCAGAGATTTTACTCCCGCAAACCAATCAAAAAAATTGAAAACTGTGAAAATTTTGGCGAAAGGAAAAGATATCTCGAGCAAAACTAAGAAACATTGGACCAAAACCTACTTTTTGAAAGATAAACAAAACATTCAATATTTTGAAATTAAAAAATGTATGATTTCAAAAAACTTAAAATATCAGTACCATTGTAGAAAAGCTAGAGGATTTGAGGAACTAACAACTAATTTATGAACATTCGTGAACAACCACCCATATATCTCCTAGTTCTCTCTCATTTTCTCTAAATTATTAGCGAAAGTTTTCTTGAATTATAGGTTTTGAGCACACTTCATATTTCTCCATTTTCTGAATTCTCCTAGATTTCCCAAAAAAAATCACTTTCTCTTCGATGAATTTCCTTGAAATGAATTTTCCGTTTATTATTTTTCCAACTTTGTTATGGGCTCCAGGAACCCTCCCCGCCCTGGAACTGAAAGCCATGGCGCCCACCACAGAAGCTTCTGGACTCGGGTGAATGAAAATCTTCATAGACGAGAGGAGTTAATTAGAGGCCATAACGAGAACACATGTAATAGCCAGAAGCCACACACATATGTAGGAACGAACTGTTTCCCATGGTCGCCTCCTCCGGGCGACGTAGGGGCGAAACCCTAATCGGCGCCGCCGCCGGCCTCTCCCCAGCCCCCGCCCCACTCCTCGCCGCCTCCTGAGGACGTCGCCGGCTAAGCCGGCCGACGCCGGTGAAGGGGGCGGCGGGATCTAGTGTCTCTCGGCCGTCCTGCTTCGATCTCGGAGGCGGGTCGTCGCGCCGGCGGCCGGAGGCGTCCCTGCAGTGAAGACGACGAGGCGGCCGGAGGCGCCCCTGCAGTGAAGACGACGAGACGACGAGACGGCCGCGACGCAGGGCGTGCGGAGCTCTGGCCGGCTCAGGCCCGATCTGAGCCCGCCTGGGCCTGACCTGGGTCCTCTGGGCATCCTCCGTCGACGCTTCTCGGCGCTCCCGTGGCGCGGTGGGCGTCCTCGAGGCCACTGCGCGGCGATGCGGCTCTGGCGGCTGCCCGGGCCCGATCTGGCCCAACTGGGCCCGGCTTGGGCCCTGTTGGCTGCGCTCGTGGTGCCCCTGCTCCGCGGTCGTGGATGGCGCGTCGCTCCTGGCGTCGCTCCTCGCTCGTGGCGCAGAACGTCCTGTCCTGGCGCTATCGAGGCTCCTGGCACGGTCGGTCACAGCGCGTCTGCTACTGGCACTGCCGAGGCGTCCTCATGGCGTGTGGGTCGCGGCCTTCCCTCGTTGTCTTCTCCAGGGTTGGTGGTAGCCGGAGATCTCGCTCCGGAGCCGCGGTCTACCTGCCCTGTTTTGGCGGGACCTTCTCGATCCTTCCTGGCTTGCGTTGGTACTCCAACGGCGGTGGTTGACATACTCCTCCTCGTCGACAAGCTGCCTCTGCCTTCTGCGGTGGTTTCTACTTGTCTCCTTCTCGCCGGGGTGTGGTTTCCTGCCCGGGTGAAAGCCCTGCTCGGCGTTGCCGATGCGGATCACGGTGACACCTACGGGTGCCACTTCCTCCTTGGAGGCGTGCTCTTGGGTCGAACCGCTCCTCCCCTCCATGCCAGGGGAAACCCTAGGTCCGCTTTGTCGGACCGGCCAGCGGCGACGTTTCGACGTCGTTCCCTTCTTGAAGGCGCTGCGTTGGCTGCGAGGGCTTTGTGGCTCTCGGAGATGGTGGCCTCGCCGGTGTGAGGCTTTGGAGCGCAATGTACACCATCATCGGCACTCTTGTTGACTTTTCCAAGTTTGGCTAGACCCTGCCATTCGCTCGCTTCGCGCCGCTTCTTCTAGGCACTTGAGCAGTGGTTCGTTGGTCCGGGCGACTTCGGAGCTTTGGTCGTACTTGTGTGTTTGGTGTTGGGTGTGACGCGGTCTAGAGGCTCTATGCCCGTTTGTTAGGCTAGGCTTGCTTGGCGTCGGTGTTGTAGGAGTGTGTTGTAAGCCGAAAGGCTAGTGTGGTGTTGTAGCCATTCGATGGCGTTCTCGCAAGCTTAATACAAAGACGCGCACGTCCGTTGCGGGTTCTCAAAAAAAAAAACTGTTTCCCATAATAACTAGCATGCCATGCATCCATATGTCTTCATTTTATTCTGTCAGATAACGTTAGCCTGACCACACATGCATGTAGCAAACGCTGACAAGTGAAAGCTATAATGTGTTACGAGGTGGATATCATGTGTCCTCTCCAATCTCGACAGCAAACCTATCAGCCACGAATCCACGATAAGCTCACCAGCTTGGACGAAAAATTCAGATTCTCATAGTACCTGGTGGACCGCCCGGCAACCAGTTCGAGGTAGGGCAGGGAGCGGCCCTGGCCACTACGCTTCCCTCCGGGCTGCGGCTGCGATTCAGGCGACGTCGCTTGATCGAAAGCCACTCGATGGTCAGGTCCTCTTTGCTTCTTGTGAAACTAGGAACGGTCAGCCTGAGAATGGGTCGAAACCCGCCCCTAATCCACTCCACCCCGTATAGAATTAACCTACTCCCCTAACCCAAACCAAACCATAATTCTCTGTTGTTAATCCGCTCCACCCCGCACCAAACGACTTTTTCCCCGCACCATTCCCAGCGTTAGACGTGGACACGCACGTCGACACGATGGGCGCAACTCGCCATAGTTTCCTTAGAGCATCTTCAGCCACGAGCCCGGCGAGGCCCCCGATAGCCGTTTTTTTCATCCGGACGGCGAAAAACGGTTCAGTCGCGCCCCCGGTTCCTCGTTTTTCCCCGGATTTGGGCCTTAATCCATCCGGCGAGCCCAGGCCATCCTCGGTCCCCCGGGGCGCGCTCGGGGACTCCGGACGAGAGAAAAGCGGGAACGGGCCCGCTCTGTCGGCGAGAGAACACGCAAACCCTACAATCTGGTCGCAAATCCCCCTCTCCCTCCCCTCGTTGCTCCATCGCCGCCGGAAGCACCCCTCGCCAATCGGCCGACCGGTTGCCTGAACCCCGTCGTCCCTCCTCCCACCAGCCCCCACCAGCCTATATTCCGCCGTTCGGCTTGCCGTTCGGCGTGCCGTCTGGCTATATTCCACCATCGGGGAACTCCTCCCGTCGCGCCTTGTCGACACGCCCGGCAGGTGTTCGTCCATTTGCCTGGCCGGACATGGACTCGGACGACGACGAGGAGCAGATGTTCGCCGAGATTTTTGAAGAAGAGATGGCAGCCGCCGCCCAAGACGAGGAGCATATGTTGATTCTAGCTTGCCTGTCGGGCTTGTACGCGGAGACGGCCATTGGTCGCCGTGGTTGGTCGGCACCAGGTCGCCGGAAGTGCAAGCCAAGGCAGCGAATGGAGGTCTACTGCATACTCTATGCCGACTACTTCGCCGACAATTCATTGCACGGTGAGGCTGTTTTTAGGTGTCGTTTCAGGATGAGTCGGAAGCTTTTCCTGAAAATTGTCTATGCCCTTCGAGACTACGACTCCTATTTCAGATGCAAGTTAGATTACACCGGCATGGCAGGGTTTTCCTCCCTCCAAAAATGCACGATGGCTATGCGGATGCTGGCATATGGAGCTCCTGGTGATTCTACCGATGACTATCTTCGGATGGCGGAGTCCACCGCCTTTGATTGTTTCTACCGGTTCTGTAGGACGGTGATAGCAGTGTTTGGGGACACCTACTTGAGATCACCCAATGTCCAAGACACTGCTCAGATCCTCGCTTTCAATGAAGCTCGAGGATTTCCGGGGATGCTTGGAAGCATTGACTGCATGCATTGGAAATGGAAGAGCTGTCTGTTTTCCTGGCAAGGAATGTACAAGGGTCACAAAAAGGCTGCACTGTGATACTTGAGGTAGTGGCTACCCATGATCTCTGGATTTGGCACTCCTTCTTTGGTATGCTGGGATCCAACAATGACATCAACGTCTTGCAGTGCTCGCCGATCTTCTCCAAGCTTGTTGAGGGTCATGCTCACCCGGTTGACTTTGTGATCAATGGCCGACACTACAACTAGGGATACTATCTTGCAGACGGTATCTATCCAAAGTAGGCAACATTTGTGAAGACTATCTCGAGTCCCATCCTCCCAAAGGAGATGGAGTTTGTGAAGGCACAAGAAGGTTGTCGAAAGGACGTCGAGCGTGCATTTGGTGTCCTCCAGCGGAGATTTGCTGTAGTCCGGTTCCCCTCTTTGAGTTGGTCCAAAGATCAGATGTGGGAGGTGATGAACTGTTGAGAATGAGCGAAAGTATCCGATTCCTCTGAGCGAACAAGCTGCACCATATGAGAGAGAGGGTCCTCTTGCACAGCCTAATCACCAGGTACCAGCATCGTGGGCTGCGTTCATCGCTATGCGTCAGGAGATTCGAGACTCCACTATGCATCAACTACTGCAGGATGATCTGGTGGAGCACATATGGAGGTTTCGAGGCAATACCAACTAGTTTCCATTTGATTTGTTTGAGAACTTGTCAAATTATTTGCTTGTTTTGTTAAACTGTATGTGAAAGGAATATGCCCGAGAGGCAATAATAAAGTTGTTATTATATTATTCCGTGTTCATAATAGATGTTTATTTTTCATGCTAGAATTGTATTAATCGGAAACATTAATACTTGTGTGATTAATAAACTAAAAGGGTTCCTAGTAAAGCCTCTCTTTTATACTAGCTCGTTGATTAACTGATGATCAAGGTTTCCTGATCATGAACATTGGATGTTGTTAATAACGGGGTCATATCATTAGAGGAATGATGTGATGAACACACACACCCACAGTACGAATAGCAATACGATCAAGTCATCAAGTTCATTGCTATATCAAACTCATGCGAAGTAGTTCTAATCCTTAGACCATGAGACCATGTTAATCACTGATACCGGAAGGGTACTTTGATGATATCAAACGTCACACCGTAATAGGGTGATTATAAAGGTTGATTTGGGTACTCTGAAAGTATTAGTTGAGGCTCATGGATCAAGAGTGGGATTTGTCCATCCGGATGACGGAAAGATATTCTCTGGGCCCTTCTCGGTGATATTGCATTGGAATCGCTTGCAAGCATGTGACTAGGTCACAGGAATGCATTATCACGGAACGAGTAAAGAGACTTGTCGGGAACGAGATCGAACTAGGTATGGTTGATACCAAATGATCGGATCTCGGACAAGTAATAATATCGCGAGACAAAAGGAATTAACTATGTTCGTTACCGGTTCACACGATCACTAGTTCATCGTTGAGTAAGTGGGAGTCATCATGGATTTCCAGATCCCGCTGTTGATTATTGATCAGAGAGGAGTCTCGATCATGTCCACGTTATTCACGAACCGTAGGGTGACACACTTAAGGCTCGTTGTCGTTTTTCAGTGGATACGATACTCCGATCGAATTACAGGACAGCATAAGGGTTGTTTCAGAAAAGTACCGAAACTGGTTCGGGATATCGAAATAACTCAAGGGTGTATTTGTTAATGTTTGTTAATTGAATGAATTAACAAATATTAAAGAAATAAAAATGTTTTATTAAATCAATAAGTGTGAATTTTAATTGGCATGAATGTCATGCATTGAAATGGGGGTTACCTCATGTTGATGAGGGTGTAATCACCATAATGGGAATGAAGAAGGGGAAATGAAGAGGAGGGGGCACCTTGGCCGGCCACCCCTTGGCTGCCCCTCCTCCTCTATATAAACCCCCCCTTCTCTCCCTTGAAACACACTTCTTGATCCTCCCTCCTTTGCATAGTTGCTGCCCACTTTCCGTCTTGGCTTAGCGAAGCTCTGCCGGAATAGTAGTTCGTAGTTCACACACTTGGAGAAGTGTGTGGAGGAGTGTCCGGCGGATCCCTTCTTCCGCTGCCCCGCTGGACCGAGGGCGTGGAGGAGTCGACGTCGAGCTGCACGTGTGTGCGAGTACGGGGGCGCTGCCACTTGTGGCGCCGGCTACACGATCTTGTGATCGTCAAGTGAACCACGACGTCGACTACATCAAGTGAACAACTACGTCGACTACGTGCGTCTTCACCAACTCTCCATCGTCAACGTTTGTGCGGGAACGTAATCCCCTCTCACGGTCGTCGAGGGTGAGTATCCGTTGCTACCATCTCGTAGAGTTTCTTGGCCAGTTTATGCGTTCATGCGTAGGAAATTTTTTGTTTTCTATGCTACGAACCCATCAGTGGTATCAGAGCCATCTCTATGCGTAGTTGGTATGCACGGTTAGAACACATGTGGATGTGGGCGTTGATGATCATGTTATTGCAATTTTTTGGTATTTTGGATCATAGTGGCATAGTGGGATTGAAGCTGCCCGAGACTAACCTTACGTGACCACGTTCACGAGACTTGTCCCACACTTGACATGCTTCGGCATATGTGGCTTTGCGGGTGCACCTTTCTCCCACTATAGTTATGATCTATTTTACAAAGAGTTGTTAATAATATTTTTATCACCGTTGTGGTTCTTGTTCGTAGGTAAGAACGGTTCTTCCTAGAAAGCCCCAAGCCACGTAAAATATGCAAGACAAATTAGAAACGTCTAACTTGTTTTTGCAGGGGCATGTGATGTGATATGGTCAAGTTGTTTATGTTACAAATTGTATGCGATGATCCTTTTTGTAAGATATAAACAACCAGCAGGAGCCATATGGTTGTCTTTACATTTAAATGGCCTGCGTGCCGTATATATATATATCCAAGTGATATATTGTAATGGAGGAAGACAACCAAGTTGGCGCACCATGGACCTTGGTGCTACGCCGGTGGAATGATGGAGATCATGCCATGACGCACAAGATGGAGATCGAGTGCGTGAAGGACCATATCATATCACATTATATATGCATGTGATGTTTATCCTTTTATGCATCTTATTCTGCTTAGATTTGATCGCGCGGTAGCATTATAAGATGATCCCTCTCACATAAATATCAAGATAAAATGTGTTCTCCCATAACATGCACCGTCACGAAAGTTCGTCGTTTTGAGACACCTCGTGATGATCGGGTGTGATAGACTCTACGTTCACATATGACGGGTGTAAGACAGTTTTACACACGCAAATGTTATGGTTCTACTTGGCGAGCCTAGCATGTACAGACATGGCCTCAGAACACGAACCGAAAGGTTAAGCATGAGTCATATGGTTGATATGATGAACATGGCGATGTTCGCCTTTGAAACTATACCGTTGCATGTGATGATCGGTTGCGGTATAGTGGATTTGGTTCGTGTAATCACTTAAGAAAACTAGGAGGGATGTTGTTTTTAAGTGGGAGTTTACGTAGAATTTGATTTAACCTGAACTCATTCTATTATGAACTTAGTCTAAGTTAACTTTGCAAATAATTTGTAGATCATGGCACCACCTGCTCTGAATTTCAATGCGTTCATGGAGAAAGAAAAACTAGCCACCAACGGTAGCAACTTCACCAACTGGGCACTTAACTTGAAGATCCTCCTCAATGCCTCTCAAAAGGGCTATGTGCTTGAGGCACCGCTAGGTAACCCGCCTGCAGAAGATGCTCCCGATGAAGAGAAAAATGTTTTTCTGACTCGTAAGGAGGACCACAGTTTAGTTCATTGCGGCATACTGTATGGACTTGAGCCGGAGCTGCGAAAACGTTTTGAGAACAGCAACGCTTATGATACAATGGGAGAGTTGAAACTGATCTTCGACTCCCATACTGCCGTAGAGAGTTATGATGCTTCAGAAAAGTTCTTTAGCTGCATGATGGAAGAGAACAGCTCCGTTAGTGAGCACGTACTCAAAATGTCTGGGTACGCCGATAAGCTCATCTCCTTGGGAATAACGATTCCCAATGAGTTGGGAATACATCGGGTTCTCCAATCTCTCCCACCTAGCTTCAAGAGCTGTGTGATGAACTACAACATGCAGGGCATGAGGAAGTCTCTCCCCGAGCTTCTCTCAATGCTTAAGACTGCAGAAGTGGAGATTAAAAAGGAACATCAAGTGTTGATGGTCAATAAGACCACTAGTTTCAAGAGAGGTAGAAAGGATAATAAGTCCAAGGGTAGAAACAAGAAGGACGGCAAATCTGTTGCCGGTTCTGAGAGGAACCCAAGGCTGGTCCTAAACCTGAAACTGAGTGTTTCTACTGCAAGGAAACGGGGCACTGGAAGCGCAACTGCCCAAAGTATCTGGCGGATAAGAAGAACGGGAAGATTAACAAAGGTATATACGATATACATGTTATTGATGTGTACCTTACTAGTAGTCGCAATAGCACCTGGGTATTTGATACCGGTTCGGTTGCTCACATATGTAACTCGAAACAGGGGCTAAGGAATAGGCGGCAACTTGCGAAGGATGAGGTCACGATGTGCGTCGGCAATGGATCAAAAGTTGATGTGATCGCCGTCGGGATGCTGCCTCTACATTTACCATCTGGATTAGTTTTAAACCTGAATAAATGTTATTTGGTGCCTGCGTTGAGCATGAACATTATATCCGGATCTTGTTTAATGCGAGACAATTATTCATTTCAGTCTGAGAACAATGGTTGTTCGATTTATATGAATAATATCTTTTATGGACATGCACCTGAGAAGAAAGGTTTATTTCTTTTGAATCTTGATAGTAATGAAACACATATTCATAATGTGAATGCCAAAAGAATTAAGTCAAATGATGATATAGCCGCATACATGTGGCACTGCCGTTTAGGTCATATTGGTGTTAAACGCATGAAGAAACTTCATTCGGATGGACTTCTGGAATCACTTGATTATGAATCATTTGAAACATGCGAGCCATGCCTTATGGGCAAGATGACTAGAACGCCGTTTTCCGGTTCAATGGAACGGGCGACAGACTTATTGGAAATCATACATACCGATGTATGTGGACCTATGAGTGTGCCGGCGCGTGGTGGATATCGTTATTTTGTTACTTTCACTGATGACTTAAGTAGATATGGGTATATTTACTTAATGAAACACAAGTCTGAAACGTTTGAAAAATTCAAAGAATTTCAGAGTGAAGTAGAAAATCATCGTAACAGAAAGATTAAATTTCTACGATCCGATCGTGGAGGAGAATATCTTAGTTACGAGTTTGGCGCACATATGAGAGAATGTGGAATAGTTTCACAACTCACTCCCGCTGGAACGCCACAACGAAATGGTGTATCCGAACGTCGTAACTGTACTTTATTGGATATGGTTCGGTCTATGATGTCTCTTACCGATCTGCCACTATCTTTTTGGGGTTATGCGCTAGAAACAGCCGCTTTCACTTTAAATAGGGCTCCATCTAAATCCGTTGAAACGACACCGTATGAATTATGGTTTGGAAACAAACCTAAGCTGTCATTTCTAAAAGTTTGGGGATGCGATGTTTATGTGAAGAAACTTCAGCCTGATAAACTTGAACCCAAAGCGGAAAAATGTGTCTTCATAGGATACCCTAAAGAAACAATTGGGTACACCTTCTATCACAGATCCGAAGGCAAAGTGTTTGTTGCTAAGAACGGATCCTTTTTGGAGAAGGAGTTTCTCTCGAAAGGTGTGAATAGTAGGAAGGTAGAACTCGATGAGGTTATTGAACCTCCTCTTCATGAATTGGCGAGTGGCGCAGCGCCGGAAACCGTTCCGGTGGTGACTTCACCAAATGAAGTGGGAGCTAATGATAAAGATCATGAAACTCCAAAAGAGGATACTACCGAACCTCGCAGGTCGACAAGAACACGCGCTGCTCCTGAGTGGTACGGTGATCTTGTCGTAAATGCCATTGTTGAGAACGATGACCCTGCGACGTATGATGAAGCGATGATGAGCCCAGATTCCAACAAATGGCATGAAGCCACGAAATCCGAAATGGAATCCATGTATGAAAACCAAGTATGGACTTTGGTGGAACTTCCCAATGACCGAAAGGCCGTTGAGAATAAATGGATTTTCAAGAAGAAAACAGACGCTGATGGTAATGTGACCGTCTATAAAGCACGACTTGTCGCAAAAGGTTTCCGACAAATTCAAGGAATTGACTACGATGAGACTTTCTCACCCGTAGCGATGCTAAAGTCTGTTAGGATTATGTTAGCAATTGCTGCATTTTTCGATTATGAAATTTGGCAGATGGATGTGAAAACCGCGTTCCTTAATGGTAACATTGAGGAAGAGTTGTACATGGTACAGCCCAAGGGTTTTGTTGATCCTAAGGATGCTGACAAGGTATGCAAGCTTCAGCGATCCATTTATGGACTGAAGCAAGCATCCCGGAGTTGGAATCTCCGTTTTGACGAAATTATCAAAGGGTTTGGATTTGTCAAAACTTATGGAGAAACTTGTTTTTACAAGAAAGTGAGTGGGAGCTCCGTAGCATTTCTAATATTATATGTGGATGACATATTGCTGATTGGAAATGATACGGAATTTTTGAAGAGCGTAAAAGATTACTTAAACAGTAAGTTTTCAATGAAAGACCTTGGTGAAGCGGCGTATATTTTAGGCATCAAAATCTATAGAGATAGATCGAGACGCTTAATTGGACTATCGCAAAGTACATACCTTGACAAGATTCTAAAGAAGTTTAGAATGGAAGATAGTAAGAAAGGGTTCTTACCTATGTTGCAAGGAAAGATCTTGAGTAAGACTCAAGGTCCGGCTACAGCTGAAGATAGAGAAGAAATGAATAAGATTCCCTATGCCTCTGCCATAGGCTCTATCATGTATGCCATGTTATGTACAAGACCAGATGTGGCACATGCTATTAGTTTGACTAGTAGGTACCAATCTGATCCAGGTTTGGAACATTGGACGGCGGTTAAGAATATCCTTAAGTACTTACGAAGGACTAAGGATATGTTTCTCGTATATGGCGGTGAAGAAGAGCTCGTCGCAAGTTGTTACGTCGATGCTAGCTTCGACACTGATCCGGATGACTCTAAGTCTCAATCCGGGTACGTATTTGTTATGAATGGAGGAGCGGTAAGCTGGAGGAGTTCCAAGCAAAGCGTGGTAGCGAGATCGACTACAGAGGCGGAATACATTGCTGCTTCAGAAGCGGCAGAAGAAGCAGTTTGGATGAAGGAGTTCATATCCGAACTGGGTGTGGTTCCGAGTGCATTGGATCCAATGGTTATCTATTGTAACAACAATGGTGCCATAGCCAATACTCAGGAGCCAAGGTCTCACAAGAAATTCAAGCATGTAAAGCGCCGATTTCACTCCATCCGTGAACATGTCGCGGATGGTGATGTAAAGATTTGCAAAGTGCACACGGATCTGAATGTGGCAGACCCATTGACTAAAGCTCTCCCCAAGGCAAAACATGATCAGCACCAGAACTCAATGGGTGTTAGATTCATCACTATGTAATCTAGATTATTGACTCTAGTGCAAGTGGGAGACTGAAAGGAATATGCCCGAGAGGCAATAATAAAGTTGTTATTATATTATTCCGTGTTCATAATAGATGTTTATTTTTCATGCTAGAATTGTATTAATCGGAAACATTAATACTTGTGTGATTAATAAACTAAAAGGGTTCCTAGTAAAGCCTCTCTTTTATACTAGCTCGTTGATTAACTGATGATCAAGGTTTCCTGATCATGAACATTGGATGTTGTTAATAACGGGGTCATATCATTAGAGGAATGATGTGATGAACACACACACCCACAGTACGAATAGCAATACGATCAAGTCATCAAGTTCATTGCTATATCAAACTCATGCGAAGTAGTTCTAATCCTTAGACCATGAGATCATGTTAATCACTGATACCGGAAGGGTACTTTGATGATATCAAACGTCACACCGTAATAGGGTGATTATAAAGGTTGATTTGGGTACTCTGAAAGTATTAGTTGAGGCTCATGGATCAAGAGTGGGATTTGTCCATCCGGATGACGGAAAGATATTCTCTGGGCCCTTCTCGGTGATATTGCATTGGAATCGCTTGCAAGCATGTGACTAGGTCACAGGAATGCATTATCACGGAACGAGTAAAGAGACTTGTCGGGAACGAGATCGAACTAGGTATGGTTGATACCAAATGATCGGATCTCGGACAAGTAATAATATCGCGAGACAAAAGGAATTAACTATGTTCGTTACCGGTTCACACGATCACTAGTTCATCGTTGAGTAAGTGGGAGTCATCATGGATTTCCAGATCCCGCTGTTGATTATTGATCGGAGAGGAGTCTCGATCATGTCCACGTTATTCACGAACCGTAGGGTGACACACTTAAGGCTCGTCGTCGTTTTTGAGTGGATACGATACTCCGATCGAATTACAGGACAGCATAAGGGTTGTTTCAGAAAAGTACCGAAACTGTTTCGGGATATCGAAATAACTCAAGGGTGTATTTGTTAATGTTTGTTAATTGAATGAATTAACAAATATTAAAGAAATAAAAATGTTTTATTAAATCAATAAGTGTGAATTTTAATTGGCATGAATGTCATGCATTGAAATGGGGGTTACCTCATGTTGATGAGGGTGTAATCACCATAATGGGAATGAAGAAGGGGAAATGAAGAGGAGGGGGCACCTTGGCCGGCCACCCCTTGGCTGCCCCTCCTCCTCTATATAAACCCCCCCCTTCTCTCCCTTGAAACACACTTCTTGATCCTCCCTCCTTTGCATAGTTGCTGCCCACTTTCCGTCTTGGCTTAGCGAAGCTCTGCCGGAATAGTAGTTCGTAGTTCACACACTTGGAGAAGTGTGTGGAGGAGTGTCCGGCGGATCCCTTCTTCCGCTGCCCCGCTGGACCGAGGGCGTGGAGGAGTCGACGTCGAGCTGCACGTGTGTGCGAGTACGGGGGCGCTGCCACTTGTGGCGCCGGCTACACGATCTTGTGATCGTCAAGTGAACCACGACGTCGACTACATCAAGTGAACAACTACGTCGACTACGTGCGTCTTCACCAACTCTCCATCGTCAACGTTTGTGTGGGAACGTAATCCCCGCTCACGGTCGTCGAGGGTGAGTATCCGTTGCTACCATCTCGTAGAGTTTCTTGGCCAGTTTATGCGTTCATGCGTAGGAAAATTTTTGTTTTCTATGCTACGAACCCATCAGTATGAAATTCACCGAACTGTAACGTTTATTTGAGCCAAATGTTGGCAAACTGTATGAAATTCGCCGAACTGTAACGTTTATTTGTAAAAATAAGCCAAAAACGCCGATTTCTGGGCGTCTTCCTGGGGTGCCGGCTGGAAGTTCGGCGCTTCCCACGTCTAATTTTCGTCCAATCCGGTGCAATTTAGCGCCGGATTTGGCCGTGGGGAGCGCCAACGGCTAGAGATGCTCTTATCAAGCTACATGCACTGATGTGCAGAGCTACTCCACGATGACCACAGCTGCAGGCTGCTCACCAGGCAACGATTGCATGGCGACAGCCAAGCGTACTTATAGACGTGCGCATATTTGCAGTTACAATTACCAAGATCAAAATTGAGTAAACCTTTGTCGCTAGAGCCTCTGCAGGAGCTAGCTATCTCGGTCGGTTGGACAGGCCAATCCCATTCACTATATGGTGGATCGCTGTCATGGGCGGCTCATCAGAACGAATGAGGTAACTTAATTACGAGGATGCATGTATGTGTCGATATCTATCTTGCCCGGGGCCTTGATTTTGGGTGATCTCTCAGCAGCGAGGGTGTTAGATATAGCGTGACCGATATGTCCACATCCGCGCGTGATGATTCCCGCCAACAAAGATCAAAACAATTTTGAAGTCCATCATTTTCCCTATAGAGGTTCAATGCATTTATTGTTCATAATAACATCTTATGTTGTTACATTGTCTCTATTGGGTGTGGGCTTATGATGTTTATTAATCTTATGATAACAACTCGGGGGAACCCTAGCTTCCTAGCCGCCAGCCCTCCCTCTCCCGACTTCTGTTGCCCCCACCGCCAATGGAGGAGATCGTCCCACAACGAACGGCGGCAGCGGGGTGTCCCTGCTCGTTTACTTTCTTCAACCTTGGCGGTCTTCCCTATCCACTTCGCCTCCGATCCGTCTCTATGATCGTTGGCCCGTCCATCTGTGTTGATCGCATCAAACCATGTTGATCATGGAGATCTCGTCTTCCCGTGTCGGATTCCCCCGATGCAAGGTGGATGCCAGAGATCGTGGTCGTGCATCTTGCCAACATGGCGCTGATGGTGCGGTGTTGACGGACCAGTTGGGAACCCCACGAGGAAGGTGCGATGAGCACAGCAGTAAGTTTTCCCTCAGTTATGAAACTAAAGTTTAATCGACCAGTAGGAGAAAGAAACCACTTATGAAGGTTGTTGCTAACTGGCTTTTGGTAGGGCGCGCTACTGGCGCCAGCAGCAACGTGGAACCTGCACACAACACAACCAAGATACTTTGCCCCAACTTACTGTGAGGTTGTCAATCTCACTGGTTTACTGAAAACAAAGGATTAAACGTATTATGTGGAAAAAGATATTTGTTTGCTGTAAGTAAATAATGCTTGCAAAAAGTAAACGGTGCTTGCAGTAGATGGTAATATATATGTAAAAGAATGGACCGGGATCCACAGTTCACTAGAAGTGTCTCTCCATAAATATAAATAACATGCTGGGTAAAAAAATTACAGTTGGGCAATTGACAAAATAAAGAATGCATAACAATGCATGTACATGTCATGAAGATCACTATGAGATTTACTTGGGCATTACAACATAATACATAGACCGTAATGCAACTACATCTATAACTAATAATCCACCCACAGGATATCATCCAAACAACCCTTGGGTATTAAGTTGCAAGCAACAGATTATCGCCTTAAGCAAAGTGTGTAATGTAAACAATACAAATGTCCTTAAACAAAAGATTGTTGTTTTCTCCCTAGTAGCAACAGCACATCTACAACCTTAGAAGTTATTGTCACTCTCCCAGATTACTAGGGGCATGAGCCCACTATCGAGCATAAATACTCCCTCTTGGAGTCACTAGCATCTACTCGACCAAGATATCTACTAGCAAGGAAGAGCATTCAAGATCATAAATAACATAGACATGATAAATCAACAATCAAATTGACATAGTACTCAATATTCATCGGATCCCAACAAACACAGCATGTAGAATTACATAACGACGATCTTGATTATGATAGGCAGTTCACGAGATCTAGACATGAAGCACATGGAGGAGAAGACAACCATCTAGCTATTGTTATGGACCCATAGTCCAAGGTAGACTACTCACGCATCACTCCGGAGGCTGGCATGGTGATGAATAAGGCCTCCGGTGATGATTCCCCTCTCTTCCAGTGTGCTGGGAAGAGCTTCTGGACCCTCCTGATCTCGGAACGATGACACCGGTAGCTTGCAGTATGTTTCGTGGAAAAGTGTTTGTCCTTTAGGGTTTTCCCGAAGGGAAAATATAGGCGGAAGGGCGATGTCAGGGGGTGGACTAGGGGCCCACACCACCTAGTGGCGCGGCCAGGGGTGGCATGCGCCACCCTATGGTGCGGCCGCCTCCTAGTCTGGCTCCGTCTCTCCTCTGGACTCCGTCTTCCTTTCAGGTAAATAGGAACTTCGGCTTTTGTTTCGTCCAATTTCGAGAATATTTCTTATGTAACTTTTCTGAAACACAAAAACAGCAGAAAACAGGAACTGGCACTATGGCATCTCGTTAATAGGGTAGTTCCAGAAAATGCATAAAAATGCCATGAAGTGTAAACAAAACACAAAGCAATTGGTGTAAAACAAGCATGGAGCATCAAAAATTATAGATACGTTTGCGACGTATCAAGCATCCCTAAACTTAACTGTTGGTCGTCCTCGAGTAGGTAAGTGATAACAAAACAATAATTTTTTACGTGACATGCACCAACACAATCTTGATCAACTTAAAGTAAAGCATTGCATGCTGAGATCAAAGTACTCTAAACATGGGCATAAGAGATATAATTCTAACCATAGAACTTAGCAACCATGTTACAACATGAAAAGAAACACAAACAAAAGATCATGAGTAATAATGCATTGAAAGTCAATTGTTTGTTTCGAGCATATAGAAAACATAGCAAAGTGGTGTTCAGCTTGTCCCTCATGGAGTAGCAAAACATAAATGCATAGGATACCTTCAAAGTTCAAGAGGGTGACTAGATACAAATAATTTAAGAACAAACAATACCATAATCATGAATCAATCAATAATAAATTTTGAGACTATACACATTATACTCAGAATGACAACTATGCTCGCTTAATCGATGCATAAAGGGAGAAGATGAAGACTCAATATAAAGGTAAAAGAAATGCCCTTCGCAGAGGGAAGCAGTGATTTCAAGTTTTATAAACCTTCTAAAAATTATGGTACTTATTAGCTTTGAGCTCTCATTGCCCCTATCATAGGCATCTTGAGTGGTTAAGGTTAATGTGAGTGCAAATATGAGATATATGCTTGACAAGTCATAAGTTGAAAATCTCATCTCCCTTGAATACGAGTACTTAAACCATGCTAATCGACTTAGGTCCCAAGTAAGTTCTTGTCATTGTAAGCATACGTGTATCATTGAGAACGCCAACAGGGTACCTCCTGCCCGATGATATGGAAACTGTCCTACATCAAAATGACAAGACAAACAGACAATGGACACCTCGGCATCTCTTTTATACCATTGGGTATAGCTTTTTATTTTGAGATACGTCGTCGAATGTCCACTATGGTTATGATGTAAATTTCCACCATGAATGATGCATGGTTTAGATTGGTGGCCCAGGCGTTTCTCTAACACATATACAAACTCCATGAACTCACAAGTTTCCAACTCCTTTCACACAGATAAGCATCCATAAATAAAAGATCATGATATCAACTAAATAGGAATATGTGCAATGTTAAAAGCGTGCCCCATGACAGCATGGCTGAGGTAACTCCCAACTTACAACTTGCAAGCATATAATCGTCACTAGAGAGCCACAATGGTCAAGTTTATTAAGTGCAAGAAAGTAAATGTGCCATCAAGTTCGTGAGAGCTTTACTAACTAATTTTCTCATAACAAAAAATTTAATTTGGAAGATAGATAAAAGCATGATGAATATACTTGGAATAGCAAAATGCTAATAGGTAGATATGGTGGACACATTGGAAAACTTTGGTTTTTGTGAGTTGGATGCACGAGTAGACTCATACTCAGTACAGGTGAAGGCTAGCAAAAGACTAGGAGCGACCAACTAAGAGAGCAATAACGGTCATAATCATGCATAGCGACAAAACATTATTAATCAAAGCATAAAGTGATATCACAAGTCAAAAAACAAATGATCATAGAGGCTTGAGGCGATTGGTTTAAAGTCAAACATGGTGTAAGCATGCGCCAAGTCAACCCAAATAAAGCATCAAAGGAGAATACCACAATATTATGCTTCTATAAGATTAGAAAACGCATGATTCTTTCAAAGGCACATTAAGCACTCTCAGTTATTTGAGACAAGTCATGCTACAACAATAACTACTAAGCATATAATAAATATAATATCAAGCATGACATGATAAAGTCTAAGCAACAGTCTAAACAAGCTCCCTTTTGCACCACTATAAGCATGAAACATTTTACTCTTTCCAACACCAATCAACCTATTTGAAACAACTCGCAAAGATGAAAATCAATAAAGACTAGAGGTCTAAACACACCTAGCTACAAAGAACTAAAAAATTCTGAATAAAAACAAAGGCGAAAACCAAAAGCTAAACGCAGTACTAGAAAAAGAGAGCACTCGTTGAACAATAAAAGTGAAAACTAGAGTGTTCTAGGCAATGAAAACGGATTGTGTCTTCTCCAAAAGAAATATGTTGGGGTCCAACCATTTATTACAGCAAACCAAACAAAAGAAAACTGAAAGCAAAAAAAAAGATGCTCCAAGAAAAACACATAGCATATAAAGCAATAAAAATATAGTGTCTTGAAAGATGACCTGATATTTTTGTTGATGAAGAAGGGGTGCCATGGGGCATCCCCAAGCTTTGACGCTTGTACTTCTTGGATATTTCTTGGGGTGACATGGGCATCCCCAAGCTTGAGCTTTTGTCCATACTTCATCTCATCTTATCATTCTCCTTTCCCTACACTTGAAAACTTCCTTCATACAAAACTTCACACAATTCTCATTAGCAACATTAGTTTATGCAAGATAGTAAATCCACTTTTGGTTTAGTTTCAACTCAAGTACAACACCAATTAATATATTAGCTAATGTAGCAACTTCTCTCAAAAGTTCCGTGATCAAAAGAACTCAAAAAGAAAGAGATCAAGAGGCAAATGCAAATAGTGGCAGAAATCTGTCAAAATAGAGCAGCTGGTAAAGATCAATTTTTTCGAAAATCTTCTGTTGCTCAAATCGAAAAGTGTAAAACTAATGAAAGTTATATAATAACCTGGGGCATATGCACTAGAAATCGCAGATCAAAATGGCGTTCTGGAAATTTTCACGAATTTTTACGGTGAAGCGTAGAAATCTGTTTCGGGATAGCAACTTCCCCCAATCTTACCTTCTTCCAATTAGAGGTTACTCTTGGCACAAAAATGAAATAAAAATGATAAGGAGAGGTCATTAAAGTAGTAACAACTTCCAAGACTCAACAAAAAGAAAAATTACTGAAAAGAAAACATTGGGTTATCTCCCAAGAGTGATTTTCTTTAACGTCTTTGAGCTAGGTGCAGAAAGTGAGAATCAAACATTTTCAAGCAAAGAAGCATCAAGATCAATACCAAAAATCTTTTCAAAAAGAATTGTATTTTATCCAAATAAGTTTTAGAGGATCCTCTCTCGACAATCTTTGGTTCACTACTTTCATCAAAAGGGTTTTCAGGAATAATCCAATCAAAATTCTTTTCCAAGGCTTTATGCATTCCTATGAGTTTAAAAGGTATTGGTATTTTGATTTCCTCCCTATTTGTACCAATAACATCTACATATGAGGCAAGCATATTAAAACAATCAAAGACTTTCCTAGCTTCTATAACAACATCTCTAAATTCTTTACGCAAAGTCTCCAAAATAAAATCTCTTTTTTCAGAGTCTTCGATATCATGAAGCTTAAGAAACATTTGCTGCATTATGGGATTAAGGTTAACAAACCTAGACTCCAACATGTGAACTAAATAAGCAGCAGCAATTTCATAACTAGGAGCAACTTCTGCTAAGGTGTTATCACCACATTTTGGCCAAATGAGGAGATGGGCCGTAATCAAGATGGGCTTGGAGGCTGGATCGGCCTTGCACGTGGATTTGGGCTAATTGCCCATGTATCTGTATATTATGATAGAGTACGTTTCGGTTTAAACAAGAGATAGAGTTGTTAGGGTTATTCCAAAGATAGAAAGTCTCCGGACTATAAATATGTACCTAGGGTTATTGAGAAAGGAGGACGATCACGTTCACAACAAACACAATCTCGGCGCATCGCCACCCCTTGTTTCGAGGGTTTCTTTCAGGTAAGCGTCGTGCTGCCTAGATCGCATCTCGCGATCTAGGCAGCATCTGCTTATGTGTTATTTGGTGTTGCTCGTACTGAAGCCTTGTTGATGGCGAGTAATACTGTTATCATAGATCTGTTTGGGCTAGCATCGGTGCTTTTGGTTATGTTTGCTTAGTCATGCTGCCCCTAGAGATCTCGCTGCCTTTGCACCTATTTTGGGTGTAAGGGCAGCATCTTGCTTGATCTTTATTCAGTCGATTTAATCTGTCATAGTTGTTCCTTGTTTTCCAAGGATTAGCTTGATATCCGCATGGTTAGGCCTCACAAACGGGTTGAACGATCCAGTAGTACGTAAGGATATGGTTTGCCAATTCGAGAGGAGTTGTTCCGGAAATTGACTCTACGTTGGTTTTTTGGCCTCCTCTAGGGTTAGTTTTCTGTTATCTTTCGTATCTACCAGGCTCAATCACGTGTGGGATGTTCCAATTATGTGGTGAAAGCGTTAAACTGTCGTAGATCGATTTGACTTGTATTGATAAAGCAAAACCCCATGTTATCGTAGATCCAATGCAGATCCATAGGACAATCGGCTACATGAGCCGATTCACAGGGAAACCTGAGAGCCGATCGAGGCTCGTATTTAATGTTTACATGTCTACCATGCAGGAAACTAATCGAAGCAATCCATCACCTTCCTGATCAGGTATAGGTCAGGTGGCACGCCCTTGCATCAGCCAGGACGTGTGCCGGAGTTTTGCGGGCCGTTGCCCGAGGGACCAGGGCCCACCAGCAGTTCTGGGAGCCTCCCGGCTCTTCGTGTTGCTCGTCGCTGCTCGCCGGTGGGTTTTGACAGGCAACACATTCTGGCACGCCCGGTGGGACACTCAACAACATCTGCCTCAACATCTGACGCTGCGATGGGGGACAGACCAATCACGTACGACGATCTGCCTGATGAGCACAAGAAGAGGTATGATGATATCAAAGCTCTCTTCGAAGCCGATCTCATCGGCTCTTTTGAGAGGACCCGTAAGCATGGCATCAGGTGGAAAGGGTTCTCACCCGAAGGCGCTCTCGATGAGGTGGATCTGTCTGTTCCTTCAGAGGATCGCACCAGAGCTCTGCGACAAGAAGTCAATTACATGGTGGCTCATTCTCTTCACCGCCATTCTGAGAGCCTGGTGAACGCTTTCGAGCGCGTCGCGGTTCGCGTGGTTCAGGAGATCATGAAACATCAGTACTCTCCGTCGGGGCCTACCCTAGGGACTCACCAGGGAGAAAGACCGCTCCAGACCAGGCCACAGCTACCATTCACCCTTGCAACTCCGGAGCCACCGGGGTCACCGGCGTACGTCGTCTACAAGATTGGAGGTGATCCTGGCGATTACCAATTCCTGTTTGAACCACCTAAAGAAATCCCACATGGATATGTGTGCACATACGTGCCGGACTGCAACAGCCTAACGCGCACGAACCAGATTGCAACCGCAGGGATTTCTGGGGCAGGTGTTTCTGGAGGAGGGATTTCGGGAGCAGGGATGTCCGGGATGGACGCTGATAAACAGGCGTGGCTAGCTAAGTATGCCACCGGAACGAGTCATGAGAATTTAGCTCCTGCAGCTCAAACGGTGGAGCAAATCAGTACCATCTTGAGAGACCAGTTCGGCTTCGTGCCGAAGAGGAGAACAATCGGCTATTCCAAGCCGTACCCCAACGAGTATGATCTGATTCCGCTTCCACCCAAGTATCGGCTCCCTGAGTTCTCAAAATTTAATGGTTCAGAAGGGTCTAGCTCGATCGAGCACGTGAGCCGATATTTGGCACAGTTAGGCATGATTTCAGCATCGGATCAGTTGCGCGTAAGGTTCTTTGCGCAATCTCTGACAGGACCAGCTTTTGGGTGGTACACCTCGTTGCCACCAGATTCGATCCGGACCTGGAAGCAGCTGGAAGAACAGTTCCATATTCAGTATCATTCAGAAGCTACCGAGGCTGGCATTGCTGATCTGGCGCAGGTGCGGCAGAAGCGGGGAGAAACGGTAGCCGAGTATATTCAGCGTTTCAGGACTGTCAAGAACCGATGTTATTCGGCTCGTTTAACTGAGAAAGAAGCAGTCGAGCTGGCCGTGTTGGGTCTCTCAGCACCGATCAAGGATCTGGCTTTCCAAGTAGAATACAATTCACTGGCGCACATGGTCCAGAAACTGACAATGTATGAGCAGCGCCACCCTGAGTTGTACCAAGACAAGTTCAAACGTCCGATAGGCCTGGTCGATGCAGAAGAAGAGGATCTTGTGGAAGACCAGGAGATAGCCGTGGCTGAATGGGCTCGGGGAGCAGATCCTGTGTCCTGCAAATGGGTGAAACAGCAAGGGCATGCAAAAGGGTTCGACTTCGATGTAAGCAAAGCTGAGCAGATATTCGATTTACTGCTGAAGGAAAAGCAGCTGAAGTTACCCGAAGGCCATAAAATCCCTACGGCGCAAGAGATGAACGGGAGATCATACTGCAAGTGGCATCACTCGTTCACCCACACCACCAATGATTGCAAAGAGCTACGTCGGCAGATCCAAACGGCGATAGAACAGGGCCGTCTGATCCTTGGGCAGTTCGCCATGAAAGTGGACACAAACCCGTTTCCTGGCATCAACATGGTAGAGCACAGCCACTCCACGAGGCGTCAGCTAGATTTCTCGTTCGATATTAACATGGCAGGGCCTGTGTACTACCATGGCAAGTATAAGGAGGAAAGCGGCCACTCCCGGGGCAAAGAAAAGGAAGAGGCCGGTCCACGCGACCGGCCCCGTTATGATGATAGGCGGTATATAACCGAGGAACAAGTGAGAAGCGTGCGATATCAGAAGCCACACTCCACGCATCTCCTTAACAAGTATGAGCGTCAGTATGACCGACGTCGGCAGTACGACAGTGATGATGAAAGAGATCGTCGGACCGACGCATACGATGGGAGATACCGTCGGCATGACAGAGATGATGAAGGATATGAGCACCGCGCTAGGGGAAGGTCAAAGGAAAAGGAAGGCGTGGATAAACATTGGGATTGTCCTTTCTTCAAGTACTGTTGGGATGCGGGAATGAGCCGATTGCCTACAGTCGACAACTGCCCGGAATGTGGACAGCAGAAGGATGACGCAGGTCCAGTTTCAGTGTTCAAGCGTCTAGGGCCTCTCCGGCCTCAGAACAGTCAAGAGGAGTCATCTCGAGCAAAAGATCTCGAGGAGTCAGAGGATGAAGAAGAAGATAGATATCACCGGCCAAGGTGGTGTCCCGATGGACTCAGACACACCCAAAAGCGTAGAGTGCAGCGGCTACGTAGCTTGGAGGAAGCCGAAGCGCAGTACCTCCACACTTTAAGGAAAGCCCGGCCTGATCTGGCCGTGAAAATTTAGCAAACCTTGGAGACGGAGGCCCGTCCAAAAAAGAAAGAGTGGCGCCCCAAACCAGTAAAAGCCGATGCGAAGACATCGGCTGGCACAAACATGGTGTTCATACTTCCGTCAGAGTTTTGCGCTCCAAGAACCGAAGAACTACCAGTGGCACAGTTTGACTGCGGCCCACGGCCGGTTATCTTTGAAAAGCCACGAGAGAAGGGCTACAAACATCTGAAAGCCCTGTACCTGAGAGGTTATATCAATGGGCAGCCTGTCCGCAAGATGTTGGTTGACACCGGAGCGGCAGTCAATATAATGCCATACTCCATGCTGCGGCGTTTGGGATGCTCCACTGCAGATCTGATCAAAACCAACGTCACGCTAAGCGACTTCAACGGCCAAGCTTCAGAAACGCGAGGCGTTCTGAACGTGGAACTGACCGTGGGTAGAAAAACCATCCCTACGTCGTTCTTCATTGTTGACAGCAAAAGCACCTACGCTGTCTTGCTGGGAAGGGATTGGATTCACGCTAACTGCTGCATTCCATCCACGATGCACCAATGCCTGATACAGTGGGATGGAGATGAAGTGGAGGTCATTCATGCAGATGATTCGATCGAGATCTCAATAGCTGGCATGAACATTTGGGACGCAGAAGACCAAGAGCCGATCTCTGGAGTCAGTCTAGACGGCTGTGAGCGCATTGAAGCTACAAAAAACGGGGTGAGGCTGGTCTTATCCACTGGCCTGACAGAGTAGCCAAGCCCACGATTGTGCGTGGTAAGGCCGATCCCTGCGATCGGCCACAAAAAATAAAAAGCAGTGATCTTACGACAAGCATGTCATGTAGTCGTAATAGGGAGATTCCCTACCATGGTAGAGCACAAATAAGTTGTAAACCTTCCTTGAGTAATGCAATCAAAAAGGGGGCCGATTCCGGCAATCGGCCCAAATTATCTTTGTTATCCTCACCAAACTTTTGGCCTGTGTTCAGCATCGATTTAGCAGGTGACGGAAAGTTGGGGTATGGGTTTACATCCGCTGATGAGCTAGAGGAGATTGACATCGGTCCTAGGGATAAGCCACGACCGACATTTATCAGCAAAAAGTTAGATCCGAATCTGCGGGGTCTGATGATAGCTTTATTGAAAGAATATCCAGATTGCTTTGCCTGGGACTATACGGAGATGCCCGGGTTAGACAGGAGCATCATTGAGCATCGGCTCCCGCTTAAAAAAGGGTTTCGGCCATTCCAGCAGCGAGCACGACAGATGAAGGCCGAAATTTTAGAGGAAGTCAAGAAGGAGATCGAGAAAATGTTGAAAGCTGGGTTCATCAGGCCATGCAGGTATGCTGAGTGGATTTCTAGTATCGTACCTGTAGAGAAAAAGGATGGCCGATGGCGTGTTGCCATAGATTTTCGGGATCTCAATAGAGCCACTCCAAAGGATGAGTATCCGATGCCGGTAGCAGAGACATTGATCAACGCAGCTGCTGGTCATAAGGTCTTGAGCTTTATGGATGGCAATGCCGGTTACAATCAAATTTTTATGGCTCCAGAAGATATACACAAGACTGCATTCAGAGTCCCAGGTTCGGTGGGGTTGTTTGAATATGTAGTCATGACATTTGGACTGAAGAATGCCGGCGCCACATACCAAAGAGCCATGAATTACATTTTCCATGATCTGATCGGCAAGCTGGTGGAGATTTATATCGATGACGTGGTAGTAAAGTCTGCTTCAGTACAAGGACACTTGGACGATATGCGACGCGTCCTGGACCGAACCAGAAAATTCGGGCTACGGATGAATCCAAAGAAGTGTGCCTTCGGTGTGACGGCCGGTCAGTTCTTGGGTTTCTTGGTCCATGAACGCGGAATTGAGATCGGCCTGAAAAGTCAGGAGGCAGTGCGAACAATGAAGCCACCTACCACGAAGAAAGAACTGCAGTGTCTCATCGGCAAAATCAACTTCGTCAGAAGGTTCATCTCCAATCTGTCAGGAAGGATAGAGCCGTTCATGGGACTGGTGAAAATTAAATCTGATGAGGAGTTCCGCTGGGGGACAGAACAACAACGAGCCTTCGACGAGATCAAAGAATATCTAACGAAGCCGCCAGTGTTGGTTCCACCGCAGCAGGATAGGCCGTTCTACATTTACTTGTCGGTGGCTGACACGTCCATCGCCTCGGTGGTGGTGCAAGTTTATGATGGTCTGGAGCGAGTTGTGTTTTACATCAGCAGAAGGATGCTGGATGCAGAGACAAGGTATCCTGAGATCGAGAAGTTATGCCTTTGCCTATTTTTCACCTGCACCAAGCTGCGACACATCTTGCTATCAGCAGAGATCATCATCATATGCAAATCAGATGTCATAAAACATATGCTGTCGGCTCCTGTGTTGAAAGGCCGACTCGGCAAATGGATGTTTGCATTATCGGAATTTGATATCCGGTATCAACCCGCCAAAGCGGTTAAGGGACAGGCGTTGGCCGATCTCATTGCTGAACGAATCAATACTGATATAGCAGCACTATCTGTACGTGCATGGGCTATGTTTTTCGATGGATCGGCTTGTGATGATGGTTGCAGCATCGGCATTCTACTCGTGTCGCCCCGGGGGGCAACATATTCCTTCTCCATCAGGCTATCTACCCCTTGCACCAACAATGTCGCTGAGTATGAGGCAATACGCAAGGGAATGGAGTTGCTCATTGAAGCCGGAGCAGAAGCAGTGGAACTTTTTGGAGACTCCAAATTGGTGATTTCCCAACTCACGGACGAATACAAGTGTGAGAGCGAGTCACTCTTCCCATTATGGTTGCAATGCCGTGAGCTGATGGCACAGTTCAGGTATCTAAACTTTAACTGGATCCCGCGGTCGCAGAATACCGAGGCGAATGATCTTGCACAGATGGCTTCAGGCTACAAGGACATAGCAGATGGAACTGATGTTCAGGTACAGTTCCTGGAGGCGGACGACTGGAGAGCCGATATCTTCAATTACTTGAAAGATTCGGCTCGGGGGGCACCTAAACGGATAAGGTACAAGGCCATGAAGTATGTGCTTATTGGGGATGACATGTTCTATAGGACTCTGGAAGGGCTATTGCTCAAATGTCTAGGGCCAACCGAGGCGAATCGGCTCCTACACGAGGTACACGAAGGCGCCTGTGGAACTCACCAATCGGCTCACAAGATGAAATGGTTGATCAGGCGATCAGGGTTTTATTGGCCCACCATGCTTGAGGATTGTTTTAAGTACTATAAAGGGTGTCAAGCATGTCAGAAATTCGGGAATATTCAGATGGTACCTGCATCAGCGATGAACCCCATCATCAAGCCTTGGCCATTCCGAGGTTGGGGCATGGATATGATTGGCAGGATCAATCCTCCATCAAGCAAAGGCCACATGTGGATTTTAAGGGGCAACGCGTACATGCTTGAGGAGCTGGACGGTGTGAAATTCCCAGTGGCTGTCAACGGTCAGCATCTCAAGAAATATTTCCCAAGCATGTGGGATGATGGACAGTGAAATATGGGGGCCGATACATGAAATCGGCCAGTAAAAAAAAATATATCCAGATTAATATTTCCCAAGCATGTGGGATGATGAACAGTGAAATATGGGGGCCGATACATGAAATCGGCCAAATAAATAAAAAAACAATGCACAGCCATCGACTCTCGAGGTTCAGACTGTCACGAGCAGGTGTCAGGTTACATAAATAAGCTACTGAAGGAATGCCTCGAAGGCACGGAGGGCGTCAGTACGGACACGATCCACCTCGGTGATCTCGGCTACGTCATCATCGTCCTTGCCTGTCACTAGCTGCGTGCTCAGGGCACGTATTTCTGCCAGGTCAGTCTTCAGTTGAGCTTTGAGGCCTTCTGCTTCATCTTGGGAGCGGGCGATGAATGTTTCCTTGTCATGAATGAGCTTTTTAGTCGCCCGGACCTTCTCTTCGAGATCTTCCAATTCCTTTTTTAAGGATGCAAGCTCGGCGGTGCTGACAGAGGTGTCAGTTTTGGCATCCAGAGACGCCTTTTTCTCATTGAGCCGCTGACATTTGGCTGCAATATCGGCCTTCAGTGGGAGTTGGGCGTGGCGTAGATTGATCCTATCACGAGCCAACTTCACCCTTGACCCGTAGAAAGACAGAGTCACAACTGGCCAAAGCTTCACCTGCAATGCTACCGGGAGTTGGTCCTTGATTTCGTCAAGAACACTCTTCACCTCTTCAGAACCCTCGACCAACCTCTCGATTGGGGAGGACAGCAAGGCTTTGAGACGCTGGAATTGAGGTAGAACAGCGCTTGCTCGTGGTTCATCGTTGGCGGCAGAGGGAGCTGGTTCGATGGATTCAGGGTCGAACGTCAGCAAGCCTGAGATATCACAACCCTGGCAGGCAGAAGTGGCGTCAGTATGCGTCAAACAGGGAAGGATGAGTCGAAAGAAGCGAACATACCTCTCCTGAGATCAGAGGGATAGCCGACGGCAAGACAATCGGCTCGTGTGTTGTTGCTGAGGGCTTGGCCAGATTGGCAACCGTTTCATCTACACCTTCAGGGATTACTAGATCCAGGCTTGCGGAAGGCATCGGCACTTCCCCGACTTTCCCACTAGAAGTGTCATTCGTCTGCATGAAAGGTGCTTAGCCGATGTGAATAGCAATGAATCGGCATAAAAAAGGAGTGGTAAGAGTATGGAGGATAATTACTTTCGAAGCCTCCTGGCTCGAAGAAGAAGTTTGCAGTCCCTTGCGAGCCCTCTTGGGGCTCACAGCTTGTCCCGCCTCGACTGCTGCTCGGGGGGCAACAGGTTCAGGAACAGGCCTTTTTCTGGAAGCCGATGGTGGCACATCTGGCTGGCTTGGTGTGGTGGTTCTCTCAGAGTCTGCTGAGCTCGAATCTCCTCGATTGGATTGTGTTTCCTCGCTGGAGGTGTCTTCGATGGAGACCTGTAAGAAAGGGAGAGTTGGTAGGCACGAGCATGTTTACAAAGATAAATGAGATCAACCAAGGCATGAATCAGCGTACGTGCGAGCGCTCTGGAGAAGGGCTCCGGCGCCTCAAAGTTTTCTTGGCCACTATCTTCCTCACCGCCGTTCTTGTTTTAGTTGGAACTCGGGAGGCAGCTGACCCGGAAGTTGCTTGGCTCTTGGAAGCCGATTTTGGTGATATCGGCTGGTTCTGCATCACGACCTGTTTCAAAGGTGGCGAGTTTTTGCAGAAAAGGACCACAGGAGCTGGTGGGAGGAATTCGAAGGGGGAGCCATCCTCGTTGGTAGGTTCTGGACCATCTTGTTGCTGCAAGGAGAAAGAGCAGGATATTAAAAGAATCGTCGTGAGCTGCATCAAGAAAATTTACAAGTAGCAGTACCTGTTCTACGGGGATGTCATATTCAGCATCGAGCTATTCCAGCAATGGTCCCAGAGCTCTCCTGAAGGCATGAGTCTTCCACATCGACCACCAGTTCTCAAAACCATCGGTTGATGAAGCGAAAGTGAGGTTGTTAGGAATTGGGATGGTCAGAGCATCGAAGAAAGAATAACACCTCTGACTGGTGAGAGAATCGGGCAGGTCAGCTCTGCTCTCTGTGAGGTGGTGGAGAAAGAAATGAGGAGGTACTTGCCCAAGGCCAAATTGCCGAGCTGCTACGACCGGCTGGTAGAACTCGTATCCAGGCTTGATTATTCTGTTGGATGTGCTCATGCCAACTGGGAGGAAGCAGGGACGGATCACGGTGGAGAATAGCTGCCGAGTGCTAGTGTCATCGGCAAAGTTGTCCAGCCTGAAGGAGATTGGATTTTCAAAATTTTCCGATTCCTCCGTGTAAGGAAAGAAGATAGGATTGTCCAGGCCTTGGAAGAAAATGCTGAACCACTTGGATGCTTCATGAGGAATCAGTTTACTACCTGGCAGGCTATACAGAGCTTGGCCGTAGCTGGTGCATCGGATCTGCTTCCCTTTGGCATCTGGAAAGGTGCAACTTGCCAAAAGGGGGAAGTTTGGGATATGGTTTTGAAAGTACAGCTGAGCCCATAGTTGAATAAACCACCAAGGACCTCCTGTTTTGACTGCTATGTGGGAGGATAGTTTGACAGACATCAACTGGAGATATCGATAGACTTCTCCAAGGAACAGTTTGCCGATGCCAAGTTGAGTGCCTCTGGCAAGTTCATAGGCCAAGGAGAGATAATTCTTGGTTGGGGCAAGGGAAGGGCCACAGAATATGAAATGTTCCAGCCAGAAATTGAGGAAGGTCGTGTGTTCTTTCTCTGTGACAGGGCCCTTAGTTTTCATGTGGCTTCGAAGATAAGCACCCCAGTTCGTGCAATCTGTTTTGGAAGAAAGCTTGAAGGGGACTTTTGGCAGCATAAAAGCAGAGGGGCTGGGTGATGTGACGTCCAGACCAGTAATCATTACCACGTCTAACAGAGTTGGTGTCATGGGGCCATGGCCGAACATGAAGCAGTTCAGAGCATCAGACCAGAAATAGCCGATGGTTTTTAGAAGATTTTCATGTTTCTCAGGGGGAGACAATGTCAAAGACAAGGCATCGGCTATTCCCGTGGTTTCCCATTGGGATTGGTAAGTTTTGGCTACCCTACTGTACCAAGAAACCCAATATTCGGGAGGATTAGGCCAGGCTCGTAAGCAGTCGGCCCAAGAATCTAAATCTAAGTTTTGGCTTACGAAGGGGATTCTGTTTGCCTCGCAAGAGATCAGATGGGCAGGACTAGATTCTGTACGGGGGCCAAGGCAGAGAGAATTTGGGAGAGAAGGATGCGGCAGCAGAATGTCTGAAACCTAAAATTTCAATGATGGGATAAAGCATTAATTCAGGTGTTTGCTATTAATTCTAGCACCGTGCTCGGATTGCGAGGAACAGTTAAGGATTACCTTCAGACCGGAGACCGCTGTGTTGGCGCTGGACGATTCTGCCATCTAATTTGCCGGCGGAGATGGATCTATGCGGTGGGGAATCTAGGGTTCGTGTCGCCGTGAGCCCGATTTGTTCGATGAGGCAATTGGAGATCTGAGTTAGCCTTTTTGAAGATGGTTGCAGGTTACCGTTGAAATTGGAGAGTGACCGCTCAGACTTGTCTAAATAAGCGACCGAGTTTGACCTTGCCAATGTTTGTGGGAAAAGCCGATGTGTTGCCATCGGCTCTTTGGGCTTTGACTTGGTTGACCATATCAAGCGTGGTATGGTGAAAGCCGATTCGTTACTATCGGTTTTTGGAGCGTTGATCTATTTGACTATCGGCAAAATCAAATTGGGAAAAGCAATCTTTGTTGATTCCAAAGACGGTTGTTTACAATGAAGCCGATTGCTTACAAAATGGAGATCTACTACTAGTACTACTACTACTAGTTCCTAATCTAGAAGGCGGCGTCGTCGTCGTCGCCGTTGCCATTGCCGCCGCCGTCTTCGCTGTCATCGGCGCTGCTGCCGGCGTAGTCCTCACCGTTGCTGCTGAAGTTGTCAGCGGGGGCCTCCTCGTCCTCGTCGTCGTCATCGGTGTCCTCGCTGGATCCGGCGCGGAAGCGCTTCACCGGCGGGTATTCGTCGGAGGAGGTGTCCTCCTCTGCTTCTTCCTCCTCATCGGAAGAGCCGATGTCCTCGCCCCAGGACACGGCGTCGTCGGCGCTCTCCGCCTCCAGTTCCCCGTCGACGAGGAGTTGGAGGTCCTCCTCGCCGTCGGTCAGGGACTCGTCGTCCTCTGACTGGGCGGCGAAGTCCCAGTCTCTCTCGTCCCACCATTGTGGGGCGAGAGTTTCGTACGCCGCCATTGGCGGGTGCTCCGGCGTCGGCTCCCGGTTGACGGAGTCGGAGGATTGGAAGGAAAGGCCGGATGTGTTGGAGGAAGAAGAGGAGGCCATGGCGGAGGAAGAGGGTTTTTTGGCTATTGGACAAGAATGAGGATGCAAATGGTTCGGATAGATTTAAATAAGGGGAATAGTGGAAGATGGTTTAATGCCATAGCGGTTTTCGAGAATGTGGTGCCAGAGTTGTCAAATCGTGTACTGCGGAGAAGTTGAGAAGGCGAGGCATCATGATGAGGAGGCGATATGACGGTTCTGCTCTGCAACGCGTGACCCGATGAAGAAAAAACAGAGTGGTTTTGGAATTATTATTGCCAAAACCAGGGGGCATGTGTTATCACCACATTTTGGCCAAATGAGGAGATGGGCCGTAATCAAGATGGGCTTGGAGGCTGGATCGGCCTTGCGCGTGGATTTGGGCTAATTGCCCGTGTATCTGTATATTATGATAGAGTACGTTTCGGTTTAAACAAGAGATAGAGTTGTTAGGGTTATTCCAAAGATAGAAAGTCTCCGGACTATAAATATGTACCTAGGGTTATTGAGAAAGGAGGACGATCACGTTCACAACAAACACAATCTCGGCGCATCGCCACCCCTTGTTTCGAGGGTTTCTTTTAGGTAAGCGTCGTGCTGCCTAGATCGCATCTCGCGATCTAGGCAGCATCTGCTTATGTGTTATTTGGTGTTGCTCGTACTGAAGCCTTGTTGATGGCGAGTAATACTGTTATCATAGATCTGTTTGGGCTAGCATCGGTGCTTTTGGTTATGTTTGCTTAGTCATGCTGCCCCTAGAGATCTCGCTGCCTTTGCACCTATTTTGGGTGTAAGGGCAGCATCTTGCTTGATCTTTATTCAGTCGATTTAATCTGTCATAGTTGTTCCTTGTTCTCCAAGGATTAGCTTGATATCCGCATGGTTAGGCCTCACAAACGGGTTGAACGATCCAGTAGTACGTAAGGATATGGTTTGCCAATTCGAGAGGAGTTGTTCCGGAAATTGACTCTATGTTGGTTTTTTGGCCTCCTCTAGGGTTAGTTTTCTGTTATCTTTCGTATCTACCAGGCTCAATCACGTGTGGGATGTTCCAATTATGTGGTGAAAGCGTTAAACTGTCGTAGATCGATTTGACTTGTATTGATAAAGCAAAACCCCATGTTATCGTAGATCCAATGCAGATCCATGGGACAATCGGCTACATGAGCCGATTCACAGGGAAACCTGAGAGCCGATCGAGGCTCGTATTTAATGTTTACGTGTCTACCATGCAGGAAACTAATCGAAGCAATCCATCACCTTCCTGATCAGGTATAGGTCAGGTGGCACGCCCTTGCATCAGCCAGGACGTGTGCCGGAGTTTTGCGGGCCGTTGCCCGAGGGACCAGGGCCCACCAGCAGTTCTGGGAGCCTCCCGGCTCTTCGTGTTGCTCGTCGCTGCTCGCCGGTGGGTTTTGACAGGCAACATAAGGATCTAACCTCAATATCTTTGTGCTTACTGACATGATTAAAGAACTCTTCTATATTATCTTTCCCAATTATAGAACCGCTACCTACTAATATGTCTTTCAGAACATACTTAGGGATCAACATAATAAACTAAAAATAAAGTAACAAAGTACCAACTATAAAAGGAACTAATTTTTTTGTATTTTTGATAAAAATATGCAAAAAAATAAAGTAAAGAAACTAAGTAAAACAATAACAAAGTAAAAAGATTGGAAGTGAGAGACTCCCCTTGCAGAAATCCTCGTTCTCCCCGGCAACGGCGCCAGAAAACTTGTTGATGGTGCGGTGTTGACGGACCAGTTGGGAACCCCAAGAGGGAGGTGTGATGATCACAACAGTATGTTTTCCCTCAGTTAAGAAACCAAAGTTTAATCGACCAGTAGGACAAAGAAACCACTTCTGAAGGTTGTTGCTAACTGGCTTTTGGCAGGGCGCACTACCGGCGCCAGCAGCAATGTGGAACCTGCACACAACGCAACCAAGATACTTTGCCCTAACTTGCAGTGAGGTTGTCAATCTCACTGGTTTACTGAAAACAAAGGATTAAACGTATTGTGTGGAAAAAGATATTTGTTTGCAGTAAGTAAATAATGCTTGCGGAAAGTAAACGGTGCTTGCAGTAGATGGTAATATATATGTAAAAGAATGGACCGGGGTCCACAGTTCACTAGAGATGTCTCTCCATAAAGATAAACAACATATTGGGTAACAAATTATAGTTGGGCAATTGACAAAATAAATAATGCATAACAATGCATGTACATGTCATGAAGATCATTATGAGATTCACTTGGGCATTACAACGTAATACATAAACCGTAATCCAACTGCATCTATGTCTAATAATCCACCCGCAGGATATCATCCAAACAACCCTTGGGTATTAAGTTGCAAGCAACATATTATCCCTTTAAGCAAAGTGTGTAATGTAAACAATACAAATATCCTTGAACAAAAGATTGTTGTTTTCTCCCTAGTAGCAATAGCACATCTACAACCTTAGAAGTTATTGTCACTCTCCCAGATTACTAGAGGCATGAACCCACTATCGAGCATAAATACTCCCTCTTGGAGTCACTAGCATCTACTCAGGCAAGATATCTACTAGCAACAGAGAGCATGCAAGATCATAAATAACATAGATATGATAAATCAACAATCAACTTGACATAGTACTCAATATTCATCGGATCCCAACAAACACAACATGTAGAATTACATAACGATGATCTTGATCATGATAGGCAGCTCACAAGATCTAGACATGAAGCACATGGACGAGAAGACAACCATCTAGCTACTGCTATAGACCCATAGTCCAAGGTAGACTACTCATGCATCAATCCGGAGGCTGGTATGGTGATGAAGAAGGCCTCCAGTGATCATTCCCCTCTCCGGCAGGGTGCCGGGAAGAGCTTCTGGACCCTCCCGATCTCGGGACGACGACGGCGGCGGTTTGCAGTATGTTTCGTGGAAAAGTGTTCGTCCTTTAGGGTTTTCCCAATGAAGGAAATTTATAGGTGGAAGGGCGATGTCAGGGTGTGGACCAGGGGCCCACACCACCTGGTGGCGCGGCCAGGGGGTGGCTCGCACCACCCTATGGTGCGGCCGCCTCCTAGTCCGGCTCCGTCTCTCCTCTGGACTCCGTCTTCCTTTCAGGTAAATAGGAACTTCGGCTTTTGTTTCGTCCAATTCTAAGAATATTTCCTGTGTAACTTTTCTGAAATACAAAAATAGCAGAAAACAGGAACTGGCACTGTGGCATCTCGTTAATAGGTTAGTTCCAGAAAATGCATAAAAATACCACGAAGTGTAAACAAAACACAAAGCAATTGGTGTAAAACAAGCATGGAGCATCAGAAATTATAGATACGTTTGCGACGTATCAGGCGCCTATTTTGAACGTAATACAATCGGATCTTTTGGATCGCGTTCGTGGGTGCCTCGTGTTGGCTTCTACCAGTGGAGTCCGTCTGTTGCAGCAGGACATGGACCGTTGGGCCAGCGTTGAGCGTGAACATCCTCAACAATGTGTTCTGGTGGAACAGGTCATGGCAGGAATTGCTTCGAGGGATGGTGTGCCTCAGCTCCTCGACCAGATCTTCACGTTGGTATTATTGCTGGCGTTTGGCCCGATGCTTGGTTGTCACTGCCGTCGCCCATGGTTGTGTGTCTGTTACACTCTCATCTGGTGAGCCTCACGTACCCCTATTGTTTGCATATAGTCAAGTACGCCATGGCATATTTAGCTGTGATTACTATGGTGCCAACAACTGTTAGAGATATGTCACATTATATGACATGATTGCCAGAGATATATCACATTATGTGACATAACTCCCTGATCCTCTAAATCATGGAGAGTCCTTAATATTGTGATCTTCCATTTACAATTAGGATTGTAATTCTTGTATAAATACACATGCAATGGAAAGACCCAAGTGTGGTCAATTCTCTCATATGATATCAGCCTAAACAATCCTACACAGCTTCTGCTCCTCTCTCTCTCTCTCCACCATAGCCGCTGTCGGCCTCTCTCCAATCCCAACCGGCCGCCACCCAACCCCTCCTCTCCTCTCTCCTTCCCACCATGGCTATTCTTCCTATGTAGTCATCCTTCTTCCTCGACCACACCGCCCCCTACACCGCGTCTTCGTGGGGTGTTCCGCCCGGCGCCATCCTCTACATGGATCTTCCTCATGCCGGCTACGCCGCCCCCAACGCGGCTCCTACCCACGCCGGTCATGTCGCCCCCTATGGCGCGTCTTCGTACGGCGCTCCTCCTGGCGCTGCCTCTTACATAGCTCTTCCCCACGCCGGCTACGCTGCCCCCAACACGGCTCCTACCCACGCCGGCCATGCCACCCCCTATGGCACGTCTTCGTACAGTGCTCTTCCTGGCGCCGCCACCTACGCCGCTCCTCCCCACGTTGGCTACGCCGCCCCATATGGCGCGTCTTCGTATGGCGATCCTCCTGGTGCCGCCTCCTACGCGGCTCTTCCCCGCGTCGGCTACGTCACCCCCAACGCGGCTCTTACCCACACCGGCCACGCCGCCCCCTATGGCACATCTTCGTACAATGCTCCTCCTGCCGCCGCCCCCTACGCGGCTCTTCCCCATGATGGCTATGCCGCCCCCTATGGCACGTCTTCATACGGCGCTCCTCCTGGTGCCCTCTCCTACGCGGCTCTTCCCCGCACCAGCTACATCGCCCCCAACGCGGTTCCTATCCATGCCGGCCACGCTGCCCCCTACGGTGCGGTCTCGTATAGTGTCCCGCAAGGCGGTTCCGTCTACCATATCGCCTTCTATACTGCGCCGCCAGCATTGGCGCAAACATGGACTCCCTCACCCTCCACGGAGTGGGTATTCGACAATGGCGCTACCACCCACCTCTCCAAGGACACCGGTATCCTTCACTCTCTTTCTCCACACCCTTTTTATAGTCATGTCACTGTTGGAAACGGCTCCTCCGTTCCCGTCTCTTCCTCTGGTCATGCCTCTCTTCCTTCTTTTTAATCTAACCGTCCTCTTAATCTTCGTGATGTTCTCGTTACACCTTGTATTATTCAAACTTGTCTCCGTTCGTCAGTTCACTACTGATAATAATTGCTCCGTCGATTTTGACCATTTTGGTTTTTCTGTGAAGGACCTTCTTTCTGGGTGTTTGCTTCTTTGATGAATAGTACGGGGGAGCTTTATTCTTTCCAGCACCCGGTGCCCTGTGCTCTCACCACAACCACCACCCCTCACGATATTTGGCATCATCGCCTCGGTCACCCGAGTCATAATGTCTATCGTCGTCTTTCGCAGCATATTTCTTTGCCTTCTAATAAATAAGTCCCTCATAGTACTCTTTGTCATGCGTGTCAACTTGGACGTCATGTACGTTTGCCTTTTTCTTCTTCCACGACTAGAACCACTCATCCTTTTGAGTTAATTCATTACAATCTTTGGACATGTCTGGTCTTGAGTACTTATGGCTTTAAATATTTCTTAGTCATTCTTGATGATTTCACTCATTTTTTGTGGACCATCCCTCGTCGTCTAAAATCTGATGCCTACACCGCGCTTGCCTCTTTTTGCGTGTTCGCTCATACACAGTTTAATTTGCCTCTTGCATCCATACAGTGTGACAATGGCCGTGAGTTCGACAATGTCAAACTCCACTCTCTCGCCACTGCACACGGCATACACATTCGCTTCTCATGTCCATATACCCCCCAACAAAATGGTAAAGCTGAGCGTGTCATACGTACTGTCAATGATATTGTGCGTCCTCTCTTATTTCAGACTAGTTTACTACCTCATTTTGGGTTGAAGCTCTTCATCACGCCACTCACGTTCTTAATCGCCTCCCCACCAAAACCATTTGTTTGCCCTCCCCATATTTTGCTCTTTATCACACGCACCCCGACTACTCTTCTCTTTGTGTTTTTTGGTTGTCTTTGCTACCCCAACACTGCCTCCACTATGTCTCACAAACTCGCGCCTTGGTCTAGTGCTTGTGTTTTTCTTGGTTATTCACCTCATCATAAGGGTTAGCATGGACCTTGCCAATCAGCGCATTTTTATTTCTCGCCATGTTGTTTTTGACGAGTCTATTTTTCCCTTTGCCTCGCCGCAACCTCTCTCGGTGCCACTTATGAGTTTCTCGGCGACATTCCTTCTCTCGTCGTCCCTCCAGTTGCCCCGCACACCCCTATGGCACCGCCCTCACCGGCGCCCTCACCGGTACCCCCACCGCCGCCCTCGCCGACACCCTCTCCACCGCCTTCGCCGGCGCCCTCCCCGCTGCCTTCAACAGCGCATGGGCCCTCGCCCGTGCATCGCATGTGCAGCACCTCCGGCATACATGTCCCTCCTAGTGAGCGGCTTAACCTGCATGCTTCTGTCAACAGGTACTCGCCGGTTCCCTCCTCCGCACATGCGGCACTCAAGGATCCCAACTGGCTTGAAGCTATGACCGAGGAGTATCGTGTTCTTCTCAGCAACGACACTTGGGATCTTGTGCCTCCTCCTCGAAACGCCAACATTGTCTCCGGCAAGTGGGTCTTTCGCCACAAGCTAAAGCCCGATGGCTCTCTCGTCCACTACAAAGCACGCTGGGTGCTTCGTGGTTTCTCTCAGGAGCAAGGTGTTGACTTCTACGAGACATTCAGTCCGGTTGTCAAACCGGCCACGGTCCGCGCTGTCCTCTCCATCGTGCTATCCCTTAAATGGGAGACTCGCTAGCTCGACATCAAGAACGCCTTCCTACACGGCAAGCTCACCAAGGTTGTCTATAGTCGCCAACCCACCGGCTTCATCGACTCTACTCGCCTCGAGCATGTCTATTGGCTGAACCGTTCTCTATACGGTCTCAAGCAGGCTCCTCGCGCGTGGTACCAGCACTTCGCGACCTTCATCACCTCGATCGGGTTCATGTGCTCATGCTCTGACATGTCACTATTTGTTCTTCAGTGCGCGAAGGGTACGGCTTTCCTCTTGCTGTATGTCAACGACATCGTCCTCACCGAATCCTTGAATCGGCTGCTCGACCGGATCACCACCTCCCTCCGCTCCGAGTTCGCCATGATGGACATGGGTAGCTTGCACTACTTCCTCGGCATCATGGTCACCCGCGACTCCTCCGGCATGCACCTCTCGCAGGCCAAGTACGCGGCGGAGATTCTGGACAACGCCGGCATGACTGACAGCAAGTCCGCCACGACACCGGTCGACACATCGCCCAAGCTCTCCGCCTGCGCTAGCCCTCTCGTGGCTGACCCGACTGAGTACCAGAGTCTCGTTGGGGCTCTCCAGTATCTCAACTTCACATGTTAGACATCGCCTACGCCGTTCAGCAAGTGTGCATTCGCATGCACGATCCGTGCGAGCAGCACTTGGCGGCCATTAAGCGCATCTTTTGCTACGTCAAGGGCACACTGTCTCATGGACTCCAGCTTCATTCATCTTCATCCGCTTCCATGATCACCTACACCGACACAGATTGGGCCGGCTGCCCTGACACTCGACGTTCCACGTCGGGTTTCAACATCTACCTCGGTGACAACCTTGTCTCATGGTCTTCGAAGCGGCAACACACGGTCTCTCATGTCAGCGATGAGGTTGAGTACCGTGCTGTGGCTAACGTCGTTGCCGAGGCTATTTGGATTCGCCAACTCCTCCATGAGCTTCATCGACAATCTCCTCCCGCTATCGTTGTGTTCTGCGACAATGTTAGTGCCATCTACATGTTAATGAACCCCGTCTAGCACCAGCGCACCAAGCACATCAAGATCGATCTTCACTTCGTTCGCGATCATGTTGTCATGGGCCAGGTTCACGTGTTGCATGTTCCCTTGTCTCGCCAGTTCGCTGACATCTTGACGAAGGATCTTCCATCACTGTTATTTCTGGATTTTTGGTCCAGTCTCAACGTCTGTACTCCTCCCGTTGCGAAGGCGGGGGAGTGTTAGAGATATGTCACATTATGTGACATGATTGCCAGAGATATGTCATATTATGTGACATAACTCCCTGATCCTCTGAATCGTGGAGAGTCCTTAATGTTATGATCTCCCATTTATGATTAGGATTATAATTCTTATATAAATAAACATGCAATGGAAAGGCCCAAGTGTGGTCAATTCTTTCACATCAACGATGGGAGGTTGCGCCAGAAGACCAGTGGATCTCGTTGGCTCACATGGAGTTCGAGATTACAAGTGATGAAGGAAATGAGGAATTGGATGTGGTGAAGAAGCCGGGTGATTGGTGTTTTGCAACAGTCTTGGCAAACGGGGCGGTAACACAGAGGGACTTCATTCTTGGCGGTGCTCTTTGGGCACCAAGTCTTGATTTTCAGGGTGAAAATCCTAGGCCTGACCTTCATTGGTTGTACCTAACAATGACAGATCTCTATTCGTCTCCATGCTGAAGGCATTGTCTGGAATTTACTTTCTTTGAGGTGAAAACCCATGATCTGGTGATTTTTTGGAGAATCTTTTTTGTAGTCCAGGTGTGGTCTTTGGTGGTGGTAGTTTCTGCCGCTTCGTATATCTGTTTGGTGGGTTTTTTTGCATTTTTCTTTTGGTTGTGTGCATTCTTGATGTGGCTCTTGGCATTATGCTATTGCATATGTTGGGTTTAATTTATATCTACTTGGTATTCATATATTCCTTTGATTAAAAAAACGATGAGAGTGTTGGAATTGATCTTTTTAGTTAAAACGAACCGTCAGAAAAAACGAGCTGGCCTCCCACGTGTTTGTGCCTTGATGTGTGGTTGGGTAGGGGGGGGGTATGTATTTTTAATGGTAAAATATGAAAAGAAAAGGGCGCAGCACTACAAAGTGAAGTGACTATCAAGTGGAAAAACTCAGCCCGGTCAGCCCTATGGAAAACTTCTCAACCTCCTGTTTTTGACCTAGCCGCCGCCTCTCTTCCTCCTCCTCCATAGAGTGGTTCCCCCTCCTCCGACCGGTCTTGCCGGTGTCAGGAGGGGTGGGGAACCCGATCTATGGGTGGAGTTTTCAATTAAAATAGTGTCCTCACAAGATTAGATTAGGGGTTTGGTAGCCAATTTCTTTTGGCCTCAACATCAATGGAGATGGCATCGTCTACAATAAGTGATCTTCGGCACTTCGTTCGACGATGAGATCTTTTTCTCGGCATTAATGGTGGTGTTGTTAGATTACAGTTCTATAGGTACGGTCTTCCAGATCTTAATTCGCCAAGTCAATTTTGGAGTTTTTCTCATGGTTGCCGCGAGGAGGATTATCCTCGTAATATTTGTCTCGGCTGCTACATCCTCGACAATGGTGATTCGTATACTCGGCTCTCCAACGACGTCGACCAGACTGTTCGGTCTCTTTTCCCTGGAATATTGGTATTGGTACTCTCGCCGATGTGGATTGATTATTTTAATGGTTGCGTGCGTGCACGTAGCCTTGGTATTGCGGCTCAAATCAAAAATATGGGAGCACCTCTATTGGTATTTGCAGATATATGGTATGATATTTGTGTCATTATCTTTTGGCTGCCTTCAGAAAAATACAAGATTATGTCATGGAAGAAGAAGAGTTTGAAGACCTCGAAGATTAGCTCGTTTTTTTAGACTTTATTTTGTAATAGTTGGAGTCGGCTCTATCATGTACTATTTACTATATATATATGTGGTATTCATTTCAAAAAAAAAGTGAAGTGACTGTGCAGAGTCTGCAACTCAACATTGACTTACTACATCACATTTTTCTCCATTGTAGCCATGGCTACAGCCTGCCTTGAGCATTTAGCGAGCCTAGGATTTTACCTTCAAAGGTCTTGATGCCCAGGACACAGATCTCCATCTAATGTCTGTGTTCTAATGATGATAATCTTAGAAATTTATGCCAACAAACTGATCTCAAACCAAAACTGAATTTCCGATACATCAAAAAATAACCCGAACTTTGCGGCAGCAATGCAAAGAAGTTGTGCAGAACCTTTCTTACTTGTCAAACAAGATGACTTAAATCGTTCTCCACCTTTTGTTCTCAAGACCGATACACTTGAGGCTACAAAAAGGAAAACCAAAACAGACGTGCATAAATCAGGATAGTTCCAGCCCTAAAGACAACTTCTGATTCCTCTTGCTAAAACCAATTATGCAGGAATTGGGACAACATAAGAATCATCTTGAGAAGGTTAGCATATGCATTGTTCATCTTCGACCACATCCCAGCTGTCATCTAGAGCGATGTCCTCCTCATCATTGAAACTTGAATTTGACTCCGTAGCGGAAGACCAGCCGCTCTGGGAAGTTGCTGATTTGACGGAGCTGGACAAGCTCAATGAAGCTAGTTGCAGTGGTTCACCAACAGAATATAGTTTGGAAGGCACCGATTGGGCTGAGCCCGCTAAGCTCGATGAAACTAGTTCCAGCGGTTCATCAGCATAAAATAGTCTGGAAGGTGCTGAATTGACTGGGCTGGGTGAACTCGGTAAAGCGAAATGCAGCGGTTCTTCAACAGGAAGCTTGGAAGCTGCTGACTCGACTGAGCGGGACATGGCCGACGAAGCTAGTTGCCGTTGTTCATGCCTCTCAACTCTGTACTGGAGCTGTGCAATGTTGTCGAAGATTCCGAGCATTTCTCCACTGAAATAAACGTATTATGTAGATTTGTTAGTTAAATATTCCGATATTACAAAATCATTTTGACCTTTGATTTTATACTTACTGCAATGCATCAACAACGTGGCCTCTGTCCGTCAGTATCTCCCTCAGCTGTATCAAATTAGTGCATATTAGCCCTTGTTTCCTATCAACATGAATGAAGTACATATCGGTGTGTGAATCACCGGCATAGCTCATTTTGTTACCTTTGCATTCTCCTGTGCTTGTTGCTCCAGCTTCTTAGACTCTTCCTTAGCAGCTTCAAGTACGAGTTCCTGTTCTTTTAGCATTTCTTGAGCTATCGTCTCCCTTTCCATCATTTCCCTCTCAGCGGCTTCTCTTTCTGCTTCTGCTAATTCACGTCTTCTTTGAAGAGTTTCATGCATCTTCATAATGTACATGAAAGGTCGTATGAAATTAAAATAAATTTCATGTTAAAGAATATAATCAAGGATATAACAAATAATCCTTAAAGTGATTACAGAGCATAAATGATCATGTGTTATCTCTAGAACACGCTTTTCATCCGGCAAGTGGCTTGAACATTAGAAATGCTCCAAACAGCAATCAACATAGTGACACACACTAACAGAACTTTCTTGCATGTGGCTAGTTTAGTCTATAACTCTATATAGACTGAAAATACAGTAAACTGTGCGTACCATTCTACAATTTGTAGCAGGAAAGCCACAAACTGGAGATCAACTAACAATTGTGCATCACAAAGCAAAGTGCAACTGTAAAACTACTTTATTTGGCTATGTGTATAAACGTTTGAACCTCTACTTGGAGCTTGGAGTGGCTGGCTAGTGCAAAACTACACTAAGAGCATATTGATATTTCATTAGGAGAAGACCAGAGTAAACAGTAAATTTTCAAATTTACCTCATCAATGATCGTCACGAAGTGGTTTCGTTCTTCAGAAATGTTGCTCAACCGAGACTGGAGCCCCTGAGCTTCTGATACCAGAATAGATTTCTCAGCGAAAACCTCTGCTGCAACCTACAGATATACCAATGAAAAGTCCTGCTTACTGGTGTCTTAAGTCAACTAGCAGAAAATAAGGTATAAACAGTAACTGATTTGAGAAAAACCTTGTTGTTCTCTTCCATTGCAAGCGTTGACATTTCTTTCTGCTTCGCCGCCTCTACAAGAATATCATTTCCAGCTTGGCTTGCTTTGGATACAGCAATTTTTGTTTCCGCTTCACGAAGCTCAACCTGCTCTAGCATTTCACTAATCGCAGCCACATTTAACAGCAATGTATTCTGCAACATAAATTCAAAAAACAAAAAAAAATTGCAAAATGTATAATTTTAGGGAGTACTATTGTACTACCTCTATTCCAAAAATAAGTGTCACACATTTATCCAGATTCGCATGTAACGTGCTTTTAGTGTGCTACATGTGAATCGAGAAAAATCTGTGATACTTATTTTGGAACGGAGGAAGTATATGAAATTTCTAGTGGGTGAAAATTTTGTCCAACCCAGAAGTTATTAACTGGCTAGACTGACTAAGATTTTTGTTTTGCTAATTACGAAAAAATGTCTTGTTATGGGAGACTGGTTTGCATACGGATTGAATATGCATAGATACCCTAAATCATAAACCAAACAGTAGAATTTAGATAAATAAAATTACTAAGTGTAGACAATTGAGACTATGGTATTAAGAAGTTTGATGCTACTATTTACATCCACCACTATGACAATTATTTTCAGTTCCTAATACTTTGGAAGATAAAAGTGATGTCTCCTGAATTTAAAGGAAACTGTTTTACCTTCTTGTAATCTTCAGCAGAGATGACATCATCAATGGACTCGGGGCTAACAGAATAATTTGATTGCATGTTCGTATCATGTGAACCATCATCATGCAGCACCGAAGTATGTTCAGAAATTGGAATCCCCTGGGTTGTCTCAGAAGACGAGCATTGTATTTGTTCCTCACCATGACCTCCATTAATGTGGGCAGAAAGTTGCATTACTTTCTGCTGGTTTTCATGATCAATAACTGAGCTCTGAGCACCAGCTAGCAAAGAATCAGAATTACTTTCTTCAGGTAGACCGGCCAGATCAGATGTTGATGCTGCAGCAGTTGATTGCATCAATTGATCCATGTTGGGGCTCTCCTCATTTTCAGCTGAATACTCTTTGGCTGCGACCTCAAGCTGTCTAGGTTCTGAAAGGGTATCATTAACCACGGTCGCAGTCAATAGGTCATTGTTTTTATCACCAGATACCTGATGTTTCCCTGCCAAAGTACCATGCCAACAAAATAAAACATAAAGTAATACAAAAAGGAGGTTGCATGGCATTCATTAGCTCATTTATCAAGTGCAAGGTCATGTAGTACATGATCAAACACCTTACCAAGAATATCTTCATTCATATTTGCATCATTGTCATCTGGGACAACATATGGTAGCACATTATGGATAACATAGTCCGCAGCAGCATCAACATCGCCATTCAATGAAATTGAAACTTCTATCAGTGTTGATAGGTTAACCTGCATATATAAAAGTGCGGATGTAGCAGCGCGCCTTATTATAGTAAGCTGCATGGGATCGAACATTTCGAACAATAACAAACTAAGCAACGCAAAGCAGACAGATGCGAACAAGAAAAAAAATTGTGCCTACGTCTGCATACTTAATTCAACCAGATTCACTACTCGAGATAGAGAAATCGGATACTCCTAGGAAAACATGTACTCTCTTCGACACATATTATTTGACGCTAATATGGATGTATCTATAAGTGAAATACGTCTATATACATTCATATTAGCGACAAGTAATATGGATCGAAGGGAAATATATTCGAGTTTATGTTAGCGCCCACGCCCCTGCGTCGCCTCCTCCGGGCGGCGTGGTGGGCGAAACCCTAATCCCGCCCGCCGCCGGCCCCCCTTTCTCGCCTCCCCCGCCTCTCGTCGCCCCCCGAGGACGCCGCCGGCTAAGCCGGGCGACGCCGGTGAAGGGGGCGGCGGGATCTAGCGCCTCTCGGCTCTCCGGCGGTGGTCCTGGAGGCGGACCGGCGTACCGGCGACCGGAGGCGGCCCTGTGGCGACGGCGGTGCATCGGCGGTGCATCGGCGGTGCTGGTGGCGGCAACGCCTGGGTGCGGCTCTGGCGGACGCTCGGTGGCGGCGCGGGCCAGATGGGCTCGATCTGGGCCCGATCTGGGTCCGGGGGCCGCTCTTCCTGGCGGCGCGCCGGCCTGCGGGTGGCCTGCCTCTGCCGTCGGCGGCGCCCGGTGCTTCCTCCCCTCTGCTGCCGTCCTCTGCAGGGTCTTGGTGGACGGAGCTCTTGCTCCGGAACCGCGGGTACCTGCCCTGCCCATGGCGTGACCATCTCGGTCCCTCCATGGCGTGCTGGTTTCTACCACGGTTGTGGTCGACAGGCTCCTCCTTGTCGGCAAGATGCCTGCTGGGTGGTCGCTGGCCACTTGCTGCTCGTCTCTGTTTTGCCGGGGTGCGGCCTCGCCCGGGTGAAAACCCTGCTCGACGGTGTCGATGCGGACCACGGTGACACCTGTGGGTGTCACTCCCTCCTTGGAGGCGTGTTCTTGGGTCGAGCCGCTCCTCCCCTTTGTGCCAGGGGAAACCCTAGGTCCGCCTTGCCGGACCGGCCAGCGGCGGCGCTTCGGCGTCGTCCCCTTCTTGGAGGCGCTGTGTTGGCCGCGAGGGCTGTGTGGCTTTCGGAGATGGTGGCCTCGCCGTCGGCGAGGCTGGGCTGTGGTGCTAGCTACTGCTCAAGGGTGAGCCCTAGGGCGCAATGTACGCCATTGTCTACACTCTACAGTCGACTCCTTCCAAGTTTGGCTAGGCCCTGCCATTCGCTCGCTTCGCGCTGTCCTCTAGGCGCATGAGCAGTGGTACGTCGGCCCTAGCGATCTCGGAGCTTCAGTCGTGCTTGTGTCTGTGGTGTTGGTTGTGACGCGGTTTAGTGGCTCTGTGCCCGCCTTCTCACCATTCTTGGCTTGAGGTTGGGTCGGGCGTGCTTGTCGTCGGTGTTGTAGGAGTGTGTTGTGAGCCGAAAGGCTAGTGTGGTGTTGTAGCCATTCCTTGGCGTTCTCTGCAAGCTTAATACAAAGACGCGCACGTCCGTTGCGGGTTCTCTAAAAAAAGTTTATGATAGCAAATGGTGTCTTGTAAGTGGCTTGAAAAGGTTAAACGCAGATCTTCGAACCAAAGCCACTGGTTCCAGCATTTCCTACAAAGAAAAGCACTTTTTTCCCAGGTATATCAGGCCAGTCTACTTTGCTATAATCAGCTTATTGAATACTGTACCCAGTAATATGCCAATGCACATCAGCACTTTTCTTATTCACACACACACACACACGATCAGCACCAAGCGCACCTACACAGGCCCCTCTTTCCCGAACACAACTATTTTTAAAAAAAATCTGCGGGATATAAGCCCAGCACACCGCGCCACGATCGCTCTGTTGAACAGATCAGTAGTATTCTGAAACTTAACCATCAGACTCATCGGCTGTTTTAATCTACCCCATAAACAAACAAATAATTAAGAATACTCGCCCACAGTTGAACCAATCCAAACGACATCGATTGCAGCAGTGGCACTCACCTGCGGGAACACCTGCACGAGGCCGTCGAGTACCAGGAGCGGATCCCCCGACATCCTCGCCTCCTCCTGCAACCACGCAGAGCACGAAACGAACGAACTCGTTAACGATCACGGCCAAATCAACCGAACAGGCAAAACCCCAGGCTACTCCGAGGCAACCGCAAAACGAACCTGGAACTTGCAGCTCGGTTGCTGCATGCCGTTGCCGGCAGACCTGGACGGATGGGCGCCCGTGGTGCCTGGATTGGAAGCGCCCGCCGTCGACGGCTACGGGGTTTCGGGAGGGCTTTGGGAAGGCGTCGGCGAGGGCGGAGGTGAGATTTTAATGGGCGATCTCGGGGGAGGAGTCGGGTTTTAATCCGGGGCAGGAAAGTGATCTGATTGCCGCGATGATGTGGGTTATCTCGAGGAGGCACGCGACGCGGGCTTTGGGGACGACGACGATCGAGGTGGTGGCGCGCGCGCGGGGCGGACCGGGCCGTCCTGCGTGGGCCGTTGGATCTGGGGCTGTTTGGAGGTGTGCTGGGCGGCACGATTCGCAGTGGACGGTGCGGATGTGTTCTGTTGCCGGTGCGCGTGTCACGGGGCGGCAGCTCTGACTCGGCACCAACGGTTTTTCAGTTTTGGACTTGGAGAAGGATCGGTACTCCTCTGACCGGAACAGCTTCCGTGGCCGGCATGGCCGCGTGGGTGGAGCCGGACAGGGAACGAGCCTGGTGTTTAAGAATGAAAGATTAAGAGAATGAACTGATGCTTTCATTGATGAATAAGGGGTATTTATACCCCTGGAACAGGTGCTATGCAATGGTGGTTTACAAGGTTCGTGCCTCTTCGGAGGGACACAACGTTTGGACAAAATAACTACCTACTTAGCTTAGGATCTAAGCTAATCTGATTAACTGCCTAATTAGCTTAATAATTAAGCTATTTTATTTCTAACACTCCCCCTTGGACAACGCTATATCTTGAAAACCCCTTGTATAATCTTTAGGATCTTCTCGTATAGTCTTGGAAGTCTTCTTGTGTAGGCTTGAGGATGTTCTTGTAAACAACACTGCTCTTTGTAAATTATATCATCTTGAAAATCATCATCTTTTGAATTTCTCCCCCAAAAACCCCATGGGTAAAATATGAGGAGAAGAGTATTTGATATGTTGTTAAAACTCCTTAAAACCCTATGGGAAAAATAAGAAGAAAATGATACAACATATAATGATTGTTGTCTCCATGAGAACTCATATGAGGAAAACCTTAGAAAAGGGAAAAACCTCACAGATGAGTTTAGAGAACAATAAATATGCCTTGTATACTTCCTTATAAAAACCCCAGTGGGGAAAAATAGGAGGTACGACATATATCTAGAGTAAATATTGCAAATAGTGCAATATGATGTGCCAATGAAAACACCTTTAAAATCCAATGGGAAAAATATAAGGAGAAAACGATATGGCATATCTAGCACTTGTATTTATATTGTCTCATTAAAAACCTTTTATGAGAAACCAAAAGGGAAAACTCATGAAGGGAAAAAGAGTACAATATTATATGATCTGATGATCCTCAATGGGTTATCTCATATGGGAGTTTACTCCCCCTGAACTTTGCAAATCTTAAAGTTGTCTTATACAAATTCCATAAACATAATCATGGAATATATATTTGGTAAAGACAATGTGAAAAAAATCTGCTAGATTTTCACAAGATATGTTTGCAAAAGAAATATTTATATCTCAACTTTGAGAAATATTATTTTACGAGCAATTTGCTATGCAATATTGTTCCATATATAACCCATTTGCATTAGAGTAATACAAATGTGCATTATCTTGATAGATATGGTAGGTGATTCTGTTGAATCCTAACCACATCATTTTGAATGTGGTTAATCATTCTGTGAAGCCATGTAAATCTTATGATGCTTCAAAGTATAGTAATTATTCCAGAATGAATAATGAGGATAGAAAATAGAGTCTATTATGAAGATATCCTTGAGAAGGATATTCTAGTGACTTCAGTCCATAATATGGCATTTATTGGGATCAGATGATTGTAGTAAATATATGTATATCACACGATGGTAAAACCTTGATGTTCCTGAAGGAATTAATCAAGATATATATTTAGTGCCTTGAAGATACCGAAGGATATTACTTCACCCAATGTTTGGTTGGATTTTGCACTTTATTAAACTGACAACAAAAATATTGTCACATATGATGTAGTTTGTGAGGTATGGAACTATAGGTCCCAATATCACTTCATCGTTGATACCATTAATGAATGATTTGTACCTTTATAGGGATAGTATGACCATATGTGTTGATATGGTTTATCCATATTTACTTTCTACCACATTTTATGGGTACATGAAGACTGAAATATACATTTTCCCGAGGGGATATACTCAAGTTTGGTGAACCTGATAGGTATTTGGTTTAATCCAAATCTCCGTCATAAGATGATTGCAAGAACCTTTCATGTATTGTATATAATTTGATGATAAAGTCATCTACATATACAAAGGTCATGTATAATCCAATAAGGAATTTGTTTATGACTACATGTAAGCAATCATCATTATTTGAGTAATCCTTTTGAAAAAGGAATTCTCTTGGTCAGTTGTACCATATAATTTTTCTGACCATCTCTTCAAGTCATAGATTGACTATTGAAGATTTACACAAATATATGTTACGATTTTCTTTTGGATATAATCCCTGAAGGGACTTTAATATAAGTATCCAAAATGAGTGATCCATATGCGTATGGATCCATCAACTGCATGAATAGTTTATTTGTAACTGCCAACAATAATATTATCGAAACTTAATCCACATATACCAAGAGGGTATGTTGCATCATAATTGATGTCAGGTCTCTGCGTGAACCCTTATGCTACAAGCCTCGTTTTTTCACCACCTCATTATTTTTGTTATTAACGAAAAGTTATTGATCTTCTAGAGGAAAGATCCATATGAGGAGTAGGTATTAATAAGGTAGATACCTCTCTTTTGTTGAGCGAGTGCTATTCTTATTTAATTGCTTCCTTCTAGTTGAACCAATATACGAGTGCATGAGGCACTCTGCCATGGACTTTGATTCAGGGCCCTAAAGGTTTTAGCAATTTTAAGAATACATATATGTCGACAGATGTAGGCTTTTATGTTAAATGATTCTGTTGAATCAATGGATTTGTGGAAATATCATTTACGTCATTTAACTCCTCATGATTTCCCATAACAATGGAGTCAACGTGTTTCGATGTCCAACACTTAAAATTGTGTGCACATTTGTGTTGGTTTGGATGATGAGCATCCATTTTGTGTTACTCAACTTGAGGTTGAATTACATTTACAGTTTGAGGATAGCATTTCCTCTATGTCCGCGGAAACATATGAGAATTTAAATCCCATGTGACAAGATTTCTCCCCCTTTTGCTCTCATTTGGGAAGAAGAGTGGTTGAATTAGGTACCTCCACTCATGTTGCATATTGCTTGCATGAATAATATGATGTAGTGACATCTTTATTCTCTATAAATGTATGTGGCAGATTTGCAATGCGTTGCAAATTTTTGATTGAACTTCATGTACAGATTTTTCAAGTACGTGAATATAAGGACTAAACGTCTATGACATTTTTAATTTATTTATCGGCATTCTTTATGGTACTAATCTCTCCCTAATGCCGAAAATGTCCTTATTGCTAATGCAATCAACGTACGGGCTATCAATAACTCCCTTCTTAGGGCCAAGTATTTGATGGATAATACCTTAGTTATTTCTCACATAGATCCCAATTTGATGTGAGAGCCCATGATGTACATTGGGGTGGTGATATCGGTATATGACCGAATTGTCGCAGATGGGAAATACTTGTTTGATTTTCACGTACTTACTGCAAGGGGAAGCAGTTTGATATGCAGTTATTATGATCTTGATCAGATCTATGTCATGTAAGGACGCATGTCTCCAACAAGAGGTTGGTATAATTTAATTTTCTTGATATGGTCGTTTAATTAGTTACTCTTTTGATAAATATTTAGTTGCACCATTTTGGGTGTGTACATGAGGTACTTGGTAAAATCATAAATGCTCATTAAGATGACATTCACATGGTTTTAATCCATGTCTTAGGATAATTTGCTCTAATTTGATAATTGAGCAATTAATTTATAAAGATCATGGGTTTGTGGAGAGTAGAGACCCACATAAGGCCATCTATATGATGCGCCTATGGATACCATGAAGTACTTATATGACCCATATAATGGCTAAATAGTCCACCTGTATCTCATATATATTCAAGAATATGAGTGGATCATTTCTAATTTTAAGGTGAGAGAGCCTTAAAAATAATAATTTCTCATGGCACATGTGGTGCACATAAAATCTGATGACTTGAGAATTTTGCAACTTTTAAGTTGTGACCAACAAGATTGTTGATAATTTTTCGTATCATCCTTATGATGGGGTGACTATGGCGATTATGCCAAATGCTAAATTTATCAACATTTGAAAATTTATTTTGTACGCAACAAAATTAGTATGAATTTGGTTCACACATTTAATTGTCATGTCGAAAGAACATGATATTATTGGACAACATACCACATGTAGTAGTATAATTATAGGCTAAGTGACATAATGGGATAGTTATGAGACCAAATATGGTCACCAAAATGTCTTGGGAATTTTATTCCTCAATCAAATTATGATTGCGAAGGAGTGGATCTCCTACCAGACTATACTTACGTTCTCTTTCTGATGAAGACTATAAGTATAATCAGCAACAATATTATATTCTGATGCTTATCAAAGTGAGCTTCGACGTTATCCCATTGAACTCATATTAATTGATGCATTTGTTGTATAACCTAACCAATGATTTTGAGAATTGGAAATGCATATGTATGATGATTCATACAATAACATATGTGATAAACTTGATAGTTAGCTTATCCCTTTTAATAAGATTATCTAAACAACAAAAAGAGAAAAAAAAATCTGCAATGTAGTAGAAGTCCTCAAAAATGTTTGAGAAACACTATTACCATTGCGTTTATGCATCATATATCTCCTTGATGAAGATTTAGAGCAAAATCGATATTTAATCAATTCTCTCATGTAATGTGAGTTCAACGATTTCCACGAATGGGAATGATAGCCATGTCCTACATGAGATGATCATGTAACTCATTTACTATGTTAGTAAATTTAAATTGATAAAAAATACTCTGAATGAGCATATGTTAATGGTCAAGGTGATTCCTTAATGACCATATGGTAGACATTCAATGTTGATACATTAAATGGTATTTATATCAATGTTTTGGACTTTATTCCCAAAGTGATGGGTGATATTATATTTTGCGCCAAAACATGGATATATACTTTTAACATTGGTATTCGCGGTGAATATAATTATCATCATATGATATATAAATAGTAGTATATGGGAAATAATGGACTATGTCTTGATAGACATTAGAGCCATGTCCAATAATTATAGATCCCACATCTTACCAATGTAATAGAAGCATAAAATAACCATGCATGAATTGTTTTTACTATGCTGGTAAAATTTATTTTGGTAAACAACAAGCATGTTTTAGAGGAACATTTTGAAATTTAAGCAGATGCTTATAAGTCATATATGTGTAGATCTTCGAATTTCAAGTTAACACGTTGTAGATAATCTCTTTTTTTATAGAGTACATCTCTCAGTAGTAGGAAGCATAGTCTGACATGTGCCAGTAGATGCCTTATCCTATTACCTTGTGTTATACTTTGACATTGACTTATTCGGAAGAGCACTTTGTAGGTAATCTTATTATCGTAATGACGAATAAGTATGCCTCGTAGTAATGGATAATCTGCACTTTATGCAGTAGATGCCATCACCTTGTGTTTCACGAATAATATTCGAGATAGTCACATATATTTTTATCTCATATTTTATTAATGAGAAATTTTGCAAGAAAATTAAATTTCAAGTGCAAAATTAAATTGTTGTACCAAATTTAATGTTATAAAATGCTAAAGGCAAATATATTAATAACATGTCATATTACATATTTGTAAATTATACTAGACAGAAGGTCTAGAATCTTTATGTCATTATCGATTTTACCTCATATTTTGAGTGAGAGTTTTGCAAGAAAATTAGTTTTCAATTGCAAAATATAGATTTTTATATAGAAAATGTATGTTATATATAATGCTAGAGGCAAATATATAACGTGATGCAATTTCATAAAAAAATCATGTATGGAGTGTAAGCAACGTATACGTGCTCTTGCATTATGTGAGGACTCGAGAGGGCCTCATATGGTAATTTTACATGTTGTAAAAAGGTGCATAATTATTATTTATGCAACTTAGGATGACAAGACTGTCTAGCTTGTATATTTACTTTAAAGCCAACGGTTAAAGTTTAAGTAATAATAACCAAGAGGTTAAAGTGCTGAAACAATAAGCTTGAGAGCTAAATCGTAAAATCCATAGAACCTGATGGCATGAATATTAAATTTCTTCAAGTCAGAGGATTTAATTGAAAATTCACCAAAGAGATAAGGTTTCCTATCTCTTCCCTGGATGTGAATCAACCGATTAGTTTGTTTCTACATAGAGGACACCGTCGGGTGCGACGCTGGAGTGCGCCGCTGCGGGGGCACTGTCGCCGTGTCGCGCCGGGGGCCGGGGAGCGCCACGCCGGGCCGTTGGCCGCTGCCGTTGCCTCACATGGCCGCGCGCCGGTGGTAGCCGCAGGCTCGGGCGCCGCGCTCGGAGGAGCGCCGCAGTGCACCGTGTCAGCCTCAGGCGGCTTTGCCGCTGGGAGCGAGGACACCGCCTCCTCGTCTTATGCGGAGGAGCTTCGCCGGAGACCACCGTCGCCAGGAGGGCAGGCTGTCGCGCAGCGAGCCGGCCGATGGCCATCGTCGCTTGCCGTCGGCCTTGAAGACCAAGCGCTATATTGCCCCGCCCTCCGCTCTGGAAACAGCCATCGGAGACCTCGTCTTGGGGAGCGTCAGACGCCAGAATCAATAGCAGGAGGGCCTGGTCGCGAGCGTCGCCGCGGCAGTCCATGTTGCCTTCCTTCTCCATTTAAAGGGGAATTGGAGAAATCCAGGGAGGGAGGTAGACAGCCACTGCGAGGTGCGCCGCCGGGGCATGCGGATGCGGGCGAGCAGGACGCCCCGCCGCCGGTAGTCTCGTGGCACGGCCGCGACCGTCTCCGCCGAGGGGTGGAGTTTGTGGCCGCACCCGTTGGGGCGACGCGAGACTTCGATTTTCCTTGTCGTGCAGAGTCGCCGTCCGCCGGACGGTAGGACCTCACCGTCGATGCTGCCTTCTTTTCCGGTGATGGTCTATTGCTCTGTCGAAGAGCTACGTGCTGATAACGTGTTTAAGAATGAAAGATTAAGAGAATGAACTGATACTTTCATTGATGAATAAGGGGTATTTATACCCCTGGAACAGGTGCCATGCAATGGCGGTTTACAAGGTTCGTGCCTCTTCGGAGGGACACAACGTTTGGACAAAATAACTACCTACTTAGCTTAGGATCTAAGCTAATCTGATTAACTGCCTAATTAGCTTAATAATTAAGCTATTTTATTTCTAACACCTGGCTCCTTGCACGGTACGGTGAAGGTGACTCGTCCCCATCGGTACGGTGCTTCCCTTCTCGTGCTCCATTGAGCTGGGTCGTTGACTCGTTGTGTGGATAAGCAGGAAAATAATACTCCCTTATTTCTAATACTAGTAAAAATGTCCGTGCGATTGCATCGAGAGGAGAAATCCACAGACGTAGTAATAAAACTTAAAATCAAATTTCTTCAGTTTTGCCCCTAAAATTTTGCTTCCCTAACAAAAAAACTGAAGCTTCCAAAAGAAAGTTCAGATGAGTGCTTGCATGACTTATGTTACGCCCATCATATCTTTTCTTGAATTTTCAATTATTTTTTAGAAATAGAGATAAAAGATTTATCTCATCCATTAATTAAGCAGAAGAGATTTTCCAGTTAATTAATAAAAAATCGGGCAAAAATCATCACAAAACTGCTGAGCGGCACACAAAAAATACCTCACACACCTCTCCAAAGAGAAACTCGTCAAGACAACACACAAGCGTCATCGTCATCACTGTTCCCCTAGGAGGCAACACCTCCAACCCATAAACTCAAAGCAAACGACTCGGACTTCACCATAGACGATCACCGAACCAACCCACCTGGAGATATAAGGAAAACTTTGTTTCATGTCTTTGTCAATTGCATGACTTTGTTCGGAAAAGAGACATATAGTTAAAATTCTATGCGTTGTACATCCTGGTTCCAAAATATAGCACTTTTTTAAAAAGGAGATATGTAGTAAAGATTCATGGACTTCATCCAATTTGACTCCCAGGAAGTTGATGTGGTTCCGTCGCCAATCTAGACATGTGTGGCAGCTGCTCGCAATCAGCTCGTTTTCCTCTACTCTCCAGGTGAAAGTACGACAGATCTATCACAAAAGCGGTAAAAAGGGAGCACCACAATCTTGGAAGTTGTTGAAGATGCCAAAGAGCAACAAAAGTGCAGCTCGAACAGTGTAGGCGGCGGTGTTTTTTTCGATAAAGAGCGCTTTATTACTTAATAGTCATTAAGCTTACACCCGGCCTCTGCATAACTAGGATGCGCTTTATTAACTCTTTCGGGTGTTAACAACTGCAATTGATCACTTTCAAAAAAATATCAATGAAGCATACAAAATTCAGGGCCACTTACCATTGCAAAAAAACTGCTCAAATTAATAAACGATTCATGCTCACAACCAAAGATTCACAAACACATATACTGCCATCGGTACACGTCTCTAGACCATTCAATCCACAGATGCAGACGTAGGTGTCGTCCTTCTTCGGAAGTTGCCACAGCTCCTCCAAACACATACATGTTTTCTCCTTGGTCCAGTGCAATCAAATACAATGTTAAGTATTCCAAGGAAGTATTATCTAATGTTGTGATCTGACATCCTTGGAGAGCAAAGAACACCTCGCTGGAACTCCTAAGGAAACGACCACTGAACGGACACGAATCCACATGCCGTTGATTCTGATATTTTCAAATATCTCTTTGCATCCGCACATGAAGAGTATTAGCATCAGAGCAACTGCGACCTAGCTTAGCAAGAGTTGGATCAACACAGATATGGCTTGTGACGGCGGATGCGGAGCTCCAGCGGGTCCTCAAGACACCTGCACCTGACTCGGCCAGACCCCGTAGTAGCAGCGGTCTACGGGATGGGCCTAAACCGCCAGGCCCAGCGCTCAGGCTGACGCCTTCACGGAGATCTCGCGGGCGATGTTCCTTTTCCTCCTAGACCACCTCTAGGCCGCCATTGTCGTCGTGCTCTCAATAGCCGGCTGTCGCGTCTGTGTGGGCATCAAGATCGGCGAACCCATCGTCACCGCCATCAAGCTGCTGGAAGGCAGGGGATGCATAGTGCCTGCATGAACGGCAGCACTCTCAACAGCGGGCTGCCATGTCTGCGCGGGCATCAAGATCGTTGAGCCAGTCGCCACCACCGTAAGCTGTCGGAAGGCCATCATCGCGGGGTGCATGGCTCCTGCGTGATCGGCGGCGTCGATCGTGGGTGTTTGCGACATCCGGCTGGTACTGCTCTCCGCCGATCTCGCGCTAGCGATGGAGGCCAAAGAGATAAGGAAATAGGAAACGTGAAAGAATAATTGTTTCAGAGGAGAACAGAGTGGTTACTCTTTGTAGCACCTTGCAACGCAGCATGCCGACTCTTTTGGAGAGAATTTGGGAGACAACGAGACTGCGCAGCTAGCTCACCACGCGGCATGCCAACGCGTGCCCGCGATCATGAGCCTCCGGCACGCCAACAAATCAAATGGAGAAAGGATGGACCTCCTAGCCAACCCTCCTAGCCCAATTTGGCGGCTCCAAATTTCACGGTTGTCTTCTGGTCGGACGCGATGCTGGCGGGCATGACCTCGCCTCGTCCTCGTAGTCGTACTGACATGTAGCCTTGAGGAACTGGGGCTGGGCAGGTACCCCTGGCTGTGTCGCCGTAAAGCCGGCGAGCAGCGCCTCTAGGGAGGGAATACAGTGTGCACCTCTCCACGAAGGTTCTACGCCTCCACCTCGCCTCCTCGCATAGTCGCGCCTCCGTGCTAGCTGTCTCTTGAATCGTCTTGATTGGCAATACTTACGACCAACCGGCACCGCCTGATTTTCTAGTGTGTCCATTGTCGTCATGCCACTGTCAACAGGGGCAGACCCAAGTAGAGCTGAGTGGGGGGCCTAGGCCCCCACTCAAATTTGACAAATCCTTTTGAATTTTGTAGAAAAATATACAGAATTTGTGGATTTACAACACAAGTGCCCCCAGTCAAAGTTTATGCCCCCACTGAATATTTTCTCTAGGTCCGCCACGGGCTGTCAAGATCTGTCCTAGGTTGAAATGTTTTTTTTACTTACGGGTGGCAGAGGGGGTAATATTTACTTTTCTGAGAGGGCATATCAGTTCAAAAAAATGTTGGACGAATCAACCACGGAAAACTTACGTCCTTTATTATTAATAGGTATAGATTTAGAATGTATATTACTAGGTTTGATCAAAGTTAAACTTTATAAAGTTTAATCAATCATATATCTAAAAATATTAACTTCTATACTACCAAATGCATATGATATGAAAATATAATTCATATCGCTTCTAATAACATTGAGTTTATGTTCTAGATATTGATATTATTTTCTATATATATTTGCTCAAAGTTTGTTAATTTTGATTCTAACCAAAACTAATATGCATTCTAATTTGGGAAGGAGGGAGTACTAGTGCTATCACCAAGTAAGTTCAGGTTGGATCTTGAAAATTTGGATAGTGTTAGCCGGTTTTCATGTTACTCCGTGCGTTCTTTGATATAAGGTGTATAGTTTTCTTGACGAATATTAACGCGTAGGTTAAAAGGGCAAATTTTGATACATTTAGACGTTAATACAGATAGGTGATTGATGTGAGAATAGAGGAAAAATAAGGAAATCTCGGTATCTTGTCTCTCCTAATGAAATCGTCTCCTAAATTGTGTAAAATCATCCCACAATCCTGTCATATACCTTATATTATGGAATTTTTCACAGAAAACTATACACCTTATATCAAGGAACGGAGGGAGTACTTCGGTCGACCGGTTTCAGACTTTCAGTTTACTCAGCCAGTAAAATATGGAGGTCCAGAAATTGACCACTTAAAGTTCAAGCTAGTCAGGTAGCCGCCACTTGCCGAGAGTTGTAGAGCTTGTAAGCCCACCAAATTGAGGTTTTTGGGTTTTCGGACAAGTTTGCACCATGGTGAAAAAAGTTCCAAAATGAGAACAACCGAGAATTGGAGAACCTCCGTGATGCAATGCCACATTCATCTCATATAATAAAACGCTTGAGATAGGGTGACATTTCGTGTGGAAGCCATCTGTCGCTCTTAAACTCGCGCGGGTGTCTCACATGCATCACGAACTCGCTCGCATGGCATCCCTCCAACATTGTTGCTTCTTGCTCTGTCGCGATGGCCCTCCCCGTTGTTTCTACCTCCATGGGAAGACCCTAGAGCTCAACTCCATGGGAAGACCCTAGAGGTCAACTCCACAAAGGCCATGCCATGGCCATGGGGCATCAAATCGAAGCTTTTATTCCAAGTCCTCAAAGATGGGGGGTAGCAAGAACGGTTCCAGGGTCAAAGGATCTAGCGCCAACAGGCATCCACAAACCAGATTCGTGGTCAGTGGTGTCAAATCGATGAGCCCGAGGTTGCCATGGACGGTGGCTTTGAGAGTCAGTGATATGTGATGTTGCATACGCTCAACCTAAATATTGTGAAGCGATATGTCTCATGTAGTCTGGATGTTTGCTATAAGTTTGTGTTTTTGTAGGATTTTTTATGTTGCAAACACATGTTTGTTTTGTTGGATTACTATTTTAAAATGTTTTTAAATGGTCTTTTGCATGGTTTTGTAACATCTATCTTAAAAAAATGTGTCGTAAAAAATGATACATTAGTTTTTTTTTCAAAATACCCTAAAACTATTTTGCACGTTTGCAACATGTTTCTGAAAAATTGTTGTGAAGATTTATTGCATAATCAATCTTTTATCGCTAGTTTTTGAAAATGTTGCGGATTTTTTTTACATCATTTATAACATAAATCATCTAAAAAGTTGCAATGATTTGTTGTAATTAATTTTTTTCCTTAGGGGCGAGGATTTTATTGTGAAAATACAAACGAACCAATTTTCCACCAACCGGTGGTCGATCGGTCGCTAGCACGACCTTGAACATAACTCCGCAACAGAGTGTCTACTTGACATGACGGAAGTCATTGGTTTGACTCTAATTTTAATATTACTAGCTGAATGCCCGTGCGTTGCTACGGAATATTGAAATAAAATAGGGAGGCATAGATGAAGTAATCGTCATAAATTTTAAAAATATGTCAAATATCGCCTCATAGGTTGCAACAGATATAAAATATGCCAAAATAGGTTTGAAGTATAATTTGTTTTTTGTATTAATGATGATTGTATAATACCATTGAAAGTATGTTGTGTTTCACCCAAATTTTTATCCCACTTCATGATTCATTATCGAACAATCTTGAAAGTTAAATACAAACACACCATCGATCTTCTGTGTTTGAGTATGGATTTGCATAAGTATGAAAACATCATGCAAAAGTTATTAATTGTTAAAAGTACATGGCAAAACATTTTTAAAATAATTATTGTTAAATTTCCCAAAACATCCATTCAACCGATTTTACATAATTTAAGCATTAACAAACTTTCTCAGATGTCCGCTATCTGCAAATGCAACAAAGCTCTAAGAAATAAAAATAAATAATTCATACCACCTCATTATTTATTAGCACCAGCCCGTTTTTCAGGTATCAACATCCATATGCATCTAGTACCATGCTCTAATTACATATTTATATAGGCACCAGAATGTCGGGTATGCACACATCCCGCATTTGCTGAATGACCGTGCGTTGCTACGGAATATTAAAATAAAATAGGGAGGCATAGATGAAATAATCGTCATAAATTTAAATATGTCAAATATCGCCTCATGGGTTGCAATGGATATAAAATATGCCAAAATAGGTTTGAAATATAATTTTTATTTTGTATTACTGATGATTGTATAATGCCATTGAAAGTATGTTGTGTTTCACCCAAATTTTTATCCCACTTCATGTTTCATTATCAAACAATCTCAAAAGTTAAATACAAACACACCATCGATCTTCTGTGTTTGAGTATGGATTTGCATAAGTATGAAAACATCATGCAAAAGTTATTCATTGTTAAAAGTACATGGCAAAACATTTTTTAAATAAAATATTGTTAAATTTCCCAAAACATCCATTCAACCGATTTTACATAATTTAAGCATTAACAAACTTTCTCAGGTGTCCGCTATCTCCATGCATGCAACAAAGCTCTAAGAAATAAAAATAAATAATTCATACCACCAGCCCGTTTTTCAGGTATCAACATCCATATGCATCTAGTACCATGCTCTAATTACATATTTACATAGGCACCAGAATGCCGGATATGCACACATCCCACATTTGAATTCGAAACCATACTGATGAAAATGATATCCTGAGCCAAAGTATAATTTTACTTAAAGATTACGAATATCTATTCTATCCAGTTCTGTCGTTTCGTAGCAATGGTGCGAGGGCGATTGTTGTTTGAGCTACGACATGATTTCTAGGACGTGATTGCTCTTTCCTTGCATGAGATCGTTGTTTCCTTATACGACTTGGGACGTGATTTCTGGGGCGTGATTTTTTATTCTTGCTTGTTTCCTTGTACAAGCTGGGACATGCTTCTAGGATGTAAGGATGGACGTGATTTCTGAATTTATTATGTAAAGATAGTGCCGGGGATAATATTTGCTCGCAAGCTTTATTATTAATTACCCTTTAATTGTGTATGCAATCCCGTGATTTATGTTTACATATTTACGGTGGTCTCCTAATTATTGTGATTTCTTGATTGTACCCCTTCCTCTTATGGCGATCAGGGGTATTTGTTAGGGGCATAACAGGAAATTAAATTATGTAGAGACAAAGTGCCTTCACCAACTGCAAACCAATAGTAAAGATATCTTTTACTACTGGTGCCAACAACATGAGCAATTTCTATTAGGTGAGGAAAGAAAACGTTGATTTTCTATTTCATTTTATTCGCCTGCATACAGGACACATTTATTTCAAATCGATGCCAGATACCACTTGTATGGAAAATTCACAATCAACGTTGTGGCTGCCCTAACACACAAACACAGTTCATAAACTGACCAAAAGGATAATCCGATAATACCTCAAAAAAAGGATAATACGATAGCTCCACCTTTATTCACCTCCACGTGTTGTAGACAAAACTCCATACATATACGCTTCACATCTACTAGTACTAGTACTCCAGTACTACACCAGTAGTATACAACAACTGAATACAAGCACAAAAATGCACCTTCCAATAACTGAACTCTCAAAAATCTGATCCGGTTGCAATCGAATTCGTGTGGGAATTTAAGAAAAACCCTGAATCACGGGCCTTACATCGCAGCAATGTCAACCGAGCGCTCGGCCGCCGGCGCCTTTCCGTCGCAGGTCATTCCAGGGAGGCACGCCCTCGCCGTGGCCTGGAGGTCCTGGGCACTGTACTTCTCGCTCACGTTCTCGCTCAGCACCACGCCGTCCGCCGCGTCGATCGACCGCCGGTACTCCCACGTGTCGTCGCTGTAATGGTACTTCTGGCTCGTCGTCGCCGTCCCGTTGATGACGTCGTGGTCCTTGACGAGCATCCAGCCCGCCGCGGTCTGCTCGTCGACGAGCTTCGCCTCGTTCTCGTAGTTCCCGCACTCCACCTTGGTCTCGATTTCGAGGGTGTGGGACAGGCTCCCCTTCACCATCGACATGCCGTCCTCGCCGGCGTCCTCTGTATCCATGTAGAAGGAGAGCGGGTACTCGGCCTCGGTCTTGAGCTTGCCCATCTCCTTCCTCTTCTCCGACCGGACCACCACCTCGGTCTCCTGCTCCACCTTCAGCTGCACGGTCTTGTTCCTGCCGTCGTTGGTGAACTCCACCAGGCTCTTGGCCTCCACCTCCGTCTCCACCTCGGTGGTGAGGTTGCCGAGCGAGGACCTGACCCAGCCGCTGAAGAAAGACTTCCTCTTGGCTTTGATGGTGAAGCTGCCGTTGAGCACCTGCGTCGTGTACTTGCGGGAGAGGGACAGGCGCGGCGTCTCGTACGGGCCGAGCACCGCCTCCACGCACGTCCAGCTCGGGTCCAGCCAGAGGTGCAGGTTGGCGTCGACGAGCCACTCGGCGATGCCGTCCACCACGCTGATGCCGATCTCGTGCGAGTTGCCGGTGGTGTCGACGAGGAGGCCGAGGAACGGGGTGAGCTCGATGTCGTAGGTGGGCAGGTCGAAGGCGCCGAGCGCGGACACGGGCTGCCAGTAGAGCGGGTTGATGCCGCCCGTGTAGATGACGGGGAACGGCACGAAGGAGCCGGCGAAGCGGCGGTCCACGGTGACGACGACCTCGCGGTACGCGGCGTTGCCCCTCCCCGTGGTGAGGTTGTTCGTCTGGATGTAGGTGTCCGGCGGGTTGGAGTACCAGAACTCGTCGTTGGAGTGAGGGGACACGAAGACCTCGAGGACGGCACGGTAGGCGCTCGTCGGAATGGTCAGTGCCCTGGAGCGCGAGTCGGACGAGTTCTGGATTCGGAACCAGTAGCCGCTATCGCCGTTGACCTCTGAGATCGGCAGGATGAGGTCGGCCGGTGCCTGGAAGTACGATTCCGGCAGCGTCGGCTGGTCGGAGGAGGGGGAGGTTACCTCGGAGTCGGAGCGGAGGTAGGGCGGGGTTCCGTGGAATTCGAGGGAGACGGTGACGTTGTACAGGCCGGTGAAGACGTCGTTGACCAGGTTCTCGAGCATGACCGAGAGGACGCCGGCGGGCGGGGAGCGGAGGAGGGCGGAGTAGCGGGTGACGTCCTTGCGAACGGTCCAGCGGATGCCCTCAGGGGTGGGCTCGGCGGTGGTGGTGCGGAGGAGCTCGGCGCCGTCGAGCCAGACGGCGGCGACGCGGTCGTACTGCTCGCCGGAGATTTCGACGGAGAAGGAGAGGACGACCTGGGACCAGGGCGCGGGGCACCCGGGCGGGGGCGCGTAGGCGGCCGTGGCCGGGGCGGCGCCGTAGGTGTTGGCGAAGGAGTAGGAGAGCACCGGCAAGGTGCAGGTCGGCGCCATGAGCGAAGGGGGCGGGAGCGGATAGGTGGGGTCGAGGTACTCCTGGACCGCCTCCGCATTGGCTACGGCGCCCGGCGGAGTGAAGCGGACGGCGTAGTGGCCGGGGACCTCGGCGAGAGCCGGGCCGAGGAGGTGGAGGATCGGGAGGAGGATGAGGAGGAGAAGCCGCGGCGCCATCGTGGCTGGAGCTTGGTGGCGGACTTGCTCGCCGCTGACTCCCTTTGTATAGTGCTGCTCTGCTGGATTGGGATCTGATCTTTCCTACTCTGCTCCAAGCAGCGTCGGTACTGAGTTCTTCAGATCACCGGTGGTCGTGGTGAATCGTGAGAACGTGCAAAGAAGTGGATAAAAAAAACAAGGAGTACACTCCTTATTACTTATGAAATCTGAACGACGAAGCCCGAGTATGAAGGCGTCGATTGCTCGCTTCTCAGACATGTCTTCTGCTGAGTTTTTTATTATGCTCCAGCGTTGTATATACGAACATAGTGACTCGTCGCTTTTTTGCGTGCAAGCCTTGAATTCTTCTATCGATGCTGGTCGTGCGTAGGTTGATCTGAAATTGCTGATGAACTGTTTTTCTAGCTCATTCCAGTTTCTAATGGATTCTTTGGGTAATTTGCTTAACCAAGACCGTATTTTGCGCCGGTGAGGTATAATTACAAACTTTGCATAGTTGTCGCTTTGGATCCCCCCAATTATTTTGACTGCTTGGAGGTAATCTGTTAGACAAGATTCAGGTTCCTGTGACCCGTCGTACTTTTACTGGTAGTTTGAACCCTTTAGGCACTTGCATTTTGCGAAGCATGATGCCCCCATCTCCGTTTCTTCGTCTTCGTAGTTCCCTTCGTCCCACTCGTAGCGGTATCTGTTAACCCGCGCCTGTGTAATGATGTTGTGCGCGTCCTTCTCCCGTGAACCATGATTTTCTTTTGCTTGTGATTTGGATATGTGAGGTTGCGATGTTTTGTGCGGAGATTGTGACCTTCAGCTTCTCCTCCCCTAGGGGAGGGGGGGGGGGCTATGCGGGTTTTAATCCTATCGCGAAAGTTTCTGTTGTAGTTTATCTCCTACTAACCCGAGGCCTTTTATAGCTGCTTGGTGCATGCCTTCCCATGGATCTCTAGGTGCTGGTTGCGTGGTTAATAGATAGCCTTGTGCCGCTACTAGAGCTGCTTCAGGTGTTTTCGGCATGATATTCCCTATTTTATCGATTGACAAGAATGATGAGTCGTGGTTATCTTTGTGTCGCCACTCTGCTTCGCCTCTATTGGGTTCACGGCATTGACTTCCACCAGTGTGCGATGCGTTACTACATTCCTCCCATAGTATTCTACTTGCCACGTTTGCTGACTCGTGCCTTCTCCTTATATCACTTCTTTTTCATAATAATTGCTTATTTTTCTAATGCAGGGCGTACTGATACCCCATCAAGACTTCCCTTCTTGAATCTGCCAGTATTGCTGCGCCGTGATTTACTGCTGCCTTGATCACCCACCATTCTTCTCCTGATAGGTATACTTTTTCTCTATCTGCTACTGCTGACACTGTTTCTCCATCTGCTCTGTGGTTGGCTTCTCGCTCAAGGTTATAGGGTTGATCACTCGGTTGTTTTCATTATCGACTTCGTCGGATGTGTCGTTTATTATCACGTACATCTGATGTCGGTTATTGGCGTATTGGTTGTCATCTGAACAGAGTTTTGCTTGCTCATCGTCATGTAACCTTAATCCTGACCTCCATGTGTCCTCAAAGCTTCCGGATACATCGCCGCAGCTGGTGATGAAGTCCTTTTCCAAGGTGCTGCCGAATTTTTTGTCAGAGCCGTAGTCGATGAACCCGAACTTTCTTCTAGATCTAAATTCTCCATGATTTTGTCGAGTTCTTCAATTGTGCTTCCTTTGGTTGGCTTGATGCTGAACGGCGAGTTTACCTCGCTGGATCAGCCATGATGTCTACGCACGCGTCTGTTCTTGTAGACAGTGTTGGGCCTCCAAGTGCAGAGGTTTGTAGAACAGCAGCAAGTTTCCCTTAAGTGGATCACCCAAGGTTTATCGAACTCGGGGAGGAAGAGGTCAAAGCTATCCCTCTCAAACAACCCTGCAATTACGATACAGAAAGTCTCTTGTGTCCCCAACACACCTAATACACTTGTCAGATGTATAGGTGCACTAGTTCGGCGAAGAGATAGTGAAATACAAGTAGTAGTGATGATTATAAGTAGTAAATGTAATCTAAAATAAATATCGCTGCGAGCAAGCATGTAACAAAACTGAAAGGAAACGGTGTGCAATGCTTGGAAACAAGGCATAGGGATCATACTTTCACTAGTGGACACACTCTCAACAAATATAACATAATCGAACCAATAGATACTATCATCAATATGCAACTCAAAACAATTCCTCAATGGAAAACAAACACTAATCATATGTAGGGCTACGAAGCACTCCTCAAAGTCTATATTTCCCCAAACTAGATTGTCCTACACTGTCACCGTGAACGCACTAGATGGTTCCAACAAACACCAACAATTCATAGAGACATTAACCAAAAAGACACACATGATGCGCACTCTGTCACCGTCACACCATGATACAAGGTATCTCCAGAGTTTACAAATATAAGGCACGTGAGTAGCATAATATCTGAATAATAACATCTACCAATTCAACTAGATACAAAGCTCACGATCACATAAAGATCACATCATGGGAGAGAGAGGTGAACCACATAGCTACCGGTAGAGCCCTCAGCCCCGGGGGAGAACTACTCCCTCCTCATCATAGGAGACGGCAAGGTTGATGGAGATGGCGGTGAGGTCGATGGAGACGGCGGAGACGGCGATGGAGAACGATGGAGATGGCTCTGGGGGCACTTCCCCGTCCCGACTGGGTGCCGGAACAGAGACTTCTGTCCCCCGAAATTTGTCTTCGACGGCGGTGGAGCTGCGGAACTGTTCTAAGAAAAACACCGATTTCTTTAGGGTTTTCCGTCGGGAGGCTCTTTATAGGTGAAGGGGCATCGTCAGGAGTGGACCATGGTGGTCTCACCACAGGTGGGCGCGGCCAGGGCCTGGGCCGCGCCCCCTCATGGTGTGGCCAGCCTCTGGCCCCTCTCCGGCTCCCGTTTGATCCTCGTCCTCCGTCCAGGAAAAATAGGAGTTTCCGAACTTGTTTCATCCAATTCTGAGAATATTTCCTGTGTAGCTTTTCTGAAACACAAAACAGCAAAAAACAGGGAACTGGCACTGTGGCATCTTGTCAATAGGTTAGTTCCGGAAATCGCATAAAAATGCCACGAAGTGTAACAAAACATAAGGCAAATGGTGTAAAAACAAGCATGGAGCATCAAAAATTATAGATACGTTTGAGACGTATCAGCATCCCCAAGCTTAACTCCTGCTCGTCCTCGAGTAGGTAAGTGATAACAAAAGAATAATTTTTGAGATGACATGCACCAACACAATCTTGATCATCTATGTAAAGCATTGTGTGCTGGGATCAAAGAACTTAAAACATGGGCATGAAAAACATAATCTTGACAATAAGAACTTAGCAACCATGTTATAACATGAAAAGAAACACAAATGAAAGATCATGAATAATGAAACATTGAAAGTTAAACGTGTGTTCAAATCATATGGAAAAACATAGCAAATGGTTTTCAGCTTGTCCCTCATGGAATAGCAAAACATAAATGCATAGGACACCTTCAAGTTTAAGAGGGCGACTAGATACAAATAATTTAAGAACAAGTGAAACCAAAATAATGAATCAATCAATGATAAGCTTTGGGACTATGCACATTAAACTCAGAATGACAACTATGCTCTCTTAGACGGTGCATAAAGGTAGAAGGTGGAGACTCAACATAAAAGTAAAAGAAAGGCCCTTCGCAGAGGGAAGCAGTGATTAAACATGTGCTAGAGCTTTTCATTTGTAAAAACAGAGAGATAAAAATTTGGTTTTGAGAGGTGGTTGTTTTTGTCAACGACTGGCAATGGGGTTCTTACTATCTTCCATACAAAAAATGAAGCAAGTTTTTGAGAGAGATTTGCACTTTTGTGCTCTTTTATAAAGCTTGGCACTCCTCCCCACCTTTTTTTCCTATCTCAAACCATGGCTAACCGATTCCATCGGGTGCCCACCAACATTCACATACCATGGAGGAGTGCCTTTTTTCTTTTCTTTTTTCCTTTTTTGTCTTTTTGGAATAAACAATATGGAAGATAGCAAATCCGACCACTACGTCCCCATGAGCTGAAAACAGTGTCACAAAACGAGAAGTATTTTGAAGGTTTTTGAAAGGTAGCACATGAAAATTTACTTGGAATGGCTTGCAAGTACCATGCATAGGAATTTATAGTGTACACATTAGCATAACTTGGTTTTTGGAAGTTGGATACACGAGTAGAGCTCATACTCAGTACAAAATGAGGGCTAGTAAAAGACTAGGAGCGACCAACTAAGAGAGCAATAACGGCCATAATCATGCATAGCGACAAAACATCATTAAGAGAAGCATAAAATGGCATCAAAAGTCAAAAACTAAATGATCATAGAGGCTTATGGCGACTTTGTATGAGTCAAACATGTTGTGAGCATGCGCCAAGTCAACCCAAATAAAGCATCAGGGAGAAAACCAAAATAATGCTTCCAAATAATAAAAACAACACATGATTTTTTCAAAGGCTCATTAAGAAATCTTAGTCATTTGAGACAAGTCATGCTACAGCAAAAATCACTAAGCATACTATCAAAACGCAATCAAGCATGGCATGCAAAAGTCTAAGCCGCAGTCTAAACAAGCTCCTATTTGTACCACTTTTTTGTATGAAACTTTTTCTCTTTTCCAACACCATTCAAACCTTTTCGAAACAACTCTTTTGAGGAAAACCAACATAGACCAATGGTCTAAATACACCTTGATGCAAAGATATAACAAGATCTGAACAAAAATCAAGGCGAAAAACAAAAGCTAAATGCAGTAGCGGAAAAAGAGAACACTCGTTGAACGATAAGAGTGAAAACTAGAGTGTTCTTGGCAATGAAAAACGGAGCATAGCTCTCTCCAAAAAAAACATGATGTGATCCAACCATTTATTGCAGCAAACCAAACAAAAGAAAACTGAAAGAAAAAACAACTGACGCTCCAAGAAAAACGCATAATGCATGAAGCAATAAAAATATAGTGTCTTGAAATAGACTTGATTTTTGCCGATGAAGAAGGGGTGCATCGGGGGCATCCCCAAGCTTTGACGCTTGTACCTCTTGGATATTTCTTGGGGTGCATGGGCATCCCCAAGCTTAAGCTTTTGTCCATTCTTCATCTCATCTCATCATTCTCCAATCCCTACGCTTGAAAACTTCCTTCATACAAAACTCAACACAATTCTATTAGCAACGTTAGCATAAGCATAATAGTAAATCAACCCCTTTTTGCTTCAGATTTTGACTCAAAACTACCACATATAAAGCATATACTACTGTAGCAACTTCCCAAAAGTTCCGTGATCAAAAGAACTCAAAAAGAAAGCGATCGAGAGGCAAACACAAATAGTGGTAGAAATCTGTCAAAACAGAACAGCTGACAAAGGTTGATTTTTTCGAGGGTTTTCTATTGCTCAAATCAAAAAGTGTATACCTAATGAAAGTTTGGATATAACCTGGGGCATATGCAAAAGAAATCTCAGGTCAAAAAGATATTCTGAGAATTTTCACGAATTTTTATGGTGCAGCACCGAAATCTATTTCAGGACAGCAACATCCCCAAATCTTACCTCACTCAAATTAGATGTTTCTCTTGGCACAAAAACGAAATAAAAAGGATAAGGAGCAGTTATTACAGTAGTAATAACTTCCAAGACTCAAATAAAAGAAAAAGAACTGAAAGTAAAACAATGGGTTATCTCCCAAGAGTGCTTTTCTTTAACGCCTTTGAGCTTGGCGCAGTAATTTCAGAAAATGCTAACAGAGGCGCCCGAAAAGAACTTAAGGCAAAGGTGCCATAAAGGAACTTAAAGCAAGAGAGAGCATTAAAAAGCAAATGTGAAACACATTTAAATCTAAACTACTTCCTATGCATAGGAATCTTGTAAGAAAATAAATCAACGAGGCACATAGTAGCAAACATAAAACAAGTGCCACTTCAAGATTTGCAACATAGAGAGGGGAAACTTAATATTGTTGAGATCCATCAAACCATGTTTACCTCTCTCATAGTAACTTTTAGTAGCATCATGAATAGAATTAATAATATAACTATCACATAAAGCATCCCTATCATGAGCCACATGCATAAAAGAATTAATACTCCCCACATGAACAATTGTAGTAGGAGCAGATTCAACAGAATAATTATTCTCATCACCATAATCATCAAAAACAGGAGGCATATTGTAATCATAACTAATTTTATCCTCAAAAGTAGGTGAACTAAAAATATTATACTCATCATCATAACCATCATAAACTAGAGGTTTAGTATCATCACAAGCGAGCGAACAACTATTTTGCAAAGCATATTCATCAAACATATCATCATAAGAAGGAACATACATAGTACTAATGGTACAACAATTATTAACCTTATAATTTTCAGAACTGGTACCAAAAAGATTTTCAATATCAAAAGTAGAGTACTTTTCCCAATCATGATCACTAACATAGGTAACAGGCATGGGAACATCATTGAGATCAGAATTATCATAATCTATAATAGGAGCAACATGCTTAGGGGAAGATAATGTTTCCTCTCTCCTTTTACTCCTCTTCTTCTTCTTCTTCTTACTCTTCTTACTCTCTCCTTTAGGAGGGAGAGGCTTGAAAGGCATTTTCTCCACATAATCTGGTTTGCTGACAGAAACAACAGAAGAAACTTTGGAGGATTTCTCCTCTTTGTTAATAAGATAGAAACAAAAATCATCCCTGTGAAATTTGGGTAAAGCATCCTCTTTTATAACATTTTGTATGTAAGTATTTGCGAGGCAATCTTTAACACAATAGAGATGACAACCACGAAGGGTGCTATTAATATCAGGAGCACTCATATCTACCAAAGAAGTCTTTCTAGATATATCTTCATACCCCAAAAACAAAGTAAGCTCATCATGCTGATTAAGAGTGATCTTGTCATCACAATACAAACCTGCGGTACTCATTCGATTATTATTAGTGCCTGAGCATTGAAAATTAAAATGACCCTTTTCATGGCAAAGCTCACCAAGGAAAGGATAAAGCTCACAAACCTTTTCACCAAGCTCATCTAGAGCCTTGAGCCACATTCGGGTTTCTTCATTCCTGTGGTGGATACAATAATCTTCTTTGTCGTGACTCTGTTCACAAGGTCTATGTACTCCACAAAAATTAACATGCTTATAAGAAATAGGACTTTCAGAGGTTAGAGCATGTTTATTGCAATCATCAACAACAATATCACTTTCTATGCAAGTGTCTTTAAAAGGTTCATGATACACGTCCCCATTTCCCTTAGGAACATTGACATGAGAAGCAAAGGCTTTAAAGCAATTAACCATAATTTGAGGATCAAGACCATATTTAGCGCTAAGCTCTTGAAAATCAGAAGTTTCAACGAAAGACTTAATGCAATCATACTCATAATTTATACCCGATCCTTTACCTTTGTCGCTATCCCAATCTTCAATATTGTTTTGAATTTCTTCAAGCAGATCCCACTTGATGTCAACATCCTTGCTTGTGAAAGAGCCATCAAAGCATGCATCTAGATAGTCCTTATAATATCCTAAAAGCCTTGCATAAAAATTATTAATAACAATATTATGGGGAATATCATGAATGGGACATTTAAAAATTAGTGACTTCAATCTTCCCCACACTTGGGCAATCCTTTCTCCCTCATGCGGATGAAAATTATAAATATGATTCCTATCTTTATAAACCTCACTAGAAGGGTAGAATTTAGAATAAAAGAGAGGTACAATTTCCTCCCAGTCAACAGGTCGGCCATCCTTCAGTGTTTTATACCATTCCGCAGCTCTACCCTTCAGTGATAAAGAAAATAGCTTCCTCTTAACTTGGTTCATTGAAATACCTGCACACTTGAACAACTCGCATAATTCATGTATAAAGAGCAAATGATCACCAGGATGGACAGTTCCATCTCCTAAATAGCAGTTATTCATAGCATGTTCAATAATTTTTATAGGTATTTTAAAAGAATGAGGAGCGCAAGCATCATTAGAAACATCACATATGGGAGATAAAATATCATTAGAGCAAACTTTCTCCACTAAAGCTGGGGAACTAAAAATATCATGCTTAACAAAACCAGTTTCCCCAAGCTTATACTTTTCTATAGCATTAGCAATAACGGTGTTCAAAGCATTCATACTAACGACACTATTAGCATGCAAATTAAGCTCCAAAGGATTTTCAATTTTCTCTTCAAATCTAAACTCAGGAAAAAGACTAAAGAACTCTTTACTTTCCATTAAGCCTAACTAGTGAAAATAAAAATAAGAAACAAAAAGATATAATTGCAGAATCTAAAGGAAATAACTTTGAGCACTCACACAAGAGGATGCGAGTACCTTTTACCTTACCTCCCCGGCAACAGCGCCAGAAAAGATCTTGATGTCTATGCACGCGTCTGTTCTTGTAGACAGTGTTGGGCCTCCAAGTGCAGAGGTTTGTAGAACAGCAGCAAGTTTCCCTTAAGTGGATCACCCAAGGTTTATCGAACTCGGGGAGGAAGAGGTCAAAGCTATCCCTCTCAAACAACCCTTCAATTAAAATACAGAAAGTCTCTTGTGTCCCTAACACACCCAATACACTTGTCAGATGTATAGGTGCACTAGTTCGGCGAAGAGATAGTGAAATACAAGTAGTAGTGATGATTATAAGTAGTAAATGTAATCTAAAATAAATATCGCTGCGAGCAAGCATGTAACAAAACTGAAAGGAAACGGTGTGCAATGCTTGGAAACAAGGCCTAGGGATCATACTTTCACTAGTGGACACACTCTCAACAAATATAACATAATTGAACCAATAGATACTATCATCAATATGCAACTCAAAACAATTCCTCAATGGAAAACAAACACTAATCATGTGTAGGGCTACGAAGCACTCTGATACGTCCAAAACGTATCTATAATTTTTGATGCTCCATGCTTGTTTTTACACCATTTGCTTAGTGTTTCGTTACACTTCGTGGCACTTTTATGCATTTTCCGGAACTAACCTATTAACAAGTCGCCACAGTGCCAGTTCCCTGTTTTCTGCTGTTTTTGTGTTTCAGAAAAGTTACACAGGAAATATTCTCAGAATTGGACGAAACAAAAGCCAAACGTCCAGAAATTCACCGAAGCTTCTAGAGAACCGAAGAGGAGATGGAGTGGGGCCATGAGGGCCCCACACAATAGGGCGGCATGGCCTGGCCCCTGGCCACGCCCCCTATGTGTGATGGCGCCTCGGCCCACTCCTGACGTTGCCCCTTCGCCTATAAAGACCCCTCGACGGGAAAAACCTAAGTACCCGATCAGAATTCCAGAAAGATATCGCGTTCCGCTGCCGTCGTCGACCCGAGATCGGGAGGGTCCTGAAGCTCTTCCCGGCACCCTGCCGGAGAGGGGAATCGCCACTGGAGGCCTTCTTCATCGCCATGCTTGCCTCCGGCGCGATGAGTGAGTAGTCTACCTTGGACTATGGGTCCATAGCAGTAGCTAGATGGTTGTTCTCTCCACCATGTGCTTCATGTTTAGATCTCATGAGCTGCCTTACATGATTGAGATCACCGTTATGTAATTCTACATGTTGTGTTTGTTGGGATTCGATGAATATTGGTGTTATGATTAAGTTGCTATTCTGAAATTTATCTTATGTTATCTCTATGTTGTTTATGATCTTGCATGCTCTCCGTTGTTAGTAGCTATCTTGGCCGAGTAGTTGCTAGTAACTCCAAGAGGGGGTATTTATGCTCGATAGTTGGGTTCATGGCATTGAATCTGGGGGAGTGATAGAAACCTCTAAGGTTGTAGATGTGTTGTTGCCACTAGGGAGAAAACAACATTCATATGCTCGAGGGCATATGCTTTGTTTACATTACACACTTTGCTTAATGCAATTATCTGTTGTTCACAACTTAATACTTGTGGAGTTCTCGGATTGATTCGCCACAAGTGGATTATTAGTCATAGATGCAGTTGGATGGCGATCTATGTATTTTGTTGTAATGCCCAGAGTAAATCGCATAGTGATCTTCTTGAAATATCACGTTATCTTTATTCTATCAATTGCCCAACTGTAATTTGTTTACCTAGCATGTGTTATTTATCTTATGGAGAGACACCACTAGTGAACTATGGACCCCGGTCCTATTTCCATCATATTGCTATCACCTGTTTACTTTACTCACACTATTTACTTTACTTGCATATTACTACTGTTTTCCACACGATACGCTCATACCCTTTGTTTCAAGCAAACCGGTGAGATTGACAACCTCATCATAAGTTGGAAACAAAGTACTTGGTTGTGTTGTGTGCAGGTTCCACGTTGTCGCTCGCAAAGCAAAGCCTGGATGAGGCGCCTTATAAATTGTCCGGAGCCGTCGCGAAGCTAGCAAGCATCACCTTCTGGAGTATTGACTTTTTCCTGGACGATAAAACCTTGGTTTCTTACTGAGGGAAACTTGCTGCTGTGCTTATCATACCTTCCTCTTGGGGTTCCCAACTGATCGGTCATTTTCATCATCACCACCGAAGCAATCAAGCAATTTTTCTGGCGCCGTTGCCGGGGAAAAAGAAGACTTTTGCAAGGAGAGTTTCGCACGCACATCCTTTACTTTTTTTTAAGTTTTGCTTTATTTTATTTTACTTGCATCGTTTTATATCAAAAACACAAAAAATTAGTTTCCTTTTAGTTGTTATTTTACTTGCCTGCTTTTTAGTCTTGCTAAAAATGAGTAATCCTGAAGTAGAAGTTCGTAGTTTTAATCAATAGGGGGGAGAGAGTTTAAAAGATGCTTGGTACCGTATTAGCAATGCTCATCATAGGTGTACGAAAAAGCACTCTACCACGATCCTCCTTAGAAATTTTTATGTTGGAATAGGTATGTTCTTTATACTCTTACAAGAGGTAATTTTCTGGGTACTCCCGCTAGAGAAGCATGCACTTTAATTGAAAGTTTAGTGGGAGTACCGCCTATTCATGTTGTTACAACTGAGGTCACTTTAGATGAGGTTTTAGAAAAGCTCAGCTCTTTAGAGAAAAGTTTGCCAAGTATCCTTGAAAATGCTAGCTGAGTTAATGAATCAATAGAAAATATCGGGAAGAGAATTACCATTTTAGAGGCTAGCACTACTCATGATAATCAAAACTTAAGGATTGGTAAACTAGAGGAGTCTATGGAAACTCTTAGTTCAATTTTCTCTTCTCTTAAATTTAAGAAGGAGAAAGTTTTTGTTGGAAAAGAGCAAAACTTTATGTATGTTCCCAAGGTTTCTGTGCCTAAACCTCAACATGTTTTTAATATTGGTAAGACTCTTTCAACTAAGAGTGACTTGCAGGTTGAATCATCTTCGGGAACCTCTAAAGTGCCTACTGAGGTAAGTGATGCTTCATCACTTGATGTTACTTGATTCGCAATTTTCTGCGCCTAGTTCAAAGGCGTTAAAGAAAAGCACTCTTGGGAGATAACCCAATGTTTTCTTTTCAGTACTTTTTCTTTTATTTGAGTCTTGGAAGTCATTACTACTGTAATGACCTCTCCTTATCATTTTTATTTCGTTGTTGTGCCAAGAGAAGCCTCTAATTTGAGCGAGGTAAGATTTGGGGATGTTGCTGTCCTGAAACAGTTTTCGGTGCTGCACCATAAAAATTCGTACAAATTCTCTATATATCTTTTAGACCTGCGATTTCGTTTTCATATGCCCCAGGTTATATCCAAACTTTCATTAGTTGAACACTTTTTGATTTGAGCAACAGAAAACCCTCTAAAAAATCGGCCTTTATCAGCTGTTCTGTTTTGACAGATTTCTGCCACTATTCGTTTTAGCCGCTTTATCGCTTTCTTTTTGAGTTCTTTTGATCACGGAACTTTTTGGGAAGTTGCTACAGCAGTATATACTTTATATGTGGTGGTTTTGAGTTGAAACCTGAATCAAAAGAGGTTGATTCATTGTTATGCTTACACTAATGTTGCTAATAGAATTGTGTTGAGTTTTGTATGAAGGAAGTTTTCAAGTGTAGGGATTGGAGAATGATGAGATGAGTTGAAGAATAGACAAAAGCTCAAGCTTGGGGATGCCCATGCATCACCCCAAGAAATATCCAAGAACTACAAGCATCAAAGCTTGGGGATGCCCCCGAGGCACCCCTTCTTCATCGGCAAAAATCATGTCACCTTTCAAGACACTATATTTTTATTGCTTCATGCACTATGCGTTTTTCTTGGAGCGTCAGTTGTTTTAGTTTTCACTATTAGTTTAGTTTAGTTTGCTGCAATAAATGGTTGGACCCCAACAAATTTCTTTTGGAGAAGTTGCCTTGCTTTTCATTTGCCAAGAACTCTCTAGTTTTCACTCTTATCAAAAACCGAGTGTTCTTCTTTTTATGCTACTGCTTTTGGTTTTCATTTTTGCCTTGATTTGCGTTCAGATCTTCTTCTATCTTTTTATCAAGGTGTATTTTTGCCTCTGGACCATGTTGGTTTTCATCAAAAGAGTTGGATTAAAAAAGTTTGAATGGTGTTGGAAAAGAGAAAAAGATTTATGCAAAAAAGTGGTACAAAAGGAGCTTGTTTAGACTGCGGCTTAGACTTTTTCATGTCATGCTTGATGTCTTTTTGATAGTATGCTTAGTGGTTTTGCTGTAGCATGACTTGTCTCAAATGACTGAGATTGCTTAATGAGCCTTTGAAAAAAATTATGCGTTGTTTTTATCGTTTGGAAGCATTATTTTGGTTTTCTCCTTGATGCTTTATTTGGGTTGACTTGGCGCATGCTCACACATGTTAGACTCTTACAAAGTCGCCAATAGCCTCTATGATCATTTAGTTTTTGACTTTTGATGCCATCTTATGCTTCTTTTAATGTCGCTTTGTCGCTTTGCATGATTATGGCCGTTATTGCTCTCTTAGTTGGTCGCTCCGAGTCTTTTGCTAGCCCTCATTTTGTACTGAGTATGAGCTCTACTCGTGCATCCAACTCCTAAAAACCAAGTTGTTCCAACGTGTCCACCATACATACCTATTAGCAATTTGCTATTCCAAAGTATATTTGACTTGCTTTTATCTACTCTTCAAATTAAACTCTTACCAATGTTATGCGAAAATTGGTCAGTAAAGCTCTCACGAACCTGATGGCACACTTTATTTTTTTCTCGTTCTTAAAAATTTGACATTGTGGCTCTCTTATGTTGAGTTGTTATGCTTGCAAGTTGTAAGTTGGAAATTAGCCCATCCATGCTGTCATGGGGCAAGCTTTCGACATTGCACTTCATCTTATTTGAGTTGATATCGTGATCTTTTGTTGATGGATACTCGCGGTGTGAAATAAATTGGAATCTTGTGGAGTTCATGGAGTTTGTATATGTGTTAGAGAAACGCCTGGGCCGCCAATCTAAGCCATGCATAATTCATGGTGGAAATTTGCAGCATGCCCATAGTGGACATTCGACGACGCATTGCTTGATGCGTGGTGAATGACCAGGCCATTGGGAACCCCAAGAGGAAGGTGTGATGAATATAGCAGCAAGATTTTCCCTCAGTTAAGAAACCAAGGTTTATCGTTTAGGAGAAGAGCAGACAATACGACTGTAGGTGATGCTTCCTAGTTTGCGACAGCTTCGGACAATTTATATGTGGCGCCTCGTCCAAGCTTTGCTTGCTAGCTGCAACGCGAAACCTGCATACAACACAACCAAATACTTTGTTCCCAACTTGCGATGAGATTGTCAATCTCACCGGTTTGCTTGAAACAAAGGTTATGAGCGTATCGAGTGGAAAACAGTAGAAGTATGCTAGTAAAGTAAACAGTGCGAGTAAAGTAAACAGGTGATAGCAATATGATGGAAATAGGACCGGGGTCCACAGTTCACTAGTGGTGTCTCTCCATAAGATAAATAACACATGCTGGGTAAACAAATTACAGTTGGGCAATTGATAGAATAAAGATAAACGTGATATGTCAAGAAGATCACTATGAGATTTACTCTGGGCATTACAACAAAATACATAGACCGCCATCCAACTGCATCTATGACTAATAATCCACTTGTGGCGAATCAATCCGAGAACTCCACAAGTATTAAGTTGCGAACAACAGATAATTGCATTAAGCAAAGTGTGTAATGTAAGCAAAGCATATGCCCTTGAGCATATGAATGTTATTTTCTCCCTAGTAGCAACAGCACATCTACAACCTTAGAGGTTTCTGTCACTCCCCCAGATTAAATAGAGGCATGAAGCCACTATCGAGCATAAATACCCCCTCTTGGAGTCACTAGCAACTACTCGGCCAAGATAGCTACTAACAACGGAGAGCATGCAAGATCATAAACAACATAGACATAACATAAGATATATTTCAGTATAGCAACTCAATCATAACACTAATATTCATCGGATCCCAACAAACCAAACATGTAGAATTACATAACGGTGATCTCAATCATGTAGGGCAGCTCATGAGATCTAAACATGAAGCACATGGTGGAGAAGACAACCATCTAGCTACTGCTATGGACCCATAGTCCAAGGTAGACTACTCACTCATCGCTCCGGAGGCAAGCATGGCGATGAAGAAGACCTCCGGTGGCGATTCCCCTCTCCAGCAGGGTGCCTGGAAGAGCTTCTGGACCCTCCCGATCTTCGGGTCGACGGCGGCGGCGGATCGCGATGTGTTCTGGAAAATTGATCGGGTCCTTAGGTTTTTTCCGTCGGGGGGTCTTTATAGGCGAAGGGGCATCGTCAGAGGTGTACCAAGGCGGTCTCACACGTAGGGGGCGCGGCCAGGGCCTGGGCCGCGTCGCCCTGGTGTGTGGCCACCTCGTGGCCCCACTCCGTCTCCTCTTCGGATCTCTGGAAGCTTCCGGGAAAAATAAGACTTCAGGAACTCGTTTCGTCCAATTCCGAGAATATTTCCTGTGTATCACTTCTGAAACACAAAAACAGCAGAAAACATGGAACTGGCACTGTGGCGACTTGTTAATAGGTTAGTTCTGGAAAATGCATAAAAGTGCCACGAAGTGTAATGAAACAGTAGGCCAATGGTGTAAAAACAAGCATGGAGCATCAAAAATTATAGATACGTTGGAGACGTATCAAGCATCCCCAAGCTTAACTCCTGCTCGTCCTTGAGTAGGTAAGTGATAACAAAAGAATAATTTTTGAGGTGACATGCACCTACACAATCTTGATCATATATGTAAGCATTTGTGAGCTGGGATCATAAGAACTTAAAACATGGGCATGAAAGATATAATCTTGACAATAGAAACTTAGCAACCATGTTATAAACATGCAAATGAACACAAACAAAAGATCATGAAAATGAAACAATGAAAGTCAAACGTGTGTTCAAATCATAAGGAAAAACATACAAATGGTTTTCAGCTTGTCCTTCATGGAGAGCAAAACATAAATGCATAGGACACCTTCAAGTTTAAGTGGGCGACTAGATACAAGTAATTTAAGAACAAGTGAAACCAACAATATGAATCAATCAATGAAAACTTTGGGACAATGCACATTATACTAAGAATGACAACTTTGCTCTCTTATGGTGCATAAAGATAGAAGGTGGTGACTCAACATAAAAGTAAAAGAAAGGCCCTTCGCGGAGGGAAGCAGTGATTGCAAGTTTTATAACCTTCAAAAATTATGGTACTTCCCGGCTTTGAGCTCTCATTGCCCCCATCATAAGCATCTTGAATGATTAGAGTTAATGTGAGAACAATTATGATGCATATGCTTGACAAATCATAAGTTGAAAACCTCGTGTCCTGTGAATACGAGTACCCAAACCTTATGCTACTCAACTTAGAGTCCCAAGCAAGGCTCTTGTCATTGTAAGTATATATGTATCATCAAAAACCGCCAACGGGGTACCTCCGTGCCCGATGACATGGAACCCACATCAAAATGACAGGACAAGCAGACAATGAACACCTCGACAACTCTTTTATTTGCCATTTGTTTAGCTTTTTATTGTGAGATGCGTCGTCGAATGTCCACCATGGGTATGCTGCAAATTTCCACCATGAATTATGCATGGCTTAGATTGGCGGCCCAGGCGTTCCCCTAACGCATATACAAACTCCATGATCCCCACAAGATTCCCAATTCATTTCACACCGCGGGCATCCATAAACAAAAGATCACGATATCAACTCAAATAAGAAGTGCAATGTTGAAAGTTTGCCCCATGACAGCATGGATGGGCTAGTCTCCAACTTACAACTTGCAAGAATAACAACTCAACATAAAAGACCACAATGTCAAATTTTTAATAACAGGAAAAAGTAAAGTGTGCCTTCCAGTTCGTGAGAGCTTTACTGACCAATTTTCGCATAACACTGGTAAGAGTTTAATTTGAAGATAAGATAAAAGCAAGTCAAATTTACTTGGAATAGCAAATTGCTAGTAGGTATGTATGGTGGACACTTTGGCAAACTTGGTTTTTAGGAGTTGGATGCACGAGTAGAGCTCATACTCAGTACAAGGTGAGGGCTAGCAAAAGACTGAGAGCGACCAACTAAGAGAGCAATAATGGCCATAATCATGCAAAGCGACAAAGCGACATTAAAAGAAGCATAAGATGGCATCAAAAGTCAAAAACTAAATGATCATAGAGGCTATTGGCGACTTTGTAAGAGTCTAACATGTGTGAGCATGCGCCAAGTCAACCCAAATAAAGCATCAAGGAGAAAACCAAAATAATGCTTCCAAACAATAAAAACAACGCATGATTTTTTCAAAGGCTCATTAAGCAATCTCAGTTATTTGAGACAAGTCATGATACAGAAAAACCACTAAGCATACTATCAAAAAGACATCAAGCACGACATGAAAAAGCCTAAGCCGCAGTCTACACAAGCTCCTTCTTGTACCATTATTTTGCACAAAGTTTTTTCTCTTTTCCAACACCATTTGAACTTTTTATAAACACCTCTTTTGATGAAAACCAATAAAGATCAGAGGCAAAAATACACCTTGATGAAAAGATATGACAAGGTCTGAACACAAATCAAGGCGAAAACGAAAACCAAAAGCAGTAGCAGAAAAAGAAGAACACTCGGTGAAATTGTAAGAATGAAAAACGGAGTGTTCTTGGCAAATGAAAACGAGTATATCTCCTCCAAATGAAATTTGTTGGGGTCCAACCATTTATTGCAGCAAACAAAACAAACTAACTAAGAAAACTAAAACAACTGACGCTCCAAGAAAAACACATAGTGCATGAATCAATAAAAATATAGTGTCTTGAAAGGTGACCTGATTTTTGCCGATGAAGAAGGGGTGCCTCGGGGGCATCCCCAAGCTTTGACGCTTGTACTTTTTGGATATTTCTTGGGGTGATGCATGGGCATCCCAAATCTTGAGCTTTTGTCCATTCTTCAACTCATCTCATCATTCTCCAATCCCTACACTTGAAAACTTCCTTCATACAAAACTAAACACAAATCTATTAGCAACATTAGTGTAGCATAACATATAATCAACCTCTTTTTGCTTCAGGTTTCAACCCAAAACCACCACATATATAGCATATACTACTGTAGCAACTTCCCCAAAAGTTCCGTGATCAAAAGAACTCAAAAGAAAGCGATAAAGCGACAAACACAAATATTGGCAGAAATCTGTCAAAACAGAACAGCTGACAAAGGTCGAATTTTTGAGGGGTTTGCTGTTGCTCAAATAAAAAAGTGTTCAACTAATGAAAGTTTGGATATAACCTGAGGCATATGCACAAGAAATCACAGGTCCAAAAGATATACAGAGAATTTATACGAATTTTTACGGTGCAGCACCGAAAACAGTTTCAGGACAGCAACATCCCTAAATCTTTACCTCACTCGAATTAGAGGCTTCTCTTGGCACAACAATAAAATAAAAAAGGATAAGGAGCGGTCATTACAGTAGTAATGACTTCCAAGACTCAAATAAAAGAAAAAGTACTGAAAATAAAACATTGGGTTATCTCCCAAGAGTGCTTTTCTTTAACGCCTTTGAGCTAGGCGCAGAAAATTGCGAATCAAGTAATATCAGAAGGGGCATTAGGATCAACTGCAGAAGTTTTGTCAATAAGGCATTGTATTTCATCCACATAAGTTTTAGAAGCCCCTTTGTGATCACGCTTTGGTTCACTCAAATCACTAAAAAGATTTTGGGGACAGATCCAGTCAAAATTATTTTCGAAAGCTTCACACAATCCCAAGAGCTTGCTAGGTATAGGTATTTCGGCTCCTTCATCGTTTGTACTAATAACCTTTATAGGTGAACCGAGTTTATTAAAACGTTTAAGAACTTTTCTAGCTTCAATAACGACATCTTTAAATTCTAAGCGCAAAGCTTCCAAAATAAAAGCTTTCTTTTCAGGATCTTCAATTTCATGAAGCTTAAGGAACATGTATTGCGTAAAAGGATTAAGACTAGCAAACCTAGTTTCCAACATGTGAATCAAATAAGCAGAAGCAACTTCAATACTAGGAGCTAGCTCAACCAAAGATTTTTCCTCAACTTCCTCATGCATACTAATGTGATTAAAGAACTCCTCAATGTTACTTTTTCCAATAATAGAACCACTACCTACTGAGAGGTCCTCCAGAACGTACTTAGGGATCAACATGATAAACTAAAAGTAAAGAAATAACAACTACCAAGGATTCTAATTTTTTTGGGTTTTTGATATAAAACGATGCAAGTAAAATAAATAAAGTAAAGCAAAACAATAACAAAGTAAAGGATGTGCGTGCGAAAAACTCCCCTTGCAGAGGTCTTCCACTCTTCCCCGGCAACGGCGCCAGAAAAACTACTTGATGCGTGGTTGATGACCAGCCCGTTGGGAACCCCAAGAGGAAGGTGTGATGAATATAGTAGCAAGATTTTCCATCAGTTAAGAAACCAAGGTTATGTTGATCAGGAGAAGAGCAGACAATGCAACTGAAGGTGATGCGGACTGGCTTAGTAACACTCCAACAAGGGCGCCGTTTAACGATACTTGTTGACTCGTCTTCGGCCAGTGGCAACGCGGAACCTGCACACAACACAACCAAGTACTTTGTTCCCAACTTGCGATGAGGTTGTCAATCTCACCGGTTTGCTTGAAACAAAGGTTATGAGCGTATCGAGTGGAAAACAATAGAAGAATGCAAGTAAAGTAAACAGTGCGAGTAAAGTAAACAGGTGATAGCAATATGATGGAAATAGGACCGGGGTCCATAGTTCACTAGTGGTGTCTCTCCATAAGATAAATAACACATGCTGGGTAAACAAATTACAGTTGGGCAATTGATAGAATAAAGATAAACATGATATGTCAAGAAGATCACTATGAGATTTACTCTGGGCATTACAACAAAATGCATAGACCGCCATCCAACTGTATTTATGACTAATAATCCACTTGTGGCGAATCAATCCGAGAACTCCACAAGTATTAAGTTGCGAATAACAGATAATTGCATTAAGCAAAGTGTGTAATGTAAACAAAGCATATGCCCTTGAGCATATGAATGTTGTTTTCTCCCTAGTAGCAACAACACATCTACAACCTTAGAGGTTTCTGTCACTCCCCCAGATTAAATAGAGGCATGAATCCACTATCGAGCATAAATACCCCCTCTTGGAGTCACTAGCAACTACTCGGCCAAGATAGCTACTAACAACGGAGAGCATGCGAGATCATAAACAACATAGAGATAACATAAGATATATTTCAGTATAGCAACTCAATCATAACACCAATATTCATCGGATCCCAACAAACCAAACATGTAGAATTACATAACGGTGATCTCAATCATGTAGGGCAGCTCATGAGATCTAAACATGAAGCACATGGTGGATAAGACAACCATCTAGCTACTGCTATGGACCCATAGTCCAAGGTAGACTACTCACTCATCGCTCCGGAGGCAAGCATGGCGATGAAGAAGACCTTCGGTGGCAATTCCCCTCTCCAGCAGGGTGCCGGGAAGAGCTTCTGGACCCTCCCGATCTTCGGGTCGACGGCGGCAGCGGATCGCGATGTGTTCTGGAAAATTAATCGGGTCCATAGGTTTTTTCCGTCGGGGGGTCTTTATAGGTGAAGGGGTATCGTCAGAGGTGGACCGAGGCAGTCTCACACGTAGGGGGCGCGGCCAGGGCCTGGGCTGCGCCGCCCTGGTGTGTGGCCACCTCGTGGCCCCACTCCGTCTCCTCTTCGGATCTCTGGAAGCTTCCGGGAAAATAATACTTCAGGAACTTGTTTCGTCCGATTCCGAGAATATTTCCTGTGTATCACTTCTGAAACACAAAAACAGCAGAAAACATGGAACTGGCACTGTGGCGACTTGTTAATAGGTTAGTTCTGGAAAATGCATAGAAGTGCCACGAAGTGTAACGAAACAGTAGGCAAATGGTGTAAAAACAAGCATGGAGCATCAAAAATTATAGATACGTTGAAGACGTATCAGAGAGCAAAACATAAATGCATAGGACACCTTCAAGTTTAAGAGGGCGACTAGATACAAATAATTTGAGAACAAGTGAAACCAACAATATGAATCAATCAATGAAAACTTTGGGACAATGCACATTATACTAAGAATGACAACTTTGCTCTCTTATGGTGCATAAAGATAGAAGGTGGTGACTCAACATAAAAGTAAAAGAAAGGCCCTTCGCGGAGGGAAGCTGTGATTGTAAGTTTTATAACCTTCAAAAATTATGGTACTTACCGGCTTTGAGCTCTCATTGCCCCCATCATAAGCATCTTGAATGGTTAGAGTTAATGCGAGAACAATTATGATGCATATGCTTGACAAATCATAAGTTGAAAACCTCGTGTCCTGTGAATACGAGTACCCAAACCTCATGCTACTCAACTTAGAGTCCCAAGCAAGGCTCTTGTCATTGTAAGTATATATGTATCATCAAAAACCACCAACGGGGTACCTCCGTGCCCGATGACATGGAACAAGCCCACATCAAAATGAACACCTTGACAACTCTTTTACTTGCCATTTGTTTAGCTTTTTATTGTGAGATGCGTCGTCGAATGTCCACCATGGGTATGCTGCAAATTTCCACCATGAATTATGCATGGCTTAGATTGGCGGCCCAGGCGTTCCCCTAACACATATACAAACTCCATGATCCCCACAAGATTCCCAATTCATTTCACACCGCGGGCATCCATAAACAAAAGATCACGATATCAACTCAAATAAGAAGTGCAATGTTGAAAGCTTGCCCCATGACAGCATGGATGGGCTAGTCTCCAACTTACAACTTGCAAGCATAACAACTCAACATAAAAGACCACAATGTCAAATTTTTAAGAACAGGAAAAAGTAAAGTGTGACTTCCGGTTCGTGAGAGCTTTACTGACCAATTTTCGCATAACACTGGTAAGAGTTTAATTTGAAGATAAGATAAAAGCAAGTCAAATTTACTTGGAATAGCAAATTGCTAGTAGGTATGTATGGTGGACACTTTGGCAAACTTGGTTTTTAGGAGTTGGATGCACGAGTAGAGCTCATACTCGGTAAAAGGCGAGGGCTAGCAAAAGACTGGGAGCGACCAACTAAGAGAGCAATAATGGCCATAATCATGCAAAGCGACAAAGCGACATTAAAAGAAGCATAAGATGGCATCAAAAGTCAAAAACTAAATGATCATAGAGGCTATTGGCGACTTTGTAAGAGTCTAACATGTGTGAGCATGCGCCAAGTCAACCCAAATAAAGCATCAAGGAGAAAACCAAAATAATGCTTCCAAACAATAAAAACAATGCATGATTTTTTCAAAGGCTCATTAAGCAATCTCAGTTATTTGAGACAAGTCATGCTACAGAAAAACCACTAAGCATACTATCAAAAAGACATCAAGCATGACATGAAAAAGCCTAAGCCGCAGTCTACACAAGCTCCTTCTTGTACCATTATTTTGCACAAAGCTTTTTCTCTTTTCCAACACCATTTGAACTTTTTATAAACACCTCTTTTGATGAAAACCAATAAAGATCAGAGGCAAAGATACACCTTGATGAAAAGATATAAGAATATCTGAACGCAAATCAAGGCGAAAACGAAAACCAAAAGCAGTAGCAGAAAAAGAAGAACACTCGATTTTTGATAAGAGTGAAAACTAGAGCGTTCTTGGCAAATGAAAACGAGTACATATCCTCCAAAAGAAATTTGTTGGGGTCCAACCATTTATTGCAGAAAACAAAACTAAAATAACTAAGAAAACTAAAACAACTGACGCTCCAAGAAAAACACATAGTGCATGAAGCAATAAAAATATAGTGTTTTGAAAGGTGACCTGATTTTTGCCAATGAAGAAGGGGTGCCTCGGGGGCATCCCCAAGCTTTGACGCTTGTACTTCTTGGATATTTCTTTGGGTAATGCATGGGCATCCCCAAGCTTGAGCTTTTTTCCATTCTTCAACTCATCTCATCATTCTCCAATCCCTACACTTGAAAACTTCCTTCATACAAAACTAAACACAAATCTATTAGCAACATTAGTGGAGGCATAACATATAATCAACCTCTTTTTGCTTCCGGTTTCAACCCAACACCACCACATATATAGCATATACTACTGTAGCAACTTCCCCTAAAGTTCCGTGATCAAAAGAACTCAAAAGAAAGCGATAAAGCGGCAAAAATGAATAGTGGCAGAAATCTGTCAAAACAGAACAGCTGACAAAGGTCGAATTTTTTAGGGGTTTCTGTTGCTCAAATCAAAAAGTGTTCAACTAACTAAAGTTTGGATATAACCTGGGGCATATGCACAAGAATTCGCAGGTCCAAAAGATATACAGAGAATTTTGACGAATTTTTACGGTGCAGCACCGAAAACAGTTTCAGGACAGCAACATCCCCAAATCTTTACCTCACTCGAATTAGAGGCTTCTCTTGGCACAAAAATAAAATAAAAAGGATAAGGAGCGGTCATTACAGTAGTAATAACTTCCAAGACTCAAATAAAAGAAAAAGTACTGGGAATAAAACATTGGGTTATCTCCCAAGAGTGCTTTTCTTTAACGCCTTTGAGCTAGGCGCAGAAAATTGCGAATCAAGTAACATCAAGTGATGAAGCATCAAGCTCATAATTTGCTCTAAGAATAGAGTCAAAAAATAATTTCTTTCTTTTCCTAGGGAAGTGTTCCATACCTTTCTTTAGTGGGAATTGATATTTGATGGTGCCTTCTCTCATATCAATGATGGCACCTACAGTTCGAAGAAAGGGTCTTCCCAAAATAATAGGACATGAAGCATGGCATTCAATGTCCATGACAAGAAAATCAACGGGAACAAGGTTATTGTTAACCACAATAAGAACATCATTAATACTTCCCAAAGGTTTCTTCTTAGCAACATCAGCAATAGGAACATCATAAGAACATTTTTCAAGAGGTGGTAAATCAAGCATGTCATAAATTTTTCTAGGCATGATAGAAATACTAGCACCTAGATCACATAAAGCATGGCAATCAAAACCATTAACATGCATATCAATGATGGGTTCCCAACCATCTTCTAACTTCTTGGGAACATAGGCTTTTTGCTGCAACTTTTCATCCCTAATTTTCATGAGAGCATTGGTAATATGCTTAGTAAAAGCAATATTTAAAGAACTAGCATTGGGAGTCAAAGCAAGCTTTTGCAAGAACAAAATAACTTCAGATATATTGCAGCCATCAACATCAAAATCATTAAAAGAAGTAGAGCTATCATCTCCCACACTCCGAAAAAATTTAGCACTCTTTTGAGAAAAAGTTTTGGCAGTTTTAGGCTTTTTAACACAAGGAGTGGGAGTTTTCTCTACACCAATCAAAGTAAGAGGATTGCTAGCATTAGCAACAACATCATTAGAGGTAGTAATAGTACAAACTTTCATATTCCTAGCAATCTCATCCTCTCTTTCCCATCTAGCATGCAATTCTGCTAATAATCTAAGATGTTCATCAATTCCAACTTGAATAGCATTAGCAGTAGCAAAAACATTGTTCTCTTTCACATCATTAGGCAACACTTTTAATTTCAGAATTTCAACATCATGAGCAAGGCTATCAACTTTAGAAGCAAGAATATCAATTTTGCCTAACTTTTCCTCAACAGACTTGTTAAAAGCGGATTGTTTTACCATGAAGTCTTTGAGCATGACTTCAAGTTCAGAGGGCGCGGCCCTAGTGTTGTTGTAGGAATTACCATAAGAATTACCATAACCATTACCATTGGTAGAAGGATACGGCCTATAATTGTTACTAGCAAAATTGTTCCTATAAGCATTGTTGTTAAAATTATTATTTCTAATGAAATTCACGTCAACATGCTCTTCTTGAGCAACCAAAGAGGCTAAAGGAACATTATTAGGATCAACATGAGTCCTATCATTAGCAAGCATAGCCATAATGGTATCAATCTTATCATTCAAGGAAGAGGTTTCCTCAACAGAATTTACCTTCTTACCTTGTGGAGCTCTCTCGGTGTGCCATTCGGAATAATTTACCATCATGTTGTCAAGTAGCTTTGTTGCGGCGCCCAAGGTAAGAGACATAAAAGTTCCTCCAGCAGCTGAATCAAGTAGGTTCCTCGAAGAAAAATTCAGTCCTGCATAAATTTTTTGGACAATCATCCAAGTAGTCAGTCCATGAGTGGGGCAATTCTTTATCATAGATTTCATTCTTTCCCAAGCTTGAGCAACATGGTCATTATCAAACTAAGTAAACTTCATAATATTGCTACGTAGAGATATAATCTTAGCAGGAGGATAGTATCTACCAATAAAAGCATCCTTACACTTAGCCCATGAATCAATACTATTCTTAGTCAAAGACAGCAACCAATCTTTAGCTTTTCCTCTCAAAGAAAAAGGAAACAACTTGAGCTTAATAATATCACTTTCTACGTCCTTATATTTCTACATCTCACATAGCTCAACAAAATTGTTGAGATGAGCTGCAGCATCTTCAGTACTAGCACCAGAGAATTGCTCTTTCATAACAAGGTTCAATAAAGCAGGCTTAATCTCATAAAAGTTTGCAGCAGGAGCAGGTGGTGCAATAGGAGTGCAGATAAAATCACTATTGTTCGTGCTAGTGAAGTCACACAACTTGGTGTTTTCAGGATTAGCCATTTCAGCAAAACTAAAAGTAGATAAGTAAAAACAACTACCAAGGATTCTATTTTTTTTGGGTTTTTCATATAAAACGATGCAAGTAAAAATAAAGTAAAGCAAAACTTAAAACAAAGTAAAGGATGTGCGTGCGAAAAACTCCCCTTGCAGAGGTCTTCCACTCTTCCCCGGCAACGGCGCCAAAAAAACTGTTGCTTGATGCGTGGTGAATGACCAGCCCGTTGGGAACCCCAAGAGGAAGGTGTGATGAATATATCAGCAAGATTTTCCCTCAGTTAAGAAACCAAGGTTTATCATTCAGGAGAAGAGCAGACAATACGACTGTAGGTGATGCTTGCTAGTTTGCGACAGCTTCGGACAATTTATATGTGGCGCCTCGTCCAAGCTTTCCTTGCTAGCTGCAACGCGGAACCTGCACACAACACAACCAAATACTTTGTTCCCAACTTGCGATGAGGTTGTCAATCTCACCGGTTTGCTTGAAACAAAGGTTATGAGCGTATCGAGTGGAAAACAGTAGAAGTATGCTAGTAAAGTAAACAGTGCGAGTAAAGTAAACAGGTGATATCAATATGATGGAAATAGGACCGGGGTCCATAGTTCACTAGTGGTGTCTCTCCATAAGATAAATAACACATGCTGGGTAAACAAATTACAGTTTGGCAATTGATAGAATAAAGATAAACGTGATATGTCAAGAAGATCACTATGCGATTTACTCTGGGCATTACAACAAAATACATAGACCGCCATCCAACTGCATCTATGACTAATAATCCACTTGTGGCAAATCAATCCGAGAACTCCACAAGTATTAAGTTGCGAATAACAGATAATTGCATTAAGCAAAGTGTGTAATGTAAACAAAGCATATGCCCTTGAGCATATGAATGTTGTTTTCTCCCTAGTAGCAACAGCACATCTACAACCTTAGAGGTTTCTGTCACTCCCCCAGATTAAATAGAGGCATGAACCCACTATCGAGCATAAATACCCCCTCTTGGAGTCACTAGCAACTACTCGGCCAAGATAGCTACTAACAACGGAGAGCATGCAAGATCATAAACAACATAGAGATAACAAAAGATATATTTCAGTATAGCAACTCAATCATAACACCAATATTCATCGGATCCCAACAAACCAAACATGTAGAATTACATAACGGTGATCTCAATCATGTAGGGCAGCTCATGAGATCTAAACATGAAGCACATGGTGGAGGAGACAACCATCTAGCTACTGCTATGGACCCATAGTCCAAGGTAGACTACTCACTCATCGCTCCGGAGGCAAGCATGGCGATGAAGAAGACCTCCGGTGGCGATTCCCCTCTCCTGCAGGGTGCCGGGAAGAGCTTCTAGACCCTCCCAATCTCCGGGTCGACGGCGGCAGCGGATCGCGATGTGTTCTAGAAAATTGATCGGGTACTTAGGTTTTTTCCGTCGGGGGGCCTTTATAGGCGAAGGGGCATCGTCAGAGGTGGCCCGAGGGGCTCTCACACATAGGGGGCGCGGCCAGGCCCCTGGTCGCGCCGCCCTGGTGTGTGGGGCCCTCGTGGCCCCCCTCCAACTCCTCTTCGGATCTCTGGAAGCTTCGGGGAAAATAAGACTTCAGGAACTTGTTTCGTCCAATTCCGAGAATATTTCATGTGTATCACTTCTGAAACACAAAAACAGCAGAAAACAGGGAACTGGCACTGTGGCGACTTGTTAATAGGTTAGTTCCGGAAAATGCATAAAAGTGCCACGAAGTGTAACGAAACAGTAGGCAAATGGTGTAAAAACAAGCATGGAGCATCAAAAATTATAGATACGTTGGAGACGTATCACGCATCTCAAAATAAAAAGCTATACAAATGATAAATAAAAGAGATGTTGAGGTGTTCATTGTCTGCTTGTCCTGTCATTCTGATGTGGGCTTGTTCCATGTCATCGGGCACGGAGGTACCCCGTTGGCGGTTCTCGATGATACACGTATACTTACAATGACAAGAACTTGCTTGGGACCTAAGCAAAGTAGCACGAGGTTTGGGTACTCGTATTCACGGGACACGAGGTTTTCAACTTATGATTTGTCAAGCATATGCATCATAATTGTACTCGCATTAACTTTAACCATTCAAGATGCTTATGATGGGGGCAATGAGAGCTCAAAGCTAGTAAGTACCATAATTTTTAAAGGTTTATAAAACTTGCAATCACAACTTCCCTCTGCGAAGGGCCTTTCTTTTTACTTTTATGTTGAGTCACCACCTTCTATCTTTATGCACCGTCTAAGAGAGCATAGTTGTCATTCTGAGTATAATGTGCATTGTCCCAAAGTTTTCATTGATTGATTCATGATCATGGTCTCACTTGTTCTTAAATTATTTGTATCTAGTCGCCCTCTTAAACTTGAAGGTGTCCTATGCATTTATGTTTTGCTCTCCATGAAGGACAAGCTGAAAACCATTTTTATGTTTTTCCTTATGATTTGAACACACGTTTGACTTTCATTGTTTCATTGTTCATGATCTTTTGTTTGTGTTCTATTTCATGTTATAACATGGTTGCTAAGTTTCTTCTATCAAGATTATATCTTTCATGCCCATGTTTTAAGTTCTTTTGATCCCAGCACTCAATGCTTACATAGATGATTAAGATTGTGTAGGTGCATGTCACCTCGAAAATTATTTCTTTTGTTATCACTTACCTACTCGAGGACGAGCAGGAGTTAAGCTTGGGGATGCTTGATACGTCCAAAACGTATCTATAATTTTTGATGCTCCATGCTTGTTTTTACACCATTTGCTTAGTGTTTCGTTACACTTCATGGCACTTTTATGCATTTTCCAGAACTAACCTATTAACAAGTCGCCACAGTGCCAGTTCCCTATTTTCTGCTGTTTTTGTGTTTCAGAAAAGTTACACAGGAAATATTTTCAGAATTGGACGAAACAAAAGCCGAACGTCCAGAAATTCACCGAAGCTTTCAGAGAACCGAAGAGGAGACGGAGTGGGGCCACGAGGGCCCCACACAATAGGGTGGCGTGGCCTGGCCCCTAGCCACGCCCCCTATGTGTGACGGCGCCTCGGCCCACTCCTGACGTTGCCCCTTCGCCTATAAAGACCCCTCGACGGGAAAAATCTAAGTACCCGATCAGAATTCCAGAAAGATATCGCGTTCCGCCGCCGTCGTCGACCCGAGATCGGGAGGGTCCTGAAGCTCTTCCCGGCACCCTGCCAAAGAGGTGAATCGCCAACGGAGGCCTTCTTCATCGCCATGCTTGCCTCCGGCGCGATGAGTGAGTAGTCTACCTTGGACTATGGGTCCATAGCAGTAGCTAGATGGTTGTTCTCTCCACCATGTGCTTCATGTTTAGATCTCATGAGCTGCCTTACATGATTGAGATCACCGTTATGTAATTCTACATGTTGTGTTTGTTGGGATCCGATGAATATTGGTGTTATGATTAAGTTACTGTTCTGAAATTTATCTTATGTTATCTCTATGTTATTTATGATCTTGCATGCTCTCCGTTGTTAGTAGATATCTTGGCCGAGTAGTTGCTAGTAACTCCAAGAGGGGGTATTTATGCTCGATAGTTGGGTTCATGCCTCTATTGAATCTGGGGGAGTGATAGAAACCTCTAAGGTTGTAGATGTGCTGTTGCCACTACGGAGAAAACAACATTCATATGCTCGAGGGCATATGCTTTGTTTACATTACACACTTTGCTTAATGTAATTATCTGTTGTTCGCAACTTAATACTTATGGAGTTCTCGGATTGATTCGCCACAAGTGGATTATTAGTCATAGATGCAGTTGGATGGCGGTCTATGTATTTTGTTGTAATGCCCAGAGTAAATCGCATAGTGATCTTCTTGACATATCACGTTATTTTATTCTATCAATTGCCCAACTGTAATTTGTTTACCCAGCATGTGTTATTTATCTTATGGAGAGACACCACTAGTGAACTGTGGACCCCGGTCCTATTTCCATCATATTGCTATCACCTGTTTACTTTACTCACACTGTTTACTTTACTTGCATATTACTACTGTTTTCCACTCGATACGCTCATACCCTTTGTTTCAAGCAAACCGGTGAGATTGACAACCTCGTCGTAAGTTGGGAACAAAGTACTTGGTTGTGTTGTGTGCAGGTTCCATGTTGCCGCTCGCAAAGCAAAGCCTGGACGAGGCGCCTTATAAATTGTCTGGAGCCGTCGCGAAGCTAGCATGCATCACCTTCTGGAGTATTGACTTTTTCCTGGGCGATAAAACCTTAGATTTTTACTGAGGGAAACTTGCTGCTGTGCTCATCATACCTTCCTCTTGGGGTTCCCAACTGATCGGTCATTTTCATCATCGCCACCGAAGCAATCACACTCCTCAAAGTCTGTATTTCCCCAAACTAGATTGTCCCACACTGTCACCATGAACGCACTAGATGGTTCCAACAAACACCAACAATTCATAGAGACATTAACCAACAAGACACACATGATGCGCACACTGTCACTGTCACACCATGATACAAGGTATCTCCGGAGTTTACAAATATAAGGCACGGGAGTAGCATAATATCTGAATAATAACATCTAACAATTCAACTAGATACAAAGCTCACGATCACATAAAGATCACATCATAGGAGAGAGAGGTGAACCACATAGCTACCGGTAGAGCCCTCAGCCCCGGGGGAGAACTACTCCCTCCTCATCATAGGAGACAGCAAGGTTGATGGAGATGGCGGTGAGGTCGATGGAGACGGCGGAGACGGTGATGGAGACCGATGGAGATGGCTTCGAGGGCACTTCCCCGTCCCGGCAGGGTGCCAGAACAGAGACTTCTGTCCACCGAAATTTGTCTTCGACAGCGGCGGAGCTGCGGAACTGTTCTGGGACAAAACGCCGATTCCTTTAGGGTTTTCCGTCGGGAGGCTCTTTATAGGTGAAGGGGCGTCATCAGGAGTGGACCAGGGTGGTCTCACCACAGGTGGGCGCAGCCAGGGCCTGGGCCACGCCCCCTCATGGTGTGGCCAGCCTCTGGCCCCTCTCCGGCTCCCGTTTGGTCCTCGTCCTCTGTCCGGGAAAAATAGGAGTTTCCGAACTTGTTTTGTCCAATTCCGAGAATATTTCCTATGTAGCTTTTCTAAAACACAAAAATAGCAAAAAATAGGGAACTGGCACTGTGGCATCTTGTCAATAGGTTAGTTTCGGAAACCGCATAAAAACGCCACGAAGTGCAACGAAACACAAGGCAAATGGTGTAAAAACAAGCATGGAGCATAAAAAATTATAGATACGTTTGAGACGTATCAAGACATCCGATGTTTCTGGAGTTGCCACGACTGCGGTTTTTCCTGCCGACGGACCCGTTTTCATCGGATCTGAAAGGTGTGCTGAGCCTAGAGATCCGACGCGAAAGTTGAAGCTCCCGATCGTCAGATCTATCTCCTGATCTAAGTTTGCAAAGACCGGAGCTAGGGTTGGTGGATGTGGTTGAAAATCTACAGCTCCAAAGGTGATCTGGTTTCCGTCGATCTTTGAGTTGCTCTTTGAAAGAAGTAAAAAAAGCCGTTGAATTCATGATTCCAATGCCCAAGGTCCCCACGGTCAGTGTCAATTGACGGGGGTTAACTCGGCAAATGTCCTAGATGAAGGACTTAGGATCGGGGGAAGAAGACGTCAGATGAACTCGAAGGTAGGCTTTTTAATAAATAAGGCGAATATCGTGTATCGAGAATAAAACTTAGAATTAATCTCAGCTCAATCTCAATGTGTTCCTGGCCAGCCTCTCTTGGCCCCTATTTATAGGTGGCCAGGTCCCGAGGAACCGGCCGGGTTCAATACAAATTACAACACGAGTTACAATATGATCTCATATTTCAACTATGACTATGCTTGGGCCTAGTTCCCACGGGCTTCTACCCAAATGGGCCTCAGGGGTACTAAGATAATGGGTCTTGGTAGTCATACCCTTGTCACCTAAACATAACACTTCTGTGTAAAGTGAGTTTAAAGGATTAGAGAATAGATGATCTTCATAGCATTACTCATAGAATTGATTCACATATGTGTGAGGTATTGTTCATCTCAACGCAACTCTTGAGTTTAGGGTTTTAGGTTTACCAAGCTTGGGTTACTGATGCCCACAAGTATAGGGGATCGCTAAAATCTTTGGTGGGAGTATTACCCAAATTTATAGTTTGACTCAAGGAGAGCAAACAAGAATATCAGCAAGACTTTAGCAATTGAGACGTCACTCTCAACCACATTTGTATATCAATATTATCAAAATCAAGTTGTGATTATAGTAATTGGAACAAAACAGTGGTTGCAACAGTAAAAAGTAACATCAAATTTCCAGTTTTCACCAGAAAGGAAAACTTGTAACTTTAGATTTAAAAATGTAGGCATGAGATCACTAGCGAGGCACTGCATGAATAAGATTGATGATATAACAAAATTTAACTCATGTTCATCTCTAATTCCTCATGTATGAAAGTGTAGGTGTGTGTCCCAAATATAAGTATATGCATACCAACAAGAAAAATTCGCATACATCTACTGTCCTACCTGCCCGTTTTACCAGGTGCCAATGAGGGTCTACAGGTAATTATGGTCTATCATTTTGAATAGTCCGGAATAATGCATTAACACTTTATAAACACACAATATCCTCAAAATAGACATATTATCCATTGATATCCCCATCTGTCATCATGAGGGTCACCGGATCAATAGAAAAACAGGTAATACATTATGGAGATAGATACCAATACACTCATATATATGATGAAGCAATAAGAGTTCAGTACTGAAATCATGTTACGCGGGCCCTAATAACAAGCATTAATAATAGCAATAGTGCATCAACACTCATACGGGAACCTCAAATCTTGTCTTCTATGAATGATTACATGATCAATCTCATCCAATCCCCATGTACCTCACATGCCTACAACTAACTGTTTCACACATGGCGATGGAGAACAAGCACATGGTTGATGGAGATGGTGTCGATGACGAGGGTGATGAAGAAGCCCTTGAAATCTCCTTCTCAGGAGTGGAGAACATGATCAATCAGCCTCCGAAAACAAAGATCATGATGGTGGCAGTGCTCTGGTTCACGAAAAACTCCGTCCTCCTAGGGGAACTGGCTATATAAAGACATGTGTTGAAGGAGAGGCAGAGGCGGCCACCCATGCCCAAACGGACCTAGCTGGCGCATCCTGCTTGCTAGGCCACACCACCTAGTCTCGTTTGCAGGCTAGGTGGCCCCCAGCCTCCATTTGCTTCTCAGAGTCTACTTTTTTCATAAAAAATACCGTCATATTTTTCCTCGAATTTATTTCCGACAATACCTACGTCAAAAATCCAAAAAGGTGGTTTTGCTAAAAACAACGTCATGTGGGTTTATTTCATATATGGTGAGATTCTGGAGCAAAACTATGAGCAAAGGACTTGTAAAAGTATATGTATTTTGGATACATCAGTTGCTAACAATCAAAGGATTATTCCTTGAATTGATTTGACAGAGATGAGTCAATAACTATGCATTGAATCATAGAGTTAACTTGTTCTCCAAACCACTAAGAATAGATTGTCTTGTGACCATAGGATTACTCCTATGATAGACTTGATAGAGTTGAGTCACATGCTATGCACCAAACATATTCTTGACTTCTTATCATGAATCACTATGACATAATAAATATCAACGTGGCTTTGCTACCATGGTGGCTACCTATGCATATCGTCCGGATCGTTGGATAGAGAGAGCAAGATGCTTGATTGCCAAGGTTGCGATCTGTCTGGACTCTACGAGTGTGGTAATGGTAACCACATTCCATTTGCATGCAAATTTAGAGCTCATTGACAAGAGGGCAACATGGTGCAAGGAATGGTTGAGTGCATTAGTCATGCCATGTAGCACGACCATCCCACGCGACCATGCATGCATTCATTCTTAGCACCTATCCGCGCTACCACGTTTAGCGCCGGCCAAAAAAAACTCCATGTGTTGGCGCCTTTTTGTGATAACCCAAAATTTTAGATCAATAATTAATTTGTGTTGAATGATAATTGACTTTTAATTATTTTGGTTTTACCAATCTCTAATACTTAAATTGGATGGTAATCCTTGCATGCAATAAGTTAGAGGTAGTAAGTAGGTGAGCTAGGCAGCTAGCTTCTCTTCATGCAAGCATACTTGTATTGTATGCATCGGACCAAGCATATGAACATCTTTTGTTAATCAGATGCATGCATGTACTTGTGTGGTACTAGCTAAAGTATAGTATTTTAATCATGCGAGAGGCCACCGTGGATCCTGATAGAGAGTGGTGTCTTGTTTGGTCGATAGCAGTGGTTGTGTGGGTGGTCTAGAAAACACGGTGAGGTTGTGGTATGTTCTGTGGGCGAATGAACATGGTGATGAGATGGTTGGGTTAAATGGTTCGATGGATGGTCAAGTCTAATGGAAAGATCAATGGTCATTCTACACGGCTATTTCCTCAAACGCATGGGGTGACGGCGTTGGATTCTACCGTTATATTCTTGTGCTCCTGGGTCGCTATCTTGTGCTCCCTATAGGACATCCAATGGCTGCCAGTGGATGCATTGATATGCCCCATGGTAGCCCACTATTTTGGTAATAAATATATGCCCTAGCTTCAAATGGAGTATACTTCATCCACTTAATCTCCCTCATGAATTAAGTAGGAATTCTACTCATAGAAATGTTTGAATGGATAATATGATTGGAGAATGGCTTGGATAAGATTGTAAGATTAAGGTTGAGATTTACCAGACAATTGTTGGTACACTTCAATCATCTACAATGTTATACCACTAGATATGAGATACTTGTGTCGGCTGACTAATCAACTAGGCTCACTGACCGTTTTACTGGCGCAGAAGAAGAAGAAAACGCCATGGAAGCCACTTTGGATTTGTTCTTGCTGCCACGAGGGAGGCCGCGGTCACGCTTCTCCACAACGACACTAGCATCTAGATCGACAACTCCGGTATCAGACATGGGGATCTCTTGGTGAATTGTCGAGTAAGCACACAGGAAACCCTAACTAATCAGGGGAAGAAGACAATGCGGCGGTGAAGATCAACAGTGGCAGGTTAGGGTTTTCCTGATGAAGGAAGGGCCTTTATTTATAAGCTATCTTTGATGGGCCTTTGCAAAATAAAGGTCCAGATAAAGAACGGGCCAAGAGATTCCGTCAATTGAGTAAAAAGAAAAAGAGAGAAGAGTTGACGAGAAAGATCATGCGGTGCAAAAGTAAAAAGAGAGGAGGAAAACTTATCTATGGAGTTCCAAGAGGAAAAGAAAAGATGTGTGAAGAAGATATTTGATTTTTTGAGCCTATAAAGTGTTGCAAGCACCCCCTTATAGCCTCGGGGGCTACTCCCATCGAGAGTGTTGGTCGCGCACCCGATAAAATAGAAACAAGAAGAAGAAGAAGAAGAAGAAGAAGAAGAAAGGGAAGAGAAGACAATATTTTTGAGCCTATACTAAAAAAATTGCGACTATAGCCTCGGGGCTACTCCCATCGGGAGCACTGCTCGTGCACCCGATGAAGATGGAAAATATTGATTACTTATCAGGAGAATTATCGACTTCATTGTCGATAATATCAAACAAATTAACTCGCTATTTCACTCCCATCGGGAGGGATTTGCAACTAGTTGAAGAAAAAAACCCCGAAGATTTTGGGTATTAAAACAGTCAAACAAGACTCATGACAAACTCATGATTCTCAAGCCGTGTCGTCGCGATAAAAAGCTTGAATGCCATGATTGTAAAAGATCATGAAGGTAAGACCTTAGGATCCGTCCTGCATGGCCTAGTATACGCACATGAATGCGCTCTGCTAGTAAATTTCCGTATCCATGATACGAATAAAAATCCCGGTGGACGCACTGGGTACCTTGAGAAATACTAGAATCCTATCTTTGTAAGTCCTAAATACGGCAAAATATTGGGTTACGCCAGGTACCGGATTCAAGCTCGGGGGCTTGAATTCGAAGTAGGTGAAAAGCTTCTGCTCAGGCAGTTAACTGGTCTCCTGATCCGTCAGAAGTGCCAGACTTGTTAACCAAAATCCCCCTGAGAAATAAATAATATGAAATGTTTGATGAATACAGGGAGAAAGAAGAGTCAAAGATTGATCAATTCGAAGATATGAAGATTTGAGATTCAACCCGTGAAAGAGCATGGAGCCCCCATGTGTGGTTTTGGTAATTAATGACAATCCCTATGGACTAATGTTTGCATTGAGTTATATTTGTAGGACTTGTCCATAGACAATGCTTGAACCATTTGTTGGTTTCAAGGTTGTATGAAGATGGAAATAAAGAAGGTTTTGTGATGACCAAGGTGTTATTCAAGGAGTGATCTAAAGTCGGTCATAAGAGAGTTGAGCCTATATCAAGTGTGTCTTGAAGAATAATATTGAGTGAGCTCTCATGTGAATCTTCAAGACACCATCATTGTGGAGAAAGAAGAGTTGATTCAAGAATTGATCAAGCCGAAGCGCAAGTTCAAGATGGAATCTAGAAGAGATCATATGCTTGAAGCTTGCCACATATATTGTGATCATGGATATGTGAAGATATGCTTAAAGAGAGTCTTTCCCATAGTGTGTATGGGGGAGCAATTCGCAAGACTTCACCAAGCAATCAAGATCAAGAAAGGTGTTCCATCTTGAGGAAGACAAGACGGTCATAATCTAGCTCAAGTGGAATGCGCAAGGAAAAGGTATGTTCTTGATAGGGTTTCTTTCTTACTGGTCTCATAGTGTTAGTTGTGAGACCGGGTTATAGGATCGGTAGCCGTACTATCAAGAGGGGCTCTCGAGTGAGTAACTTAGTCGTATCGTTCAGAGAGAGCTCAAACCTTTGCATTCTTGGCATCATCTTTCTTGGTTCTTATTTGGCTTTTATCCATGTGAGGTTCTATAGCTTGTGGTTATTTCCATGACAAGCTCTAGCTCATCAAAAACGGATTTTGCATGAAACACTTATTGAGTTTTTGGTGTTTGGAGGTTTTACCGGTTCGTCTTTGAAGAGAGGTCAAACCTCTCATCATTTGGTTTTATCCTCCCTTGTTGGACTATGATGTTTCTATGCATATACTTGTAGATCTCGTTATTGTGATTCCAACGAGCCCAAGATCATCAAAAACGGAGTCCGGATGCTCAAGTTATGAACGTTTTGGTTTCAGCTGTTTCTGCCTATTCCAGGGCCGGAGACTCCGGACTCGGAAGTCCGGAGACTCCGGACCAAAATGTGTTTTCGCCGTTTTTTGTCCGGAGTTTTGGCCCGGAACCTCCGGGTACTTTTCCAGGTCAAAGTCTCCGGCCCCTAGGGACCGGAGACTCCAGCCCAAGTCTCCGGACCTCGAAAACTCGAGGTGTCGCTCAGCGCAGAGATGGGGGCGGAGGCTTTTTAGCCCCTGCCCGGAGTCTCCGCCCTCCTAAGGCCGGAGACTCTGGGGTAAGTGCCCAGCAACGGCTAGTTTTCGTGGGGGACCTATAAAAGGCCCCCTTCTTCCTCCTTGGGCTGTGTGGCTTCCATTCTCTCTCTCCTCCATTGTTGACCTTGAAGCTTTGCTCTATCTCTCAATCCCTCCAATGATTCTTGCATCTTCTTGAGGGAAAAGAGAGAGGAGATCTAGATCTATCTTTCCACCAATCAAAATCTCCTCTAAGTGAGGGGAACCATTTGGATCTAGATCTTGGAGTTCATTTGTTGATTTCCTTTGTTCTTCCTCTCATATCTCTCCATAGCATTAGTTGCTTTGGTAGGATTTGAGTGAGAAGGATTTGAGCACTTTGTGTGCTCTTGCCATTGCATTTGGTGCATCGGTTTGAGTTCTCCTCGGAGATTCGGGTAAGTGGAAGTTGTGAGCTTTTTACTCTTGGGTTCTTGGAACCCTAGACGGCTTAGTGGCCTTTGTGGCATATACTTGGGGCCTCCAATTAAGTTGTGGAGATTCCCCAACCTTTGTGGTGCCTTTGTGGCGATTCTTGGGAGCCTCCAATTAAGTTGTGGAGATTGCCCCAAGCTTGTACGGGTTCGGTGACCGCCCTCAAGTGTCCCATAGTGGATCGTGGCATCTTGCTTTGTGCGAGGGCACGAGGAGAATAAGGTGAGCCTTTGTGGCGTTCGGTGTGTAGTGTGCCTCCGCATCTTGAGGTGAGCCTTTGTGGCATTTGGTGAGCATTGTGCTACCACATCTCAAGGTGAGGCCTTTGTGGCGTTCGGAGTGCATTAAGCCGCCACACCTCTCCAACGGAGACTAGCTTCCTTTGGAAGTGAACTTCGGGATACATCTTCGTCTCCTTCGTGCCTCGGTAACTCTTATCCGAGCTCCACTACTTATGCACTTTACATTTGTGATAGCCATCATGCTTGAAGTTATATATCTTGCTATCACCTTGCTACTTGTCTTGCTTAGCATAAGCTGTTGGTACACATAGGTGAGCCTAGTTTATTAGGTTTTGTAAGCTTGTCAAATTAAACGTTAGTTTATTTCCGCATTTGTACAAGCCTTTCGTAAAAGTTTTAATCGCCTATTCACCCCCCCCCCCTCTAGGCGACATCTGTGTCCTTTCAATTGGTATCAGAGCTAGGTCTCTCATTTTAGGCTTCACCGCCTTGAGAGCAAAGATGTCGGCTAGGGGATTAGTGCACAATGACACTTTTATATTCGATGGCACAAATTATGATACTTGGAGAATTCGCATGCTTAATCATTTTTGGGTCATGGACCCAAATATAGAGCGAATTGTAGATATGGGTTTTTCTCCTCCTAAGGATCCCACAAATCTATCTTTAGAGGATGAGAAGAACTCTTATCTCAATGCTCAAGCTATTAATGTCTTATCCAATGTTGTGAGCATTGTAGTTGTGATGTCCATTATGCCTTTTCGGAATGCTCATGAGTTATGGACAAAGCTTCAAGAAAAATATGATGTGTCCAAGTTTATTGAGGATGAGTGTATTCCTTCCATTTCCGGCCATGATGAACTTTCTTCCACTTCACCGATGTGTGGCAAGACACAAGGTAATGACATGGTGAGTGGTGATGGAAATTGCAATGTTGATAGTGAGCTTAGTTTTGATGATCATTCATCTCTATCTCATGGCAATGTTTTATCTTTGAACTTCAACTCTTCTAGCACACCAAATGACTTACATGCTAATGTTGATATTCCTTGCATGTCTTAGAGTAGTGTCTATACTAGATATCATGATAAGAATGCTCCCATTTCCTCTAGTACTTTTGTGGCTAACAATGTAGAGGAATCCCAACTTTTATTGGGACAAGACATGGACCTTAATGGAGCTTCAAGTAATTCATCATCATCATCTCTTGGTTCCCACATATGTCTCATGGCTAGGGATTCAAAGGTAACTCCTTCTTTGGAACCCACTATATCTAGTGATCATGAAGAAGAGGATGATTATGTTGCCTCTTTAAAAAGGAAGGGAGAAATAGTTTTTCTTGCTATTGGTAAGAAGAACAAAATTGCTTGCTCTAACTTTGTTGATATTTTGGTTGCTGCTATTGAGAGCCAGAAAATTATTGATGAGCTTCAATCTCATGACGAAGAGCAAGAAGAAACTATTGAGAATCTTCATAGTCTTGCCAATGATTTTAAAAAGACTCTTTTAAAAGAACAATGCACCAACGAAGCTCTTGAGGAGAATTTTGCTCTAGAATTGTCTAGAGTAAAGGAAACCCATGATAGAGCTCTTGAGGTGGCAAATGATTTAAAATTAAAAAATGATAAGCTTGTTTTTGTTAATGCTAAACTTCTTGAGGATCTTGAGCACCTCAAAAATGGCTCTAGGGACATTGAGGGTGTGCTCACCAAACTCACCGAGTCACAAGAGCAACTAAAAGCTTCTTATTTAAAAGAGTGTTCCAAGTTGCCTTCTCCTCTTTTGGTTAATCATGATGCTTGTGCTACTAACTCTACTTCTTGTGAGGCATCTATCTTGAAGGAGAATGTTGAGCTAAGGGCTCAACTTGAGTTGCTAACAAGCAAGTATGGGATATTGGAAGAAAGTCATGAAAAGCTATCTAGCTCTAATGAGGATCTTCTAGTGTCCCATGCTCGCCTAAAGTTAGCTTATGAGGATATGTCTACAAAGGTAACATCTTGTGAACCTCATGTGGTCACTAGCACTACTTCCCAAAATGCTATATTGCCATGTGCTAGTCCTTGTAATTCATCCACTCATACTATTGCTACATCTTGTGATGAATTACTCTCCTTGCCTTGTTGCTCTAACAATATAGCTTCTACTTCCTCTAGTACTTGTGTTGTAACTAACCATGTAGAGGAAATTAAAGAGCTCGAGGCCCAAGTCACTTTGTTGAAGAAAGACTTGGTAAAAAGTCATGAAGGGAAGTCCAAACTTGACAAGATGTTGAGTACACAAAAATCCCCCAATGACAAGAGTGGACTTGGATTTATCTCCAACAATAAGAAGAAGTCCAAACTCTTCAAGAAGAAGAAGGGCCAAGAGCAAGTCAAGGATCCGGCCAAGATTGTTTGCTTCAAGTGCAAAATTGAAGGGCATCATGTTAGGTCTTGCCCATTGAAGAAGAAGCATCTAAGTGAGAAGCAAAAAGGGAAGCGGTCTCAAGCTCAAACTCAAGTTCTTCCTCAAGATGAAGAAAAGCTACCTCCTAAGAAGAATCAACCCAATGCTCCCATTGTGGAGAAATCAAATGAGAAGAAAGGAAAGATAAGATCTTGCTACATATGTCGTGAGAAGGGTCACCTTTCTTCTACATGCTCTATTGGTAACTCATCCAACCCTATCATAATCGATGATGCTTATTCACTTTGTAAGGATAAGGTTGGAAATGTGTTTGCCAAATTTGTTGGTACTCAATGTGGTGTCAAGAAAAGAACCATTTGGGTTGCCAAACCTATTGTGACTAACCTCTTAGGACCCAACTTGGTTGGGGACCAACAAGCCAAAACTTGATCAATAGGTGTCTAATGGAGGGCTTTGGAGACTTGGCTATATCATGAAGAATTAAGGGATCTTCATTAATTATATTGTCTCAAGTCAAGTCAATTGGATTATCTTATTTCTATCATATATTCATTGTTCCTCCTTGCGGTAACATGTATTCAACTTATCTACATTGAAAGTTACTCGCCCCTTCGCATGTGTGTGGTTTTGTATCTTGCATGTGTTTGTATATGTTGTGCTCCCTAAATGCTTTATTTTGAGTAATCAAGTATGTGCATGTTGGTTTGCACACCATGTACGGTTGTTATCGTTGAGCCCATTGCATCTTGATCTATCTTACTTGGCTCTTGTGAGTGATCAATGGACCATCCCATTTTGGGGGAGTGATATGCTTTGGCACTTCACTATCCTAAAAATGTGTGTACATGAGGAATACCACTTAGTGTTGATATTTAAAGATTATCTAGTCTCTATGTGGTATGTCACTTTCATGAGAAATTCAAATTCTATAATGTCCATTAATCATCTTGTTGGATTCTATTTGCCTCTTGTTGGTAAAGTTTAATTTTCTAGGTTTGGAGATTCCATTGGTTCTACCCTGGAGACTCCGTTGGTTCTACCCCGGAGACTCCGATGGTTCTACTCCGGAGACTCCGGTGGTTCAACCCCAGAGACTCCGGTCCCCCTCGGAATTTCCGGGCCCTATGGAAATTGACTTTAACAACTTATTTGAAAATTGGTTTTATCACATTATGGGGGAGTATTGTGCTTTGTGCATATTACAAATCCATGAAATGTGTATATTTGAGGTTGTGTCACATAGTGTTGATATTGTAAATTATCTTGCTTCTATGTGGCCTATTTTCTCGAACAAGTTCCAATTTGCCAAATTGTTTTATTGCTCTTGTTTTGGATCTTGTTTGTGAGATACTTTCTTGATAGGGTTTTCCTAAAATGTGGAATACTACATCAAAGTTGGAAAACCATTTGCTTCAAGTTATCCTAATCATTGGTTTGTGTGATTGTTTAACTATTTGAGTCTATCAAGAATATCTTTGTTTGGCATGGTGCTTAATTCTTATCCTTTTCATATGCTCATTTGTTGTGAAGATGATCTTGGATTTTTGTGTAAACTACCACCGTAAATAACTCCATATACCTCTTCTCCTTGGAAAATTGGTAATCTATCATGTGGTATTTTTATATTAATCATCTTTACTTTGGCTATTGCTTTTAATTGCCTTATCTCTCGCCAAGAAATGTATTTGCTTTAACTCCCATTGTCTTTCTTGACTCTTGTGATTCCATTTGATTTTGTTGAACTTATTTTGTGTTATTTCTATGTAGGTAGATGTGATGATCCCACCTGTGTGCATTTTGTATTCCAATACAAAATCATAAATAATGCACTAATCTTGGGGGAGCTCTCCTATATTTGTTATAACACACTCTTGTGCTTATTTCAATTGGTTTTGATTATTGTTGGAAGACAAATCTTTTATTTTTGGTACTTAGTGTGCCATCACAAAAAGTGTGGAGAGTTTGGTTTGTTGATGGAACCTTGCTCTCTTTGGGAGTTGCTTATCTCATTCCTTGTAATTTGTTTTTCACTCTTAAAATGAGATATGGCTTTGAGCATGTGTCTTTTAGTGATTTTATGCTCATTGGCTTTTGATTTGTTCACTTGTTGAACTTTGGAACCAATCTTGTGTTGATTGGATTCTTTGATATAGTTTGGACAACTTTTAGTTTTCACACCTTTGTGTGACTTCTTCGTCTTCTTGGTGTTTTGTTCAAATTGTATCTCGCTTTGGGTCTTGAAAGTATTGTGCATGCATTCTTACTAAATGTATAATTTATGGCATGCTTTGCTTTCATTGATCCAATATATAGGCAAAACTCTATCAAATCCTAAATTGGCTAAGATGTGCATGAAATTCAAGTTCAGATCTATATGCACATATTTATGTGGAGTTTGTCCTATATATTGTAGTTTCTCTAACTACTTTGGACCCAATGAGTTTGGGGACCATCTTGTACTTAAACTTTGTTTTTAGGTACATGGAGATATATTGGTGCTTGTCTCAATAATAAGGATGAAGTGGTGACTAAATGATAATTTGAGGCAAGCTAGGATTATTGAAGGACTCCTATCTACTAGATCCTACCATTGATATCTCGGTAACAAGTATCTTCTTCATGCATACTTTTCTTGTATCCAACCTTGTGTAGGTTGTTTCATGGCATGGAAAATCTTTATTTGCAAATGTTGTGCTTCTTGCAAAAGTCTTAATGAAACCTCTTTATTGCAAATGTGAGTAATTTGAGATGAGTGCATATTATTGGGAACATATAAAATCATGCTCATGATTCTCCTATCCCATATATGTCAATTTAGCAATTTTATTGCATATCAATTCCTCAAGTTTCTCAGATGTGCAATATGGTTGAAAGTGTAAATTTAGTACTTTCTTTTGGTATCCCTCTTTGTGATACTTGTTGCTTTTCTCAAAGCATCCCAACTATCTTCTTTCCCTTGTTGATATTTGTGATGTCTTTGACTTGTTTGTGGTTGAAGTTCATCAATATTCAATAAGAAAATTTGAGCCTTTGGGCATGCTTTAAAAGCAAAAAATCTCATTGGTATATTGCATGACTTCATTTTGGATATCATGTTCTATTCTTAGTATCTATTTTGTGTGTACATGTTTCTTTGTGATAATTATCATTGTGATATTGTCTACTTAGAAACTTATACACATGAGAGATGATATCTCCTTATTTGATATCTTATTTGAACCTTATGTGTTGGGATGGAATGCTAAGCAATTTCATTCATTGATTACTATGTGGATGCTCTATGCTTATCCTTGTATTAGTCTTATAATATGCTTTGTCATTCATATCACACATTCCTTTGGTTGAGCCTTTTAATATGTTGTCCCTTGCTTGTTGCTCAACCATTTGTTTGATGCAAGTTTTAAGTTTAATTTCTTCTCTATGATCTCTTGCAAATGGTTGCGTTTTAAATGTTATTGAGGGAGTGAGGATTCCATGTTGTGCAAATTGTATTCAAATGCAAACATTCCATTTTTTTTGCACGTACCTTGGGGAGCTTTCTCATTTCATTTAAAGCACCATTTTGCGGTTATCATAGTATTTGACTTCACTTGGTATCATTTTGTTTTGAATAATATTGAGGGAGTGATGATTCCATGTTTGTGCACCTTATACTTTAATTCAAATAGAATATTTTGTGCACAAACCGTGGGGAGCTTCCTCATATTATTTAGATCACCCTTTTGGTCTTATCATAATATCTTTATTCAATTTGTTCTTTGGATCGATTGATTGCTCTCTTCATTTGTTGAAGTTTATCCACCATGTGATCTTATTTTATTTGCAATCTTTGATCCTCAATATAGGTTGATTTCCTCCGAGTTTTCATATTTGGTTATGTGCATATGTTTTCAATTATACTTTTGGTTTATGCACAAATTATAGAGGAACTCTCACTATATTGGCCTTCTAAGTTTTTCCGCCCATTTCGGCAATTGGTGCCAATGGGGGAGAAGTTTTGAGGGTTTAAAGGGAATTAGGTTTTATGCTTTGGTTTTGTTCTTAAGCATTTGCCTTTCATGCTTTGCATGGTTGAGTATATAGAGGAAACTCCACCAACAACCTTCGTTGGCAATATATGCAATGAAATCAAGATCATTCACACGTGCATAGATTGTGGGGGAGTTTGCTCTATATATGGTGGTTCTACTAACATCACATACTTTTGTAGTATTTGATGTTAGTGCAACTGTTTTGGTTCTTTAAATTCATTATGTAAACCCTCTCAAAGAGATTGTCATCAATTACCAAAATGGGGGAGATTGAAAGAGCATGGAGCCCCCATGTGTGGTTTTGGTAATTAATGACAATCCCTATGGACTAATGTTTGCATTGAGTTATATTTGTAGGACTTGTCCATAGACAATGCTTGAACCATTTGTTGGTTTCAAGGTTGTATGAAGATGGAAATAAAGAAGGTTTTGTGATGACCAAGGTGTTATTCAAGGAGTGATCTAAAGTCGGTCATAAGAGAGTTGAGCCTATATCAAGTGTGTCTTGAAGAATAAGATTGAGTGAGCTCTCATGTGAATCTTCAAGACACCATCATTGTGGAGAAAGAAGAGTTGATTCAAGAATTGATCAAGCCGAAGCGCAAGTTCAAGATGGAATCTAGAAGAGATCATATGCTTAAAGCTTGCCACATATATTGTGATCATGGATATGTGAAGATATGCTTAAAGAGAGTCTTTCCCATAGTGTGTATGGGGGAGCAATTCGCAAGACTTCACCAAGCAATCAAGATCAAGAAAGGTGTTCCATCTTGAGGAAGACAAGACGGTCATAATCTAGCTCAAGTGGAATGCGCAAGGAAAAGGTATGTTCTTGATAGGGTTTCTGTGACGCCCCAAAATCGGCACCTTGCGAATTATAGCAAACACGCCACAATTCGCACGATGTCGCTTTGGAAACGCACCACCAAGCAAAATGTGCACAAACAACATACACATTATGCGGGTGGAATCAAGTAAGTAACAATACACAAGTTCACGATGGAACCCACAAAAGACATATATAATAACGAAGATTCCACGAGTCAAAATCCAAATATACATACAAAGATCCAAATCATACATAAAGCAAATAGTATCCGAGTACGGACAAGAATACAAATGGGCCTAAGAGGCCTGAAGATAACGATGGCGTTCATAACCCTGCCCAGGCCAAGCCGGAAGGGTAACCTTGCTAACGTCGTCGCTTCCATGCACCTTTCTTCAAACCTGCTCCAGCGAGAAATCCGAGACGAGCAGCAATAAGTACAAAAGTACTTAGCAAGACTTCAAGACGTATAAAGCGTAGTCAACAAGCCGCCTTTGTACGTGAGGTACGCAGACAAGCTCGAGAGACTCAAAAGGACGTCAGCTGTATGGTGGGGTTAAGCGGCAGCGAGCAAGCACTAAAGAACCTATAGAGACACTCTACAACTTCCGTCTAATCAGAATAAGATAAGAGAGCGCATAAGGGAACCAACTAGAATACTACACCAAACATAACTCAGCCGATGAATCACCTCGTTGTGCCCACACGAAGAAGCAATATCAAAGGCACTTACACGGTTGACAATTTTATAACAATTTAATATTGTAGTAGAACTATTTACTATGCCACTTTTTATCATTAATTAGGTGCAAGTTGTTCTATGATCGAGTAGAACGGCTCCAAGTCGTCCATAACCGTGGACACGGCTTTTCGAAAAGATTTACCCTGCAGGGGTGCACCAATGTACCCATACACGCTCGATCAATCCAACCTAGACAAGGGATGGATATCACGACGAGACCATTGCTAATTCTACGAGAGAGTTTAGGGGGGCCACCCTACTAAGCTACCCGTAACGAAGTCGGCCGAGCTTCGGAGACGGACTCAGAAGTTTGCGCTGGCGGCTCAGTCTGGAGGAAGACTCTATCGAGAGGCATCATCCAGCTTTGCATAAAAACGTCCCGCAATCAAATAAACCTGCCACCTTTTGAGGCGACACAACCACACCCTGTCGAGGGGGGCTTAGAGACTCCGCCACCATGAAAGGTGACTCCACCCAAATCCAAATCCAAATGAAAATACGGTGTTGTGGCCCCGGTAAACTAACTCGAGAAAAAGTAGTAAGTCAAGGGAGATCCCACGGCATCTCCACGAGTGGTTAGTGCGCTCAGCTTAGAACAGTTCATGCGAACTCGGGGTCCTAGGGGACACAAGTGAGCCGTCGGAAAACAGGCAAAAATAACTCACCGATGCCTCTGCTTTAATCAAGTGTAGTTGTAACATAAATAAATCATGTTTATCTCCAACATCTAATATCCAACTTATCTCCAATTCATATCATATATCAAATAGAGCATGTGATAAACTTCCCAACAACCCGATAAGATAAAACAACTTGAAATAATCTAAGCATGCCTACGACTCGCAAGGCCAACTCAAACAACAAGCAAAAGGTAATAGGCGGGAGGTGGCGAATATATAGTTTTGCTTTGGGGGAAACAGGTGGATAGGATACGTGACTCGAACAAAGCATCGGAACACAAGGCTAGCATAAAGAATAAGAGAAAGCATAAACACAAATAGGTAACAAGTACCCCTATAGGTTGACAAGGGGCGGGAGAGCTTGCCTGGCAAGATTGTCGAGGAACACCCGAAGAAGTTGTCGTTGCTCACAACACCACGAAGCATCCTATCCGAGAAGAAGCAAAGTGCTACAACAAACAACGGATGCAACACTTACTACTACGATAAAAGAATCGGCATGATCATGCAAGGAGCATGCATGACATGGCAATTATGATGCAATGCAACTTATCCAAAATTAAGCGGAATCGAATTCTGACACACACATATATGGTTCAAGTTGATTTACTACACGGCAATTTAAATATTGAATTAACATGGCAAAACCCAGGCATGGGTGAGCTACACAAATTAAATGAAGCGGGAAAATATTATAAGCATTACCCGAATACTCCATATGTTGTTTAATAGGTGATATGCAAACTATCACGTCGCGACATGATGCACACAGGCATATGAATGTCATATTCAGGTTCTTCATATTTTTCTGATTTCAAAACACAAATCATAGTTCAGAACAAGTTTGAAAGGGGCAGATTTTAATTGGCCTTTTGAACTGAACATGAAACAGTTGACGTTTTAACTGAGCGGCTGAACTGAACCTGTAGATATACACGGACAGTCAACTCAAAGGGAAAATTTTGATGCCAGGAGATTTGATCTGGAATGTTTGGTAGTGGGCAGAAGAAAAATACCAAAGGGCTTTGCTTTGGTTTGGACAAAGTAGATAGTTTCACTTATGGATACACGTCAAAGTTCAAAGCTAGCCAAAACTGAAAGCTAGATGCGATCGATTGGAACCTGGATTAGACAAATGAGCTAGTTTAAGCAAGCAGGTGGATGGTTAGCAATAAACTAGCTACCTGGCCGGAAAGGTGTATGTGTGCTGAACCATCGATTGAGACCGACTCTAGCTAGCTGAACAGCAGGTAAATGGCTGGATGGATCAAACACTAGCCGAAACTGAACCTGTAACTGAAAACTGGGCTAAATAAAAGAGAAACTGGCTTCAGTGTTGGATTAGGCTAGAGTGCAAAACAACTGGAGTAATCCACCGAGATGATTTAGCTAGTTAAGAGGAGCCACAAAGAAGTAGAAGCAGCGCTCCTGGACACGCACGGACGGAAACTTGAATGGAAGCAGCAAGCGCGCGGCTGGACGCGGTCGATGCATGCGGTCTGACAGAGACGAGACGCCGGTGATGACCACAAACTGGCAGAACCGGACACGATGATGCACAAGCTAACAAAACAGGAAGAGGAGTTTGACATGGCGCTCACCCTGGTTCTACTGTCGAGCTGGAGAATTCGACGACGTTGGAGTCGATGAAGGAAGCGCGGAGACGTGGCTGACCTTGGGTGGCTGAGACGAGGACGTACATCGCGACATGGACAACGCCGGCTGGTCAGAGACGTTCAGAAGGCTGCTGAGCGTGGCGACAGACTCGGCGGCCGAAGACGCGAGGAGCTTGGGCTCAGTAGCGCAGAGGCAGAGGAGGGCGCGGCCGCTTGGCGACGAAGGGGCTAGCATGGGCGTCCGTGGCGAGCGGCGGGACGAGACGGAGATGTCGAGGATCTTGTGCTCCGGTCGTTGCAGGAGATGGGCGGCGGCGCGGGCGAGGTAGAGCCGCCGAGATGCAGTCGAAAACCAGAACGGCAGGCGGAGCCGTAGGCCGTCCATGGCGAGGATGGAGAAGAGGTTGCCGGGGCTGCAGCTTGTTCGCGTGGTCGCGCGCCGGACGGAAACGTGCTGATGCACAGAGGAGCTTCAGCGGGGAGAGGAACCAGGACGTGGTGGAGCTAGCACGGGGTTGCGTAGTCCCGAGCAAGAGGGAAGCGGAGCGGAAGGGAGAGAGAACAACAGCAGCGGCGGCGCTGCAGGGAACAAGCAGACGAGGCGCTGGCGCTAGGGTTGCAGGGGACTAAGTAGGCTAGGGACGCGCAAGCTTGGCCGTCCCATCGATCAGGTGGGGTACGTGGAGGCTCCAGATGCACGCCGTACGAACGAGGAAGACGACCAGGGCGTTGAAGGGCTGGCTCGGTCTGATCGGTTGCTTCAGATAGAGGAGGGTGGGCTAAAAGAAGGAAGGATGCCAGATTTAAAAGAGGCCCTTTAACAGATTTGATTTGATGTTTATTTTCGAATTTCTAGGAAAAGAGAGAGAGACAACAAAGAAGACAGAAAAAGTAGGGGTTTGGAGAGGTTTCCGAACAGGTTCAAACAGTTTTCAAAGTTTTCACATGTTAGAGTTTTACTCTTATATAATTTAAAATAAGAAAAGAAGGGAAGGGTTTACTATAGAACCATATAAGCGAAAAAAAGTAATAGTTACCAAATAATTTTAGGTTTTACAAAAGCATGCTAGCTGTTAGATGAATAATGATGCACAAAAGAAAAAGAACAAACAAATCTAATAAAGGGGATTTTTCTGGGCCGTTACAATCGACACCACCAACAAGGGATCTCGCCCCGAGATCCACGCTCGTGTAGGGGGAAGAGTTGGTTAACTATCGAATCTTCATGCACTTTGTTGATCCCGTCGACACCACCGACAAGAGGTTCCTTCTCGACACCACCAACAATGGATTCTTGCTCACATTGACAATGATGGACTTCCAAAGAACGGTCCTATTAGGATAAAGGCAAGAGATCGTCCACCCACGTAGGATCCTAAAACTTGAAGAAGGTAAGAGAGAGGACTCAAAACTCGCAAAGGTGAGAGGGGAGAAGCACATAGGTAAGGAGTAAAATGCAGACCTACTTAGAGCTATCCAACGCATTTTTAGCAAAATAGTTTTGACTCTAGACACAACAACGACCATTGGCAAGGTTAACCTACAGGCAGAGCGGACCCACGGGTATCAACAAAACCTTGGCTCTGATACCACTTGTGACGCCCCAAAATCGGCACCTTGCGAATTATAGCAAACACGCCACAATTCGCACGATGTCGCTTTGAAAACGCACCACCAAGCAAAATGTGCACAAACAACATACACATTATGCGGGTGGAATCAAGTAAGTAACAATACACAAGTTCACGATGGAACCCACAAAAGACATATATAATAACGAAGACTCCACGAGTCAAAATCCAAATATACATACAAAGATCCAAATCATACATAAAGCAAATAGTATCCGAGTACGGACAAGAATACAAATGGGCCTAAGAGGCCTGAAGATAACGATGGCGTTCATAACCCTGCCCAGGCCAAGCCGGAAGGGTAACCTTGCTAACGTCGTCGCTTCCATGCACCTTTCTTCAAACCTGCTCCGGCGAGAAATCCGAGACGAGCAGCAATAAGTACAAAAGTACTTAGCAAGACTTCAAGACGTATAAAGCGTAGTCAACAAGCCGCCTTTGTACGTGAGGTACGCAGACAAGCTCGAGAGACTCAAAAGGACGTCAGCTGTATGGTGGGGTTAAGCGGCAGCGAGCAAGCACTAAAGAACCTATAGAGACACTCTACAACTTCCGTCTAATCAGAATAAGATAAGAGAGCGCATAAGGGAACCAACTAGAATACTACACCAAACATAACTCAGCCGATGAATCACCTCGTTGTGCCCACACGAAGAAGCAATATCAAAGGCACTTACACGGTTGACAATTTTATAACAATTTAATATTGTAGTAGAACTATTTACTATGCCACTTTTTATCATTAATTAGGTGCAAGTTGTTCTATGATCGAGTAGAACGGCTCCAAGTCGTCCATAACCGTGGACACGGCTTTTCGAAAAGATTTACCCTGCAGGGGTGCACCAATGTACCCATACACGCTCGATCAATCCAACCTAGACAAGGGATGGATATCACGACGAGACCGTTGCTAATTCTACGAGAGAGTTTAGGGGGGCCACCCTACTAAGCTACCCGTAACGAAGTCGGCCGAGCTTCGGAGACGGACTCAGAAGTTTGCGCTGGCGGCTCAGTCTGGAGGAAGACTCTATCGAGAGGCATCATCCAGCTTTGCATAAAAACGTCCCGCAGTCAAATAAACCTGCCACCTTTTGAGGCGACACAACCACACCCTGTCGAGGGGGGCTTAGAGACTCCATCACCATGAAAGGTGACTCCACCCAAATCCAAATCCAAATGAAAATACGGTGTTGTGGCCCCGGTAAACTAACTCGAGAAAAAGTAGTAAGTCAAGGGAGATCCCACGGCATCTCCACGAGTGGTTAGTGCGCTCAGCTTAGAACAGTTTATGCGAACTCGGGGTCCTAGGGGACACAAGTGAGCCGTCGGAAAACAGGCAAAAATAACTCACCGATGCCTCTGCTTTAATCAAGTGTAGTTGTAACATAAATAAATCATGTTTATCTCCAACATCTAATATCCAACTTATCTCCAATTCATATCATATATCAAATAGAGCATGTGATAAACTTCCCAACAACCCGATAAGATAAAACAACTTGAAACAATCTAAGCATGCCTACGACTCGCAAGGCCAACTCAAACAACAAGCAAAAGGTAATAGGTGGGAGGTGGCGAATATATAGTTTTGCTTTGGGGGAAACAGGTGGATAGGATACGTGACTCGAACAAAGCATCGGAACACAAGGCTAGCATAAAGAATAAGAGAAAGCATAAACACAAATAGGTAACAAGTACCCCTATAGGTTGACAAGGGGCGGGAGAGCTTGCCTGGCAAGATTGTCGAGGAACACCCGAAGAAGTTGTCGTTGCTCACAACACCACGAAGCGTCCTATCCGAGAAGAAGCAAAGTGCTACAACAAACAACGGATGCAACACTTACTACTACGATAAAAGAATCGGCATGATCATGCAAGGAGCATGCATGACATGGCAATTATGATGCAATGCAACTTATCCAAAATTAAGCGGAATCGAATTCCGACACACACATATATGGTTCAAGTTGATTTACTACACGGCAATTTAAATATTGAATTAACATGGCAAAGCCCAGGCATGGGTGAGCTACACAAATTAAATGAAGCGGGAAAATATTATAAGCATTACCCGAATACTCCATATGTTGTTTAATAGGTGATATGCAAACTATCACGTCGCGACATGATGCACACAGGCATATGAATGTCATATTTAGGTTCTTCATATTTTTCTGATTTCAAAACACAAATCATAGTTCAGAACAAGTTTGAAAGGGGCAGATTTTAATTGGCCTTTTGAACTGAACATGAAACAGTTGACGTTTTAACTGAGCGGCTGAACTGAACCTGTAGATATACACGGACAGTCAACTCAAAGGGAAAATTTTGATGCCAGGAGATTTGATCTGGAATGTTTGGTAGTGGGCAGAAGAAAAATACCAAAGGGCTTTGCTTTGGTTTGGACAAAGTAGATAGTTTCACTTATGGATACACGTCAAAGTTCAAAGCTAGCCAAAACTGAAAGCTAGATGCGATCGATTGGAACCTGGATTAGACAAATGAGCTAGTTTAAGCAAGCAGGTGGATGGTTAGCAATAAACTAGCTACCTGGCCGGAAAGGTGTATGTGTGCTGAACCATCGATTGAGACCGACTCTAGCTAGCTGAACAGCAGGTAACTGGCTGGATGGATCAAACACTAGCCGAAACTGAACCTGTAACTGAAAACTGGGCTAAATAAAAGAGAAACTGGCTTCAGTGTTGGATTAGGCTAGAGTGCAAAACAACTGGAGTAATCCACCGAGATGATTTAGCTAGTTAAGAGGAGCCACAAAGAAGTAGAAGCAGCGCTCCTGGACACGCACGGACGGAAACTTGAATGGAAGCAGCAAGCGCGCGGCTGGACGCGGTCGATGCATGCGGTCTGACAGAGACGAGACGCCGGTGATGACCACAAACTGGCAGAACCGGACACGATGATGCACAAGCTAACAAAACAGGAAGAGGAGTTTGACATGGCGCTCACCCTGGTTCTACTGTCGAGCTGGAGAATTCGACGACGTTGGAGTCGATGAAGGAAGCGCGGAGACGTGGCTGACCTTGGGTGGCTGAGACGAGGACGTACATCGCGACATGGACAACGCCGGCTGGTCAGAGACGTTCAGAAGGCTGCTGAGCGTGGCGACAGACTCGGCGGCCGAAGACGCGAGGAGCTTGGGCTCAGTAGCGCAGAGGCAGAGGAGGGCGCGGCCGCTTGGCGACGAAGGGGCTAGCATGGGCGTCCGTGGCGAGCGGCGGGACGAGACGGAGATGTCGAGGAGCTTGTGCTCCGGTCGTTGCAGGAGATGGGCGGCGGCGCGGGCGAGGTAGAGCCGCCGAGATGCAGTCGAAAACCAGAACGGCAGGCGGAGCCGCAGGCCGTCCATGGCGAGGATGGAGAAGAGGTTGCCGGGGCTGCAGCTTGTTCGCGTGGTCGCGCGCCGGACGGAAACGTGCTGATGCACAGAGGAGCTTCAGCGGGGAGAGGAACCAGGATGTGGTGGAGCTAGCACGGGGTTGCGTAGTCCCGAGCAAGAGGGAAGCGGAGCGGAAGGGAGAGAGAACAACAGCAGCGGCGGCGCTGCAGGGAACAAGCAGACGAGGCGCTGGCGCTAGGGTTGCAGGGGACTAAGTAGGCTAGGGACGCACAAGCTTGGCCGTCCCATCGATCAGGTGGGGTACGTGGAGGCTCCAGATGCACGCCGTACGAACGAGGAAGACGACCAGGGCGTTGAAGGGCTGGCTCGGTCTGATCGGTTGCTTCAGATAGAGGAGGGTGGGCTAAAAGAAGGAAGGATTCCAGATTTAAAAGAGGCCCTTTAACATATTTGATTTGATGTTTATTTTCGAATTTCCAGGAAAAGAGAGAGACAACAAAGAAGACGGAAAAAGTAGGGGTTTGGAGAGGTTTCCGAACAGGTTCAAACAGTTTTCAAAGTTTTCACATGTTAGAGTTTTACTCTTATATAATTTAAAATAAGAAAAGAAGGGAAGGGTTTACTATAGAACCATATAAGCGAAAGAAAAAAAGTAATAGTTACCAAATAATTTTAGGTTTTACAAAAGCATGCTAGCTGTTAGATGAATGATGATGCACAAAAGAAAAAGAACAAACAAATCTAATAAAGGGGATTTTTCTGGGCCGTTACAGTTTCTTTCTTACCGGTCTCATAGTGTTAGTTGTGAGACCGGGTTATAGGATCGGTAGCCGTACTATCAAGAGGGGCTCTCGAGTGAGTAACTTAGTCGTATCGTTCAGAGAGAGCTCAAACCTTTGCATTCTTGGCATCATCTTTCTTGGTTCTTATTTGGCTTTTATCCATGTGAGGTTCTAGAGCTTGTGGTTATTTCCATGACAAGCTCTAGCTCATCAAAAACGGATTTTGCATGAAACACTTATTGAGTTTTTGGTGTTTGGAGGTTTTACCGGTTCGTCTTTGAAGAGAGGTCAAACCTCTCATCATTTGGTTTTATCCTCCCTTGTTGTACTATGATGTTTCTATGCATATACTTGTAGAGCTCGTTATTGTGATTCCAACGAGCCCAAGATCATCAAAAACGGAGTCCGGATGCTCAAGTTATGAACGTTTTGGTTTCAGCTGTTTCTGCCTATTCCAGGGCCGGAGACTCCGGACTCGGAAGTCCGGAGACTCCGGCCCAAAATGTGTTTTCGCCGTTTTTTGTCCGGAGTTTTGGCCCGGAACCTCCGGGTACTTTTCCAGGTCAAAGTCTCCGGCCCCTAGGGACCGGAGACTCCGGCCCAAGTCTCCGGACCTCGAAAACTCGAGGTGTCGCTCAGCGCAGAGATGGGGGCGGAGGCTTTTTAGCCCCTGCCCGGAGTCTCCGCCCTCCTAAGGCCGGAGACTCCGGGGTAAGTGCCCAGCAACGGCTAGTTTTCGTGGGGGACCTATAAAAGGCCCCCTTCTTCCTCCTTGGGCTGTGTGGCTTCCATTCTCTCTCTCCTCCATTGTTGACCTTGAAGCTTTGCTCTATCTCTCAATCCCTCCAATGATTCTTGCATCTTCTTGAGGGAAAAGAGAGAGGAGATCTAGATCTATCTTTCCACCAATCAAAATCTCCTCTAAGTGAGGGGAACCATTTGGATCTAGATCTTGGAGTTCATTTGTTGATTTCCTTTGTTCTTCCTCTCATATCTCTCCATAGCATTAGTTGCTTTGGTAGGATTTGAGTGAGAAGGATTTGAGCACTTTGTGTGCTCTTGCCATTGCATTTGGTGCATCGGTTTGAGTTCTCCTCGGAGATTCGGGTAAGTGGAAGTTGTGAGCTTATTACTCTTGGGTTCTTGGAACCCTAGACGGCTTAGTGGCCTTTGTGGCATATACTTGGGGCCTCCAATTAAGTTGTGGAGATTCCCCAACCTTTGTGGTGCCTTTGTGGCGATTCTTGGGAGCCTCCAATTAAGTTGTGGAGATTGCCCCAAGCTTGTACGGGTTCGGTGACCGCCCTCAAGTGTCCCATAGTGGATCGTGGCATCTTGCTTTGTGCGAGGGCACGAGGAGAATAAGGTGAGCCTTTGTGGCATTCGGTGCGTAGCGTGCCTCCGCATCTTGAGGTGAGCCTTTGTGGCATTTGGTGAGCATTGTGCTACCACATCTCAAGGTGAGGCCTTTGTGGCGTTCGGAGTGCATTAAGCCGCCACACCTCTCCAACGGAGACTAGCTTCCTTTGGAAGTGAACTTCGGGATACATATTCGTCTCCTTCGTGCCTCGGTAACTCTTATCCGAGCTCCACTACTTATGCACTTTACATTTGTGACAGCCATCGTGCTTGAAGTTATATATCTTGCTATCACCTTGCTACTTGTCTTGCTTAGCATAAGCTGTTGGTACACATAGGTGAGCCTAGTTTATTAGGTTTTGTAAGCTTGTCAAATTAAACGTTAGTTTATTTCCGCATTTGTACAAGCCTTTCGTAAAAGTTTTAATCGCCTATTCACCCCCCCCTCTAGGCGACATCTGTGTCCTTTCAACCCGAATCTGCAATTCAGGTAGAATCTTGGGGGCTACTGACAAGGGTATAGCTAATAAAGCCCATTATCTTAGTACCCCTGGGGCCCGTTAGATAGGCCCAAACATAGATGAAGCCAAAATACGAGATGACATCGTATACAGATATTGTAATTTGTATTGAACCCGACCGGTTCCTCGAGACCTGGCCACCTATATAAAGGGGCCAGGAGAGGCCGGCCAGGGTGACAGATTGAGATTGAGCCAGTTGAGTACTACGCTTATTCTTGATACACGTCAAACCTCACCTTGTTTGTTTGATCTTTACCTTCGAGTTTATTCGACGCCCTCTTCCCCCGATCCTAAGTCCTTCATCTAGGACATTTGTCGAGTTAACCCTCATCACTCACTATAATCCTAATCATGTCCTTGACATGATGATTTTACCACTCACTAACTAAGATATTGTGTATTAGGTTCTTAACCAATTTTTCTTTGTTACGATGATTCTAGATTTATCTTCCTATGGAAGTAGCTTATGTAGTGGAATGGCTTTAGCTAATGGGCTTGGTTTGTTTCTTAGGTGTTAAACTCTAATTAGGTAATAATGAGTTGTCAACCAGGTCTATTCCAACTAAGATATAGTTGAAAAGATATCCTTGTCTTGACCGGCTTGATATTGGATAATGGGTTTAGACATTGGTATGGAACTATGTTTTTACAACTTGTGGATCACAAGTTAACAAGGTTACTTCCATATTGTTCATATGAAAATATTTATGTGGTGTCATAACTTGGTTAAGGCTCACTAGGTTAATAGATGTCTCTAAATGTGGTTTACTCATGTTAAAGTTAAGCATTGGTTTCACTAGGTATTGTTAAGGATAAGGTACCATCAACTCTCAAATGAACTGATGATGGTTAGATGGTCTTGTCAATACACTCACTTTGTATAGGCTTTAGAATGATACTGATCATTCATGGACAATCACTAAGGGTTTATCCACTAATTCACACTTCTAATTTGGTATCAAGTATTGAACTCATCCTATAAGAGAATGATTTCATGAGTTGATACATAAAAGGTTGTTTTTATTATTTAGACAAAGAATACACAAGGTTGGGTTTAACTAATCTTCTACCAAGTTACATTGATGATCTACTAGGCCTGTCATCCTAAAGATGATAGTAACACTACTAACATATCTGGCTCTCCTCCCTAGGAATAATTGGTTTGGATAGATAAGAATAGATCAAGGTTTAGATAGATCGTGAGTTGGATCAATGGACTTGAAAGATTTTACTTGTTACTTGACTATTATCAATCACAAGTGATTACTGATAAGATACTGTTCAAGATCAGATAAAATAAGATAAGATAAGAGCACTGACGAATCTAGGATAAAATGTTGGGTAGGCTCAATATATAGTTTCATAAGCCAGTTTTAATTCGTTGTGTTGGACCAGCTAACAAACATGATCTAGCCTACAATGGATTTTTAAAACTAAGCCAATATTTAGCCTTGCACATAGGATAGAAGGCTTAAGTTGTTACTGGATTCACATTTGGTTCATTTTTAGTTATTTGCGTCTCTGACTAACAAAATATCGACCTTTTATCATCAACCAAGGTCGAGGCATCCAAATTTGATAGTTTTTTTTGCTAAAAATGGAGGGTAGGCTCGAGGCTAACAACGCCTACCTGGTAAATTCGTCCCTGGACAAGAGTAACTTATTGTTTGTTATTTGGAAATGTGTTTGTGACATTGTGTGTTAGTTTAATTTTTTACTTAAGATCTTACTTATACCTTCTTAACAGACTTTATCAAATTTATCTCAAAGTTTATAACACTCAGCTTGATGACATAAGTCTAATTTATCAGCTTAAAGTGAAACTTTAATCACTTTGATAGGTTCTATTAAAAGCTTTTTATTTCCCGTGATTTTACATGTATGGATGCATGCGCACAACTAAATTTTACCCATGCCTGGTCTCTTAAACTCTATAATATTACATCATGCGCCTAATTTTAAGCAAAACCCAAGAAAACATATTCATTTCCACGTGTTATTTACAAAACTGCATGCTGTGCAGGAAAATCTAGGGATGATTTTGTATTTTTTTGTTTTTTAGATTTTTCTCTGCAAAGTGTCTAGAACAACTATTTTTTCCTGTTCTAACTTTGTCTTTTAGTTTCCAAGTTTGTTTACTCATATAACTTAATTTTTTATTAATAAAATACGTGGTTGCTCTCAAAAAAAATCTCTGTAGAATACAACAACTGCATACAAGTACAAAACTGCACCGTCCAATAACTGAACTCTCCAAAATTTGCTCGAGTTTTTCCACGGAGCAACCTAATTCCGGTGGGAATCCAAGAAAAATCCTGAACCACGGACCTTACATCGCAGCCATGTCAACCAAGCGCTCGGCCGCCGACGCCGTTCCGTCGCACCTCCTTCCAGTTCCAGGGAGGCAAGCGCTCGCCGCGGCCTGGGCACTGTACTTCTCGCTCACGTTGTCGCTCAGCACAACGCCGTCCACCGCGTCGATCGACCGCTGGTACTCCCACTGGTCGTCGCTGTACTGGTACTTCTGGCTTGTCGTCGCCGTCCCGTTGATGACGTCGTGGTCCTTGACGAGCATCCAGCCCTCCGCGGTCTGCTCGTCGACGAGCTTCGCCTCGTTCTCGTAGTTCCCGCACTCCACCTTGGTCTCGATGTCGAGGGTGTGGGACAGGCTCCCCTTCACGACGGACATGCCGTCCTCGCCGGCGTCCTCTGTATCCATGTAGAACGAGAGAGGGTACTCGGCCTCGGTCTTGAGCTTGCCCATCTCCTTCCTCTTCTCCGACCGGACCACCACCTCCGTCTCTTGCTCCACCTTCAGCTGCACGCTCTTGTTCCTGCCGTCGTTGCTGAGCTCCACCAGGCTCTCGGCCTCCACCTCCGTCTCCACCTCGGTGGTGAGGTTGCCGAGCGAGGAACTGACCCAGCAGCTGAAGAAAGATTTCCTCTTGGCTTTGATGGTGAAGCTGCCATTGAGCACCTGCGTCGTGTACTTGCGGGAGAGGGACAGGCGCGGCGTCTCGTACGGGCCGAGCACCGCCTCCACGCACGTCCAGCTCGGGTCCAGCCAGAGGTGCAGGTTGGCGTCGACGAGCCACTCGGCGATGCCGTCCACCACGCTGATGCCGATCTCGTGCGAGTTGCCGGTGGTGTCGACGAGGAGGCCGAGGAACGGGGTGAGCTCGATGTCGTAGGTGGGCAGGTCGAAGGCGCCGAGCGCGGACACGGGCTGCCAGTAGAGCGGGTTGATGCCGCCCGTGTAGATGACGGGGAACGGCACGAAGGAGCCGGCGAAGCGGCGGTCAACGGTGACGACCACCTCGCGGTACGCGGCGTTGCCCCTCCCCGTGGTGAGGTTGTTCGTCTGGATGTAGGTGTCCGGCGGGTTGGAGTACCAGAACTCGTCGTTGGAGTGAGGGGACACGAAGACCTCGAGGACGGCACGGTAGGCGCTCGTCGGAATGGTCAGTGCCCTGGAGCGCGAGTCGGACGAGTTCTGGATTCGGAACCAGTAGCCGCTATCGCCGTTGACCTCTGAGATCGGCAGGATGAGGCCGGCCGGTGCCTGGAAGTACGATTCCGGCAGCGTCGGCTGGTCGGAGGAGGGGGAGGTTACCTCGGAGTCGGAGCGGAGGTAGGGCGGGGTTCCGTGGAATTCGAGGGAGACGGTGACGTTGTAGAGGCCGGTGAAGACGTCGTTGACCAGGTTCTCGAGCATGACCGAGAGGACGCCGGCGGGCGGGGAGCGGAGGAGGGCGGAGTAGCGGGTGACGTCCTTGCGAACGGTCCAGCGGATGCCCTCAGGGGTGGGCTCGGCGGTGGTGGTGCGGAGGAGCTCGGCGCCGTCGAGCCAGACGGCGGCGACGCGGTCGTACTGCTCGCCGGAGATTTCGACGGAGAAGGAGAGGACGACCTGGGACCAGGGCGCGGGGCACCCGGGCGGGGGCGCGTAGGCGGCCGTGGCCGGGGCGGCGCCGTAGGTGTTGGCGAAGGAGTAGGAGAGCACCGGCAAGGTGCAGGTCGGCGCCATGGGCGAAGGGGGCGGGAGCGGATAGGTGGGGTCGAGGTACTCCTGGACCGCCTCCGCATTGGCTACGGCGCCCGGCGGAGTGAAGCGGACGGCGTAGTGGCCGGGGACCTCGGCGAGAGCCGGGCCGAGGAGGTGGAGGATCGGGAGGAGGATGAGGAGGAGAAGCCGCGGCGCCATCGTGGCTGGAGCTTGGTGGCGGACTTGCTCGCCGCTGACCCCCTTTGTATAGTGCTGCTCTGCTGGATTGGGATCTGATCTTTCCTGCTCTGCTCCAAGCAGCGTCGGTACTGAGTTCTTCAGATCACCGGTGGTCGTGGTGAATCGTGAGAACGTGCAAAGAAGTGGATAAAACTTGAGCCTTTGGTCACTGCCGATCCGATCAAGTGCCATGTGTTAATTGAATGGGACCGGCTAGAGCTCAGTTGACTGAGATTTAAGAAAATCTCAGTCGACTAACTCATCGCCCTACTCACCGGCCCATATTACTTTCTGGGTTGGCTTTCGTGTGTTTTCGTTAGAATTCTTACTTGTGCTCCCATCATCAGGAAAGCTAGGTTGCGTGCATCTGTTTTGTGCTATCCCGTACTGTATGGTCCAAGTTGTTGTTTCCATTATCTTTTTCCAAGGGCTCACGATCCGCTAGCTGTAGTCATCTCTGTTGGTCTCACATCTGCATATGGTGTTGCTGTTCATCTATAATGAAAAAAATCATAGTTATTCGCAAAAAAAGAAAAAAATAGCTGCAAACCACATGCAACTGAAAAAAAAAACCAGTTGCAACCCACGTATAACTGCAAAAGTCTCAGTTACAATCTGCATGTAAGTGAAAAAATCTAAGTTCCAAGCCGTACGTAACTGGAGAAATCTCAGTTGCAGCCCGTCCGTAACTGGAAAAATCTCAGTTGCAACCCACCTGCAACTGGAAAAATCTCAGTTGCAACCAGTCTGCAACTAGAAAATCTCAGTTGCAACCCGTCTGTAACTGGGAAAAACTTGATTGCAACCCGCACGTAACTGGAAAAATCTCAGTTGCAACCCTTCCGTAACTGAAAAAATCTCAATTACAACCTGCACACAACTGGAAAAATCTCAGTTGCAACTCACGCGCAACTGGAAAAAGTACTAATTGCAACACATGTGTAACCAAAAATTCGCAGTTGCAGCCCACGTGCAACTGAAAAAAAAAATTAGTTAAAACCTGCATATGACGAAAAATCCTGACCGGAACCTGTGCGCAACCGGAAAATCATAATTGCAACCCACGTGTCACTCCAAAAAATGCTATTTGCAACCACGTGTAATAGAAAAATCTTAGTTGCAACCTACGTGTAACTGATAAATCTCAGTTCTAAACCACATGTAACTTGGAAAAGCACAGTTGTAACTCACCTACAAATGAGATAACTCATTTGCTTTTAGTGCTAAGCTGTGTGCATATCATTTATCGGCTACACATTATATGCAATTATCCTAGTATAGCCAAACTTTAGTCACACACTTTTTTTTTACCAAAGGCAAAGTACAAAGAAAAACAACAAATAACACAAAACAAAAAAGGCTGCACACCGCAACAGCCCATGGGCATGCCCGAACAGCCCATGACAAAGCCAGCATGTCCAGGACAAGCGGATCAGCATGCCCAGCAACACAATCCGCGGGCAGGAAGACGCGCGAGACGTGAGTCACCTAAAGCAACAGCTTGCACGAACCTTGGCATAGTAAATCCAAGGGTTAAAGAGGTGACTGAGATTTAACTAATTATCAGGCGACTGAGAACTAGCAAATCACCATCAACTACTAGTTCAATTAAAGTCAATTAAATCAGAACAGAGTAGTAGTATCATCATCATCGGATCCTGTTCACATTATAACCTCGTTGAGACTGTTAAAGATGTTTATGTGGGCAACATAATTCCTCAATTAGTTTCAGTTATACATAGCTGCGTAGTAGAGGAATGGTATGGCTAATAGAGCCATTATTTTTTTTAAAGCAAACAAGGAGTACACTCCTTATTACTTATGAAATCTGAACGACGAAGCCCGAGTATAAAGGCGTCGATTGCTCGCTCCTCAGAGATGTCTTCTGCTGAGTTTTTTATTATGCTCCAGCGTTGTATATACGAACATAGTGACTCGCCGCTTTTTTGCGTGCAAGCCTTGAATTCTTCTATCGATGCTGGTCGTGTGTAGGTTGATCTGAAATTGCTGATGAACTGTTTTTCTAGCTCATTCCAGTTTCTAATGGATTCTTTGGGTAATTTGTTTAACCAAGATCGTGTTTTGCGCCGGTGAGGTGTAATTGCAAACTTTGCATAGTTGTCGCTCTGGATCCCCCAATTATTTTGACTCCTTGGAGGTAATCTGTTAGACAAGATTCAGGTTCCTGTGACCCGTCGTACTTTTGCTGGTAGTTTGAACCCTTTAGACACTTGCATTTTGCGAACCCTGCGGGTAAAGCATGATGCCCCCATCTCCGTTTCTTCGTCTTCGTAGTTCCCTTCGTCCCACTCGTAGCGGTATCTGTTAACCCGCGCCTGTGTAATGATGTTGTGCGCGTCCTTCTCCCGTGAACCATGATTTTCTTTTGCTTGTGATTTGGATCTGTGAGGTTGCGATGTTTTGTGCGGAGATTGTGACCTTCGGCTTCTCCTCCACTAGGGGGGGGGGGCTATGCGGGTTTTTATCCTATCGCGAAAGTTTTTGCTGTAGTTTATCTCCTACTAACCCGAGGCCTTTTATAGCTGCTTGGTGCATGCCTTCCCATGGATCTCTAGGTGCTGGTTGCGTGGTTAATAGATAGCCTTGTGCCGCTACTAGAGCTGCTTCGGGTGTTTTCGGCATGATATTCCCTATTTTATCGATTGACAAGAATGATGAGTCGTGGTTATCTTTGTGTCACCGCTCTGCTTCGCCTCTATTGGGTTCACGGCGTTGACTTCCACCAGTGTGCGATGCGTTACTACATTCCTCCCATAGTATTCTACTTGCCACGTTTGCTGACTCGTGCCTTCTCCTTATCTCACTTCTTTTTCGTAATAATTGCTTATTTTTCTAATGCAGGGCGTACTGATACCCCATCAAGACTTCCCTTCTTGAATCTGCCAGTATTGCTGCGCCGTGATTTACTGCTGCCTTGATCACCCACCATTCTTCTCCTGATAGGTATACTTTTTCTCTATCTGCTACTGCTGACACTGTTTCTCCATCTGCTCTGTGGTTGGCTTCTCGCTCAAGGTTATAGGGTTGATCACTGGGTTGTTTTCATTATCGACTTCCTCGGATGTGTCGTTTATTATCACGTACATCTGATGTCAGTTATTGGCATATTGGTTGTCATCTGAACAGAGTTTTGCTTGCTCATTGTCATGTAACCTTAATCCTGACCTCCATGTGTCCTCAGAGCTTCCGAATACATCGCCGCAGCTGGTGATGAAGTCCTTTTCCAAGGTGCTGCCGAATTTTTCGTCGGAGCCGTAGTCGATGAACCCGAACTTTCTTCTAGATCTAAATTCTCCATGATTTTGTCGAGTTCTTCAATTGTGCTTTCTTTGGTTGGCTTGATGCTGAACGGCGAGTTTACCTCACTGGATGAGCCATGATGTCTACGCACGCGTCTGTTCTTGTAGACAGTGTTGGGCCTCCAAGTGCAGAGGTTTGTAGAACAGCAGCAAGTTTCCCTTAAGTGGATCACCCAAGGTTTATCGAACTCGGGGAGGAAGAGGTCAAAGCTATCCCTCTCAAACAACTCTGCAATTACGATACAGAAAGTCTCGTGTGTCCCCAACACACCTAATACACTTGTCAGATGTATAGGTGCACTAGTTCGGCGAAGAGATAGTGAAATACAAGTAGTAGTGATGATTATAAGTAGTAAATGTAATCTAAAATAAATATCGCTGCGAGCAAGCATGTAACAAAACTGAAAGGAAACGGTGTGCAATGCTTGGAAACAAGGCATAGGGTTCATACTTTCACTAGTGGACACACTCTCAACAAATATAACATAATCGAACCAATAGATACTATCATCAATATGCAACTCAAAACAATTCCTCAAGGGAAAACAAACACTAATCATATGTAGGGCTACGTAGCACTCCTCAAAGTCTGTATTTCTCCAAACTAGATTGTTCTACACTGTCACCGTGAACGCACTAGATGGTTCCAACAAATACCAACAATTCATAGAGACATTAATCAAAAAGACACACATGATGCGCACACTGTCACCGTCACACCATGATACAAGGTATCTCCGGAGTTTACAAATATAAGGCACGGGAGTAGCATAATATCTGAATAATAACATCTACCAATTCAACTAGATACAAAGCTCACGATCACATAAAGATCACATCATGGGAGAGAGAGAGGTGAACCACATAGCTACCGGTAGAGCCCTCAGCCCCGGGGGAGAACTACTCCCTCCTCATCATAGGAGACAGCAAGGTTGATGGAGATGGCGGTAACGTCGATGGAGACGGCGGAGACGGCGATGGAGAACGATGGAGATGGCTCCAAGGGCACTTCCCCGTCCCGGCTGGGTGCCGGAACAGAGACTTCTGTCCCCCGAAATTTGTCTTCGACGGCGGTGGAGCTGCGGAACTGTTCTAGGAAAAACGCCGATTCCTTTAGGGTTTTCCGTCGGGAGGCTCTTTATAGACGAAGGGGCTTCGTCAGGAGTGGACCACGGTGGTCTCACCACAGGTGGGCGCGGCCAGTGCCTGGGCCGCGCCCCCTCATGGTGTGGCCAGCCTCTGGCCCCTCTCCGGCTGCCGTTTGGTCCTCGTCCTCCGTCCGGGAAAAATAGGAGTTTCCAAACTTGTTTCATCCAATTCCGAGAATATTTCCTCTGTAGCTTTTCTGAAACACAAAACAGCAGAAAACAGGGAACTGACACTGTGGCATCTTGTCAATAGTTTAGTTCCGGAAATTGCATAAAAATGCCACGAAGTGTAACAAAACATAAGGCAAATGGTGTAAAAACAAGCATGAAGCATAAAAAATTATAGATACGTTTGAGACGTATCAGCATCCCCAAGCTTAACTCCTGCTTGTCCTCGAGTAGGTAAGTGATAACAAAAGAATAATTTTTGAGGTGACATGCACCAACACAATCTTGATCGTCTATGTAAAGCATTGAGTGCTGGGATCAAAGAACTTAAAACATGGGCATGAAAAACACAATCTTGACAATAAGAACTTAGCAACCATGTTATAACATGAAAAGAAACACAAACGAAAGATCATGAATAATGAAACATTGAAAGTTAAACGTGTGTTCAAATCATATGGAAAAACATAGCAAATGGTTTTCAGCTTGTCCCTCATGGAATAGCAAAACATAAATGCATAGGACACCTTCAAGTTTAAGAGGGCGACTAGATACAAATAATTTAAGAACAAGTGAAACCAAAATAATGAATCAATCAATGATAAGCTTTGGGACTATGCACATTAAACTCAGAATGACAACTATGCTCTCTTAGACGGTGCATAAGGGTAGAAGGTGGAGAATCAACATAAAAGTAAAAGAAAGGCCCTTCGCAGAGGGAAGCAGTGATTAAACATGTGCTAGAGCTTTTCATTTGTAAAAACAGAGAGATAAAAATTTGGTTTTGAGAGGTGGTTGTTTTTGTCAACGACTGACAATGGGGTTCTTACTATCTTCCATACAAAAAATGAAGCAAGTTTTTGAGAGAGATTGGCACTTTTGTGCTCTTTTATAAAGCTTGACACTCCTCCCCACCTTTTTTTCCTTTCTCAAACCATGGCTAACCGATTCCATCGGGTACCCACCAACATTCACATACCATGGAGGAGTGCCTTTTTTCTTTTCTTTTTTCCTTTTTTTCTTTTTGGAATAAACAATATGGAAGATAGCAAATCCGACCACTACGTCCCCATGAGCTGAAAACAGTGTCACAAAACGAGAAGTATTTTGAAGGTTTTTGAAAGGTAGCACATGAAAATTTACTTGGAATGGCTTGCAAATACCATGCATAGGAATTTATAGTGTATACATTAGCATAATTTGGTTTTTGGGAGTTGGATGCACGAGTAGAGCTCATACTCAGTAAAAAATGAGGGCTAGCAAAAGACTGGGAGCGACCAACTAAGAGAGCAATAACGGCCATAATCATGCATAGCGACAAAACATCATTAAGAGAAGCATAAAATGGCATCAAAAGTCAAAAACTAAATGATCATAGAGGCTTATGGCGACTTTGTATAAGTCAAACATGTTGTGAGCATGCGCCAAGTCAACCCAAATAAAGCATCAGGGAGAAAACCAAAATAATGCTTCCAAATAATAAAAACAACACATGATTTTTTCAAAGGCTCATTAAGAAATCTCAGTCATTTGAGACAAGTCATGCTACAGCAAAAATCACTAAGCATACTATCAAAACACAATCAAGCATGGCATGCAAAAGTCTAAGCCGCAGTCTAAACAAGCTCCTTTTTGTACCACTTTTTTGTATGAAACTTTTTCTCTTTTCCAACACCATTCAAACCTTTTCGAAACAACTCTTTTGAGGAAAATCAACATAGACCAATGGTCTAAATACACCTTGATGCAAAGATATAACAAGATCTGAATAAAAATCAAGGCGAAAAACAAAAGCTAAACGCAGTAGCAGAAAAAGAGAACACTCATTGAACGATAAGAGTGAAAACTAGAGTGTTCTTGGCAATAAAAAACGGAGCATAGCTCTCTCCAAAAAAAAAACATGATGTGATCCAACCATTTATTGCAGCAAACCAAACAAAAGAAAACTGAAAGCAAAAACAACTGACGCTCCAAGAAAAACACATAATGCATGAAGCAATAAAAATATAGTGTCTTGAAATAGACCTGATTTTTGCCGATGAAGAAGGGGTGCCTCGGGGGCATCCCCAAGCTTTGACGCTTGTACCTCTTGGATATTTCTTGGGGTGCGTGGGCATCCCCAAGCTTGAGCTTTTATCCATTCTTCATCTCATCTCATCATTCTCCAATCCCTACGCTTGAAAACTTCCTTCATACAAAACTCAACATAATTCTATTAGCAACGTTAGCATAAGCATAATAGTAAATCAACCCCTTTTTGCTTCAGATTTCGACTCAAAACCACCACATATAAAGCATATACTACTGTAGCAACTTCCCAAAAGTTCCGTGATCAAAAGAACTCAAAAATAAAGCGATCGAGAGGCAAACACAAATAGTGGCAGAAATCTGTCAAAACAGAACAGCTGACAAATGTCGATTTTTTCGAGGGTTTTCTGTTGCTCAAATCAAAAAGTGTATAACTAATGAAAGTTTGGATATAAGCTGGGGCATATTCACAAGAAATCTCAGGTCAAAAAGATTTTCTGAGAATTTTCACGAATTTTTATGGTGCAGCACCGAAATCTGTTTCAGGACAGCAACATCCCCAAATCTTACCTCACTCAAATTAGAGGTTTCTCTTGGCACAAAAACGAAATAAAAAGGATAAGGAGCAGTTATTACAGTAGTAATAACTTCCAAGACTCAAATAAAAGAAAAAGAACTGAAAGTAAAACAATGGGTTATCTCCCAAGAGTGCTTTTCTTTAACGCCTTTGAGCTAGGCGCAGTAATTTTAGAAAATGCTAACAGAGGCGCCCGAAAAGAACTTAAGGCAAAGGTGCCATAAAGAAACTTAAAGCAAGAGAGAGCATTAAAAATAAAATGTGAAACACATTTAAATCTAAACCACTTCCTATGCATAGGAATCTTGTAAGAAAATAAATCAACGAGGCACATAGTAGCAAACATGGATAGATAAAACAAGTGCCACTTCAAGATTTGCAACATAGAGAGGGGAAACTTAATATTGTTGAGATCCGTCAAACCATGTTTCCCTCTCTCATAGTAACTTTTAGTAGCATCATGAATAGAATTAATAATATAACTATCACATAAAGCATCCCTATCATGAGCCACATGCATAAAAGAATTAATACTCCCCACATGAACAATCGTAGTAGGAGCAGATTCAACAGAATAATTATTCTTATCGCCATAATCATCAAAAACAGGAGGCATATTATAATCATAACTAATTTTCTCCTCAAAAGTAGGTGAACTGAAAATATTATACTCATCATCATAACCATCATAAACTAGAGGTTTAGTATCATCACAAGCGAGAGAACAACTATTTTGCAAAGCATATTCATCAAACATATCATCATAAGAAGGAACATGGATAGTACTAATGGTACAACAATTATTAACCTTATAATTTTCAGAACTAGTACCAAAAAGATTTTCAATATCAAAAGTAGAGTGCTTTTCCCAATCATGATCACTAACATAGGTAACAGGCATGGGAACATCATCGAGATCAGAATTATCATAATCTATAGTAGGAGCAACATGCTTAGGGGAAGATACCGTTTCCTCTCTCCTTTTACTCCTCTTCTTCTTCTTCTTACTCTTCTTACTCTCTCCTTTAGGAGGGAGAGGCTTGAAAGGCATTTTCTCCACATAATCTGGTTTGCTGACAGAAACAACAGAAGAAACTTTGGAGGATTTCTCCTCTTTGTTAATAAGATAGAAACAAAAATTATCCCTGTGAAATTTGGGTAAAGCATCCTCTTTTATAACATTTTGTATGTAAGTATTTGCGAGGCAATCTTTAAGACAATAGAGACGACAACCACGAAGGGTGCTATTAATATCAGGAGCACTCATATCTACCAAAGAAGTCTTTCTAGATATCTCTTCATACCCCAAAAACAAAGTAAGCTCAACATGCTGATTGAGAGTGATGTTGTCATCACAATACAAACCTGCGGTACTCATTCGATTATTATTACTGCCTGAGCATTGAAAAATAAAATGACCCTTTTCATGGCAAAGCTCACCAAGGAAAGGATAAAGCTCACAAACCTTTTCACCAAGCTCATCTAGAGCCTTGAGCCACATTTGGGTTTCTTCATTCCTGTGGTGGATACAATAATCTTCTTTGTCGTGACTCTGTTCACAAGGTCTATGTACTCCACAAAAATTAACATGCTTATAAGAAATAGGACTTTCAGATGTTAGAGCATGTTTATTGCAATCATCAACAACAATATCACTTTCTATGCAAGTGTCTTTAAAAGGTTCATGATACACGTCCCCATTTCCCTTAGGAACATTGACATGAGAAGCAAAGGCTTTAAAGCAATTAACCATAATTTGAGGATCAAGACCATATTTAGCGCTAAGCTCTTGAAAATCAAAAGTTTCAACGAAAGACTTAATGCAATCATACTCATAATTTATACCTGATCCTTTACCTTTGTCGCTATCCCAATCTTCAATATTGTTTTGAATTGCTTCAAGCAGATCCCACTTGACGTCAACATCCTTGCTTGTGAAAGAGCCATCAAAGCATGCATCTAGATAGTCCTTATAATATCCTGAAAGCCATGCATAAAAATTATTAATAACAATATTACGGGGAAGATCATGAATGGGACATTTAAAAATTAGTGACTTTAATCTTCCCCACACTTGGGCAATCCTTTCTCCCTCATGCGGATGAAAATTATAAATATGATTCCTATCTTTATAAACCTCACTAGAAGGGTAGAATTTAGAATAAAAGAGAGGTACAATTTCCTCCTAGTCAACAGGTCGGCCATCCTTTAGTGTTTTATACCATTCCGCAGCTCTGCCCTTCAGTGATAAAGAAAATAGCTTTTGCTTAACTTGGTTCATTGAAATACCTGCACACTTGAACAACTCGCATAATTCATGTATAAAGAGCAAATGATCACCAGGATGGACAGTTCCATCTCCTAAATAGCAGTTATTCATAGCACGTTCAATAATTTTTATAGGTATTTTAAAAGAATGAGGAGCGCAAGCATCATTAGAAACATCACATACGGGAGATAAAATACCATCAGAGCAAACTTTCTCCACTAAAGCTGGGGAACTAAAAATATCATGCTTAAGAAAACCAGTTTCCCCAAGCTTATACTTTTCTATAGCATTAGCAATAACGGTGTTCAAAGCATTCATACTAACGACACTATTAGCATGCAAATTAAGCTCCAAAGGATTTTCAATTTTCTCTTCACATCTAAACTCAGGAAAAAGACTAAAGAACTCTTTACTTTCCATTAAGCCTAACTAGTGAAAATAAAAATAAGAAACAAAAAGATATAATTGCAGAATCTAAAGGAAATAACTTCGAGCACTCACACAGGAGGATGCGAGTAGCTTTTACCTTACCTCCTCGGCAACGGCGCCAGAAAAGAGCTTGATATATATGCACGCGTCTGTTCTTGTAGACAGTGTTGGGCCTCCAAGTGCAGAGGTTTGTAGAACAGCAGCAAGTTTCCCTTAAGTGGATCATCCAAGGTTTATCGAACTCAGGGAGGAAGAGGTCAACGCTATCCCTCTCAAACAACCCTGCAATTAAAATACAGAAAGTCTCTTGTGTCCCCAACACACCCAATACACTTGTCAGATGTATAGGTGCACTAGTTCGGCGAACAGATAGTGAAATACAAGTAGTAGGGATGATTATAAGTAGTAAATGTAATCTGAAATAAATATCGCTGCGAGCAAGCATGTAACAAAACTGAAAGGAAACGGTGTGTAATGCTTGGAAACAAGGCCTAGGGATCATACTTTCACTAGTGGACACACTCTCAATAAATATAACATAATTGAACCAATAGATACTATCATCAATATGCAACTCAAAACAATTCCCCAATGGAAAACAAATACTAATCATGTGTAGGGCTACGAAGCACTCTGATACCTCTAAAATGTATCTATAATTTTTGATGCTCCATGCTTGTTTTTACACCATTTGCTTAGTGTTTCGTTACACTTCGTGGCACTTTTATGCATTTTCCGGAACTAACCTATTAACAAGTCGCCACAGTGCCAGTTCCCTGTTTTCTGCTATTTTTGTGTTTCAGAAAAGTTACACAGGAAATATTCTCGAAATTGGACGAAACAAAAGCCGAACGTCCAGAAATTCACCGAAGCTTCCAGAGAACCGAAGAGGAGACGGAGTGGGGCCACGAGGGCCCCACACAATAGGGCAGCGTGGCCTGGCCCCTGGCCGTGCCCCCTATGTGTGACGGCGCCTCGGCCCACTCTTGACGTTGCCCCTTCGCCTATAAAGACCCCTCGACGGGAAAAACCTAAGTACCCGATCAGAATTCCAGAAAGATATCGCGTTCCGCTGCCGTCGTCGACCCGAGATCAGGAGGGTCCTGAAGCTCTTCCCGACACCCTGCCGGAGAGGGGAATCGCCACCGGAGGCCTTCTTCATCGCCATGCTTGCCTCCGGCGCGATGAGTGAGTAGTCTACCTTGGACTATGGGTCCATAGCAGTAGCTAGATGGTTGTTCTCTCCACCATGTGCTTCATGTTTAGATCTCATGAGCTGCCTTACATGATTGAGATCACCGTTATGTAATTCTACATGTTGTGTTTGTTGGGATCCGATGAATATTGGTGTTATGATTAAGTTGTTGTTCTGAAATTTATCTTATGTTATCTCTATGTTGTTTATGATCTTGCATGCTCTCTGTTGTTAGTAGCTAACTTGGCCGAGTAGTTGCTAGTAACTCCAAGAGGGGGTATTTATGCTCGATAGTTGGGTTCATGCCTCTATTGAATCTGGGGGAGTGACAGAAACCTCTAAGGTTGTAGATGTGTTGTTGCCACTAGGGAGAAAACAACATTCATATGCTCGAGGCATATGCTTTGTTTACATTACACACTTTGCTTAATGCAATTATCTGTTGTTCGCAACTTAATACTTGTAGAGTTCTCGGATTGATTCGCCACAAGTGGATTATTAGTCATAGATGCAGTTGGATGGCGGTCTATGTATTTTGTTGTAATGCCCAGAGTAAATCGCATAGTGATCTTCTTGACATATCACGTTATCTTTATTCTATCAATTGCCCAACTGTAATTTGTTTACCTAGCATGTGTTATTTATCTTATGGAGAGACACCACTAGTGAACTGTGGACCCCGGTCCTATTTCCATCATATTGCTATCACCTGTTTACTTTACTCACACTGTTTACTTTACTTGCATATTACTACTATTTTCCACTCGATATGCTCATACCATTTGTTTCAAGCAAACCGGTGAGATTGACAACCTCATCGTAAGTTGGAAACAAAGTACTTTGTTGTGTTGTGTGCAGGTTCCACGTTGCCGCTCGCAAAGCAAAGCCTGGACGAGGCGCCTTATAAATTGTCCGGAGCCATCGCGAAGCTAGCAAGCATCACCTTCTGGAGTATTGACTTTTTCCTGGACGATAAAACCTTGGTTTCTTACTGAGGGAAACTTGCTGCTGTGCTTATCATACCTCCCTCTTGGGGTTCCCAACTGATCGGTCATTTTCATCATCACCACCGAAGCAATCAAGCAATTTTTCTGGCGCCGTTGCCGGGAAAAAAGAAGACTTCTGCAAGGGGAGTTTCACACGCACATCCTTTACTTTGTTTTAATGTTTGCTTTATTTTATTTTACTTGCATCGTTTTATATCAAAAACACAAAAAAATTTAGTTTCCTTTTAGTTGTTATTTTACTTGCCTATTTTTTAGTCTTGCTAAAAATGAGTAATCCTGAAGTACAAGTTTGTAGTTTTAATCAACAGGGGGGAGAGAGTTTAAAAGATGCTTGGTACTGTATTAGCAATGCTCATCATAGGTGTATGAAAAAGCACTCTACCACGATCCTCCTTAGAAATTTTTATGTTGGTATATCTAGTTGGAATAGGTATGTTCTTGATACTCTTACAGGAGGTAATTTTCTGGGTACTCCCGCTAGAGAAGCATGCACTTTAATTGAAAGTTTAGTGGGAGTATCGCCTATTCATGTTGTTAAAATTGAGGTCACTTTAGAGGAGGTTTTAGAAAAGCTCAGCTCTTTAGAGAAAAGTTTGCCAAGTATCCTTGAAAATGCTAGCCGAGTTACTGAATCAATAGAAAATATCGGTAAGAGAATTACCATTTTAGAGGCTAGCACTACTCATGATAATCAAAACTTAAGGATTGGTAAACTAGAGGAGTCTATGGAAACTCTTAGTTCAATTTTCTCTTCTCTTAAATTTAAGAAGGAGAAAGTTTTTGTTGGAAAAGAGCAAAACTTTATGTATGTTCCCAAGGTTTCTGTGCCTAAACCTCAACATGTTTTTAAGATTGGTAAGACTCTTTCAACTAAGAGTGACTTGCAGGTTGAATCGTCTTCGGGAACCTCTAAAGTGCCTACTGAGGTAAGTGATGCTTCATCACTTGATGTTACTTGATTCGCAATTTTCTGCGCCTAGCTCAAAGGCGTTAAAGAAAAGCACTCTTGGGAGATAATCCAATGTTTTATTTTCAGTACTTTTTCTTTTATTTGAGTCTTGGAAGTCATTACTACTGTAATGACCTCTCCTTATCATTTTTATTTCGTTGTTGTGCCAAGAGAAGCCTCTAATTTGAGCGAGGTAAGATTTGGGGATGTTGCTGTCCTGAAACAGTTTTCGGTGCTGCACCATGAAAATTTGTGAAAATTCTCTGTATATCTTTTGGACCTGCGATTTCTTGTTCATATGCCCCAGGTTATATCCAAACTTTCATTAGTTGAACACTTTTTTATTTGAGTAACAGAAAACCCTCTAAAAAACCGGCCTTTATCAGTTGTTCTGTTTTGATAGATTTCTGCCACTATTTGTTTTAGCCGCTTTATCGCTTTCTTTTTGAGTTCTTTTGATCACGGAACTTTTTGGAAAGTTGCTACAGTAGTATATACTTTATATGTGGTGGTTTTGAGTTGAAACCTGAAGCAAAAGAGGTTGATTCATTGTTATTCTTACACTAATGTTGCTAATAGAATTGTGTTGAGTTTTGTATGAAGGAAGTTTTGAAGTGTAGGGATTGGAGAATGATGAGATGAGTTGAAGAATAGACAAAAGCTCAAGCTTGGGGATGCCCATGCATCACCCCAAGAAATATCCAAGAAGTACAAGCGTCAAAGCTTGGGGATGCCCCCGAGGCACCCCTTCTTCATCGGCAAAAATTAGGTCACCTTTCAAGACACTATATTTTTATTGCTTCATGCACTATGCGTTTTTCTGGGAGCGTCAGTTGTTTTAGTTTTCAGTATTAGTTTAGTTTAGTTTGCTGCAATAAATGGTTGGACCCCAACAAATTTCTTTTGGAGAAGTTTCCTTGCTTTTCATTTGCCAAGAACTCTCTTGTTTTCACTCTTATCAAAAACCGAGTGTTCTTCTTTTTCTGGTACTGCTTTTGGTTTTCATTTTTGCCTTGATTTGCGTTCAGATCTTCTTCTATCTTTTTATCAAGGTGTATTTTTGCCTCTGGACCATGTTGGTTTTCATCAAAAGTGTTGGATTAAAAAAGTTCGAATGGTGTTGGAAAAGAGAAAAAGATTTATGCAAAAAAGTGGTACAAAAGGAGCTTGTTTAGACTGCGGCTTAGACATTTTCATGTCATGCTTGATGTATTTTTGATAGTATGCTTAGTGGTTTTGCTGTAGCATGACTTGTCTCAAATGACTGAGATTGCTTAATGAGCCTTTGAAAAAAATCATGCGTTGTTTTTATCGTTTGGAAGCATTATTTTGGTTTTCTCCTTGATGCTTTATTTGGGTTGACTTGGCGCATGCTCACACATGTTAGACTCTTACAAAGTCGCCAATAGCCTCTATGATCATTTAGTTTTTTACTTTTGATGCCATCTTATGCTTCTTTTAATGTCGCTTTGTCGCTTTGCATGATTATGGCCGTTATTGCTCTTTTAGTTGGTCGCTCCAAGTCTTTTGCTAGCCCTCGTTTTGTACTGAGTATGAGCTCTACTCGTGCATCCAACTCCTAAAAACCAAGTTGTTCCAACGTGTCCACCATACATACCTATTAGCAATTTGCTATTCCAAAGTACATTTGACTTGCTTTTATCTACTCTTCAAATTAAACTCTTACCAGTGTTATGCGAAAATTGGTCAGTAAAGCTCTCACGAACCTGATGGCACACTTTATTTTTTTCTCGTTCTAAAAAATTTGACATTGTGGCTCTCTTATGTTGAGTTGTTATGCTTGCAAGTTGTAAGTTGGAAATTAGCCCATCCATGCTGTCATGGGGCAAGCTTTCGACATTGCACTTCGTCTTATTTGAGTTGATATCGTGATCTTTTGTTTATGGATGCTTGCGATGTGAAATAAATTGGAATCTTGTGGAGTTCATGGAGTTTGTATATGTGTTAGAGAAACGCCTGGGCTGTCAATCTAAGCCATGCATAATTCATGGTGGAAATTTGCAGCATGCCCATAGTAGACATTCGATGACGCATCTCAAAATAAAAAGCTATACAAATGGTAAATAAAAGAGATGTCGAGGTGTTCATTGTCTGCTTGTCCTATCATTCTGACGTGGGCTTGTTCCATGTCATCGGGCACGGAGGTATCCCGTTGGCGGTTCTCGATGATACGCGTATACTTACAATGACAAGAACTTGCTTGGGACCTAAGCAAAGTAGCACGAGGTTTGGGTACTCGTATTCACGGGACACGAGGTTTTCAACTTATGATTTGTCAAGCATATGCATCATAATTGTACTCGCATTAAATTTTACCATTCAAGATGCTTATGATGGGGGCAATGGGAGCTCAAAGCTAGTAAGTACCATAATTTTTGAAGGTTTATAAAACTTGCAATCACTGCTTCCCTCTGCGAAGGGCCTTTCTTTTTTACTTTTATGTTGAGTCACCACCTTCTATCTTTATGCACCGTCTAAGAGAGCATAGTTCTCATTCTGAGTATAATGTGCATTATCCCAAAGTTTTCATTGATTGATTCATGATCATGGTCTCACTTGTTCTTAAATTATTTGTATCTAGTCGTCCTCTTAAACTTGAAGGTGTCCTATGCATTTATGTTTTGCTCTCCATGAAGGACAAGCTGAAAACCATTTGTATGTTTTTCCTTATGATTTGAACACATGTTTGACTTTCATTGTTTCATTGTTCATGATCTTTTGTTTGTGTTCTATTTCATGTTATAACATGGTTGCTAAGTTTCTTCTATCAAGATTATATCTTTCATGCCCATGTTTTAAGTTCTTTTAATCCCAGCACTCAATGCTTACATAGATGATCAAGATTGTGTAGGTGCATGTCACCTCAAAAATTATTTCTTTTGTTATCACTTACCTACTCGAGGTAGAGCAGGAGTTAAGCTTGGGGATGCTTGATACGTCCAAAGCGTATCTATAATTTTTGATGCTCCATGCTTGTTTTTACACCATTTGCTTAGTGTTTCGTTACACTTCGTGGCACTTTTATGCATTTTCCAGAACTAACCTATTAACAAGTCGCCACAGTGTCAGTTCCCTATTTTCTGCTGTTTTTGTGTTTCAGAAAAGTTACACAGGAAATATTCTCGGAATTGGACGAAACAAAAGTCGAGCGTCCAAAAATTCACTGAAGCTTCCAGAGAACCGAAGAGGAGACGGAGTGGGGCCACGAGGGCCCCACACAATAGGGTGGCATGGCCTGGCCCTTGGTCGCGCCCCCTATGTGTGACGGCGTCTCGGCCCACTCCTGACGTTGCCCCTTCGCCTATAAAGACCCCTCGACGGGAAAAACCTAAGTACCCGATCAGAATTCCAGAAAGATATCGCGTTCCGCCGCCGTCGTCGACCCGAGATTGGGAGGGTCCTGAAGCTCTTCTCGGCACCCTGCCGAAGAGGGGAATCGCCACCGGAGGCCTTCTTCATCGCCATGCTTGCCTCCGGCGCGATGAGTGAGTAGTCTACCTTGGAATATGGGTCCATAGTAGTAGCTAGATGGTTGTTCTCTCCACCATGTGCTTCATGTTTAGATCTCATGAGCTGCCTTACATGATTGAGATCACCGTTATGTAATTCTACATGTTGTGTTTGTTGGGATCCGATGAATATTGGTGTTATGATTAAGTTGCTGTTCTGAAATTTATCTTATGTTATCTCTATGTTGTTTATGATCTTGCATGCTCTCCGTTGTTAGTAGCTATCTTGGCCGAGTAGTTGCTAGTAACTCCAAGAGGGGGTATTTATGCTCGATAGTTGGGTTCATGCCTCTATTGAATTTGGGGGAGTGACAGAAACCTCTAAGGTTGTAGATGTGTTGTTGCCACTAGGGAGAAAACAACATTCATATGCTCGAGGCCATATGCTTTGTTTACATTACACACTTTGCTTAATGCAATTATCTGTTGTTCGCAACTTAATACTTATGGAGTTCTCGGATTGATTCGCCACAAGTGGATTATTAGTCATAGATGCAGTTGGATGGCGGTCTATGTATTTTGTTGTAATGCCCAGAGTAAATCGCATAGTGATCTTCTTGACATATCACGTTATCTTTATTCTATCAATTGCCCAACTGTAATTTGTTTACCCAGCATGTGTTATTTATCTTATGGAGAGACACCACTACTGAACTGTGGACCCCGGTCCTATTTCCATCATATTGCTATCACCTGTTTACTTTACTCACACTGTTTACTTTACTTGCATATTACTACTGTTTTCCACTCGATACGCTCATACCCTTTGTTTCAAGCAAACCGGTGAGATTGACAACCTCATCGTAAGTTGGGAACAAAGTACTTGGTTGTGTTGTGTGCAGGTTTCACATTGCCGCTCGCAAAGCAAAGCCTGGACGAGGCGCCTTATAAATTGTCCGGAGCCGTCGCGAAGCTAGCAAGCATCACCTTCTGGAGTATTAACTTTTTCCTGCGCGATAAAACCTTGGTTTTTTACTGAGGGAAACTTGCTGATGTGCTCATCATACCTTCCTCTTGGGGTTCCCAACTGATCGGTCATTTTCATCATCACCACCGAAGCAATCACACTCCTTGATACATCTCAAACGTATCTATAATTTTTGATGCTCCATGTTTGTTTTTACACCATTTGCCTTGTGTTTCGTTACACTTCATGGCGTTTTTATGCGATTTCCGGAACTAACCTATTGACAAGATGCCACAGTGCCAGTTCCCTGTTTTCTGCTGTTTTTGTGTTTCAGAAAAGCTACACTGGAAATATTCTCGGAATTGGACAAAACAAGTTCCAGAAGTCTTATTTTTCCCGGACAAAGGACGAGGACCAAACGAGAGCCGGAGGGGGGCCAGGGGCTAGCCTCACACCAGGGCGGTGCGGCCCAGCCCCTGGCCGCGCCCACCTGGTGTGAGGAGCCCCTGGTTGCCTCCTGATGATGCCCCTTCGCCTATATAGAGCCTCGGGATGGAAAACCCTAGGAGAGTCGGCGAAATTTCCAGAACAGTTCCACAGCGCCGCCGCCGTCGAAGCAAATTTTGGGGGACAGAAGTCTCTGTTCCGGCACCCTGCCGGGACGGGGAAGTGCCCACGGAGCCATCTCCATCGGTCTCCATCGCCGTCTTCGCCGTCTCCATCGACCTCACCGCCATCTCCATCAACCTTGCTGTCTCCTATGATGAGGAGGGAGTAGTTCATCCCTAGGGCTGAGGGCTCTACCGGTAGCTATGTGGTTCACCTCTCACCCCCATGATGTGACCTTTATGTGATCGTGAGCTTTGTATCATGTTGAATAAGTAGATGTTACTCTTCTTCATTATGTGTACTCTAGTGTGTTATTAAAGTAATCTATTCCTCCTGCCATGGTGTAACGGTGACAGTGCGTGCATCGTGGTGGTACTTGGTCTAGGCTACGATTGTGATCTTTTATGGATTATGAGAATAATTATCACTATGATAGTATTGAAGTGATCTATTCCTCCTTTCATGGTGTAATGTTGACAGTGTGTGCACCGTGTTAGTACTTGGTCTAAGTTGCAATAATATCTATCTTGAGTTGTGATTTGATTTGGATATCTCTATGAGTGGTGTTTGTCAAGTACTTGATGAACTTTGAGGAGTGCTTCGTAGCCCTACGCAATGATTAGTGTTATTCAATAGGAGAGTAATTCAGAGTACCATAGTGAAGAGAAGTTATTTATTTGTTCAATCATGTTATATTTGTTGGGAGTGTGTCCACTAGTGAAAGTATGATCCCTAGGCCTTGTTTCCAAGCATTGCACACCGTTTACTTCCTGTTTTGTTACATGTTTGCTTGCAGCGATACTTATTCCATACTACATTTACTACTCATAATCATCACTACTACTTATATTTCACTATCTCTTCACCAAACTAGTGCACCTATACATCTGACAAGTGTATTGGGTGTGTTGGGAACAGAAGAGACTTTCTGTATCGTAATTGCAGGGTTGCTTGAGAGGGATAGCTTTGACCTCTTCCTCCCTGAGTTCGATAAACCTTGGGTGATCCACTTAAGGGAAATTTGCTCCTGTTCTACAAACCTCTGCACTTGGAGGCCCAACACTGTCTACAAGAACAGATGCGTGCGTAGACATCAAGCTCTTTTCTGGCGCCGTTGCCGGGGAGGTAAGGTAAAAGGTACTCGCATCCTCCTGTGTGAGTGCTCGGAGTTATTTCCTTTAGATTCTGCAATTACATCTTTTTGTTTCTTGTTTTTATTTTCACTAGTTAGGCTTAATGGAAAATAAAGATTTCTTTAGTCTTTTTCCTGAGTTTAAATATGAAGTGTTTGAAGAGAAAGTTGAAAAACCTTTGGAGCTTAATTTGCATGCTAATAGTGTTGTTAGTATGAATGTTTCGAACACTGTTATTACTAATGCTATAGAAAAGTCTAAGCTTGGGGAAGCTGGTTTTGTTAAGCATGATATTTTTAGTTCCCCAACTTTAATGGAGAAAGTTTGTGAAAGGATCGTATGAGCGACTAGAGGGGGGGGTGTGAATAGGAGCTACCCAATAATTTTAATTCTTTTCAAGTTAAGGCTAGACAAGAAGGTAAATTCTCTAGATGTGATACTAAGTGAATTTACCTAGAGTGACAAGCAAGCTAGCAATAACAATATAAGTAAAGGCACAAGTAAAGGATAGAGGTCACCGCAATGGAGACACGAAGACACGAGGATGTATTCCCGTAGTTCCTTCCTTGTTACGGGAAGTACGTCTACGTTGGAGAGGTGTGGTGCCACAAAGGCCACCAACGCCACAAAGGCTCACCCTATTCTCCGGTGAACAAGCCACAAAAGCGAGTTCACGCTCCACTAAGCGATGCCCTTGAAGGCGGCACGACACCTTTACACAAAGTATTGGGGCAAGCTCCACAACTCAATTGGAGGCTCCCAATAGGTCCACCAAGCCCTTACACACAAAGTCAAGCTTGGGGGTCGGCTTCTTCCGGCTAGAAATCCGATGAATCACACAAGTAACAAGCCCCTCAACAAAGAGAGGGGGGAAATCAAATCGCCTTGGTGGAAGTGTAGATCTAGGTCTTCTCCCTCAAATCCCTAAAGGGCTTTGAGTTCTATTGGCTAGGGAGAGAGATCTTGAGCTTTGAAGCTTTGGAACAATGGAGGAGAGAGAGTGGAAGCCGCAGCCTTCTCTTGAGGAAGAAGAAGGCTTTATATACTCCTCCTCGAAATGTAGCTGTTGCTGGTCGACTAGGGCCGGAGTCTCCGGCCAGGAGGGCCGGAGTCTCCGCCCTAAGTGACTCCAGGGCCGGAGTCTCCGGCCAGAGACAAAAGTCTCCGGCCCAACTCCGGCCTGGTCACTGCTTAGACCAACCCACTAGCCCACCCTTACCTTGCTGGCCAGACCGGAGTCTCCGGCCGCTGGGACCGGAGTCTCCACCCACCCGGAGTCTCCGGCCAGAGACAAAAGTCTCCGGCCCAACTCCGGGCTGGTCTCTGCTTAGACCAACTGGGAGGATTGCTAGGGCGACACTCCTAGGCCGGAGTCTCCGGCCACCAGGGCCGGAGTCTCCGCCCTAGAAGTAGCAACAACGGTACTTCGAGGATCCCCTCTCCACCAATTCCACCTTCGCAAAGCACCCTATAAGACAACTAAACCCTAACTCCACTACTGGACTACGGGCTTCGATCTTTTCTTCCCTTTTTGGGTGAACCTCCGCGAGATTCTGAATTAACCTAGAAAATCTGCAGAACTTAAATAGAATGGTTAATTCACCAAATGTTGTTAACAAACACCAAAATACATTTATTAGGGAAATGCCCTTTCAATCTCCCCCTTTTTGGTGTTTGATGACAACATAAGGATTTGCAAGATATAAACACAATAAAATGAAATATATAGCAAAAGCTCCCCCTACTTGTGTGCACAACACCATTTGCATTTGAACATGAGCCACACAAGTAAGAATCATCACTCCCCCTATATATTTCACAATTATACCAAGTGCAAGAAATAATATATGAGACTAACCAATAAGCATATAAGTAAGACTAACAATATAGCACACATTTAATAGTCTTACTAAGCAACATAAGAACTTAAGTCTCACACACATAACATACCACACACATTTAAAAGGTTCAACACTAAGATAGATGAGACACAACATGAAAGTCCATGAAGTTGTGTCTCGACCAAAGCAAAGCAAACGAAGTGCAAATCCAAATCCAAACAACCACCCCATGCAAATCCCAACGAAGACAACCTAGTAGAGCTACTTCTCCCACTTTGGCATCGAGACACCAAAAAGGGAAAAGAGCGATGCTACACGCCCATGGGATCACTCATCGTCTTCATCCTCGGGCTCGTCCTCAGAACCGGCATTGAAGTCCTCATCTCCTTCTTCAATATCATCAGAAGCCATGGGCTTCTTGCCATGACGCACATTGGAGGTGCCAGAGGTGACCTCCTCAAATGCCTGCCAGTCAGTCAGACCCTTGCTCCACTTGCCATAGCTGTGAGTACCGGATGAAGAAGAGGAAGGAGGAGATTCCACATAGCCCGGTTGAGACTTTCTAAATGCCTTGTGAAGAACAGCTTGATTGTCATTGATGTGCTTTTGAGAGATGTAGCTCTCATATTGCTTGTGACGGATGTCCACATTCATGCAAAGCACATTTCTTTGGAACCAATTGAGCTTCTTGTACTCTTGAGCAAACTCATTGTTGGAGCTAGAGCCGGCATTGCTAGCATGCTTCATCCTTGGGCCCCTTCTAGTGGACACTCCCTCGGCAAAGGCATCATCATCTTCACCTCTCATTGGAGCAAAAGGTTCCTTGGAGTGACCGGTGGGTTCTTTGCGTTGAAGCTTCACAACCTTGTGATCCACAAGGTTTGCATCGAGAAGAGGAAGGTTGAGTCCTTGAGCACGAATGAGCCTCATGATAAATGGGGCATAGAGAGGAGTCTTCTTGCTGAGAATGCAATCGTTGATTTCCTTGTGAATGAAATCCATCACATCAAGCGGCTCAACATGTGCGGTCTCTCCTTGGCAATAGACTTCATGAGAGTAGGCCAAGAGATTCACCAAGGCCTTGCGAATAGCATCAAAGTTGCCGGCTTGAGGGGCAATGGAGGCCCAGAATATGCAGAGCAAGATGTTGGACCGTTTGGACAGCCCAAGAGTGCCCCCAATGACAATCTTCTTGTCATCCCCGGTGTAGAGAGGAGCAAGCTTCTTCTTCTCATAGTACTCCCCATCCACATGCATCCTCATGCCACTAGGAGTAGTAGCACCACGGAACTCATACCCAAGGAGAGCAGCAAAGTCCATGAAATTGGAGTGACAAACCTCTTCTCCGGTCATCCAAGTCATGGGGATCTCCTCACCATCTCCAAACACCAAGGTAGCAAAGAACTGTTGGACCAATGTGATGTTGTAGGACTCTTGAATCTTCATGAGTGGATGGAGCCCAAGCTTGCGAGTGATCCACACAGCCTCTCCGAAGTATGCACTGTACTTGGCAAAGTGAGAGAAATCCATCACCGTCTGAGGACAAACCGGATACTTCTTGAGGGAAGCATAGAATTCCTTCATGATCAGCTCTTGCTCTTTGCGGAAAAAGCAACGGTCACGGGAGTTCCGCGCGAGAGTGTACATATCCCTCTTCCTCATTTCAACAAACTCAGATGCTGATAGCCCTTCCAGAGTCACAAGACTATCAAACTTGACCTTCTTAGCTGCCTCAGCTCGTTCCTCTTCGGCCATCCTTGTCTTGAGCCTCTTAGCATCTCTAGCTTGCTGAGCAATGACTGACCTCTGAGCAAGCTCCCCTGTGGCGGGATTCACAACCAATTTGTCCTTGCTATGGGCTGCCGGCTTCCGAGAACCACCTGCACCTGTGAATGAGTGAGGAAGATAGCAAGGTTGAGGTGACATGTCCTAGAATCCAAATATAAGCAACTATGCTGTGAAAGAGTGCACATTGGTCTGATCTAGCCGGAGTCTCCGGGGACTCGGGCCGGAGTCTCCGGCCAAAACCGGAGACTTTGCGTCCAGGCCGGAGTCTCCGGCCACAGGGGCCGGAGTCTCCGGCCGGATGCAGGAGCCCGAGCCTAGGAGACCACTTAGAACAAATCGAGTGCAATAACCACAATAAAGTTGCTAAGAAGATGATTGATAGCCACTAGAATGTAATGCACCAGATCAAACTATGGGAAACATGCAAATCTCGTAGATCTAGATAGAACTAGATGAAGGAGATGAGGAGCACATTTACCGGAGTCCATTGGTGCAAATCGGTCGGTGGGGAGGTTCCCACAACCTCAAGGGGAAGATTGGCCGGTGGCACGGCGGATCCCGGGGCTTGGGAGAGCTCCGGGCGTCGATCTACGAAGAGGGGGCGGCAGGGGGCGAGTGTAGGGCACGGGGGCAGATGGGGAAGAATGAACCGTTCTTCCCCACCCCGTGCCCTAAGTGATTTTTGAAACTGCCCGGGCCGGAGTCTCCGGTACTTACCCCGGAGTCTCCGGCCCACCGGAGTCTCCGGGCTGTAAGCCCCGGAGTCTCCGGCCCCCCCTCGACCAGATCATCATTTATGGTGTGAAGGACATGTCATTCAGAGATTAGATGTGTTTTAGGATGAGATGGGCTTGGGATGGACACATTGTCACTGTGTGGTACAACATGCTCATGTTTGCAAACATGCAAACAAAATCAAATAAGACCAAACATGAGCATCTTCCCATAAAAATAAGGCAATAAAATCAAATGGGAAACTCCTCCACTAGGGAGGTTGGTGACCAAAGGGCCACCATGTATGAGTACAAAGGTATGGCACCGCGAAGATATATCTTGGGCCCAAAACCTAGACTCATCGATTAAGCTCAAAAGTGTCACCATTGACAAGATAGAACAATACGCTTACTATTGGCATTATGGGGGGAGGGATAGCCCAATCAATTAGGACCGCACTCCCCCTATATCCATGCCCACATCTAGAACAATACACACGTTAGAGTATGGGAGTAAATGCACCTAGCTCAAGCCACATTGCTTGAATCAATGATATTTAGTTCATGCCTCAATTCCCGGAATCTTGCTTCATCAAGAGGCTTTGTGAATATATCGGCAAGTTGCTCATGAGTGCCAACATAAGATAGATCAATTTCTCCTTGGTTGACATGATCCCGAATGAAATGATGACGAATCTCAATATGCTTCATCTTATTGTGTTGCACCGGGTTGTGAGCGATCTTGATTGCACTTTCATTATCACACAAAAGAGGCACTTTGTCAAAAATGACACCGTAATCCTTCAAAGTTTGCCTCATCCATAAGAGTTGTGCACAACAACTAGCCGCGGCTACATATTCGGCTTCGGTGGTAGAGAGAGACACACAATTTTGTTTCTTAGATGACCAACACACCAAAGACCTACCAAGAAATTGGCAAGTCCCGGAGGTTGATTTCCGTTCCACTTTGTCTCCCGCCCAATCCGAATCCGAGTAACCTATAAGATCAAAACTTGCTCCTTTTGGATACCAAAGACCAAAGTTAGGGGTATTCACCAAATATCGAAAGATTCTCTTGACCGCCACTAAGTGGTTTTCCTTTGGTGCGGCTTGAAAACGTGCACAAACTCCCACACTTAACATAATGTCCGGTCTAGATGCACAAAGGTAAAGCAAGGAACCAATCATAGATCTATAGAGTTTTTGATCCACTTCTTTACCATTAGGATCGAGATCAAGATTAACCTTTGTAGGCATGGGAGTCTTTGCACCTTTGACTCCTATCATCTCGAACCTCTTGAGCATGTCTTGGGTGTATTTGGCTTGGTTCACAAAAGTTCCTCCCTTCAATTGTTTAACTTCAAATCCAAGGAAGAACTCCAACTCCCCCATCATAGACATCTCAAACTTGTCGGTCATGAGCTTGGCAAACTCATTATTGAAAGCTTTGTTAGTAGAACCAAATATAATATCATCAACATATAATTGGCAAATGAAAAGCTCCCCATTGACCTTCTTAGTAAAAAGAGTGGGATCGATCACCCCAATTTCAAAACCACGATCAACCAACAACTCTTTAAGGTGCTCATACCATGCACGTGGGGCTTGTTTGAGGCCATAGAGTGCCTTATCAAGTTTGTAAACGTGGTTAGGAAACTTAGGATTTTCGAAGCCCGGGGGTTGCTTCACAAAAACCAATTCATTTAAGGGACCGTTGAGAAATGCACTTTTAACATCCATTTGTTGAAGTTTAAAGTTATGATGTGATGCATATGCAAGTAAGATGCGAATGGATTCAAGACGGGCAACGGGAGCGAAAGTTTCACCAAAGTCAATACCCTCAACTTGGGAGAAACCTTGAGCCACCAATCTTGCCTTGTTACGAATGACTATGCCATTTGCATCTTGCTTGTTCTTGAAGATCCACTTGGTCCCAATGACATTACGGCAATCTTTAGGCCTTTCTACTAGAGTCCAAACATTGTTGCGCTCGAAGTTGTTGAGTTCATCATGCATGGCATCAAGCCAATCCGGATCCTCAAGCGCCTCATAAACTTTCTTCGGTTCTACACAAGAGACAAAAGCATGATGAGAGGAAAAGTTTGTAAGTTGCCTCCTAGTGGAGACACCTTTATGAACACTCCCAACCACATTTTCCAAGGATATGCTTCTTCGTCGAAGAATGGACTCAAGCTTCTTCTCACGGCGAGTGCGAGCCTCAAGAGGAGATTCTTGAGAGACTACTTGATCATCTTCATGATCACTGTTCTGGTCCTCGCCTTGACCATCAAGTGGATTGCCTTGATCATCAAGTGGCCCATAGCCACGCAATTCCGAAGGATCTTCATCAAAGGCTTGATCACCCCCGGAGACTCCAGTATCCATACCCGGAGGCTCCGGTATAGGCCGGAGAGTCCGGACCACAGGGGCCGGAGACTCCGGGCAAGATTGCTCGGTGGGATGATCTTGAGGTTGAGGGTGTGCAGCTTGTCTTTGGTCAATATCCTGTGTGTGTTCAGCAGGTGAAGGCTCCACATGTGTAGAGCATTGTCCTTCTCCTTCGGCCAAAAGGTGTCCCTCAATGGGCCGGAAGAATCCGACACCCATTCTTCTTATGGCTTGGGGAGGAATTTCGTCACCTACATCACGAACACAACTTTGTCCTACAAAGGAACCATTATCCTCATCGAACCTCACATTACAAGTCTCTATAACATGCCCGGTGGACTTGCTATAGATCCTATAGGAATGTGAGTCCGTGGAGTAACCAACAAAGATACCCTCTAATGCTTTAGAATCAAATTTTGACAAACGAACACCTTTCTTGAGATAGAAACACTTACAACCAAATACCCGGAAGTACTTGATGTTGGGCTTTTGCCCGGTAAGAATTTCATATGGAGTCTTGTTCAAGTTCTTGCGAAGATAAAGCCGGTTGGTGGCATGGCATGCGGTATTGATAGCTTCGGCCCAAAAGTTGTATGGAGACTTGAACTCCGCCAACATAGTTCTTGCCGCATCCATAAGAGTCTGGTTCTTCCTCTCGGCAACTCCATTTTGTTGCGGGGTGTATGCAGCGGAATATTGATGTTTGATACCCGCATCACTAAGAAACTCATTTAAGGAGTAGTTCTTGAACTCGGTGCCATTGTCACTTCTTATAGTCAATATGGTGGTATTGAATTGACGCTCAACTTCGGTGGCAAAGTCTTTGACGGTTTGTTGGGTCTCACTTTTGAACTCAAAGAAATAAACCCAAGTGTATCTTGAATAGTCATCGACAATCACCAAGCAATATTTCTTGCCACCAAGACTTGCATAAGTGGGAGGTCCAAAGAGATCCATGTGAAGGAGCTCCAAGCACCTCTTGGAAGAGATAATAGTCTTGCTTGGATGACTTGTTTCATGCATCTTTCCTTCAATACATGCCCTACAAACACGATCTTTGGCAAAAGAAACATCCTTTAGTCCGAGTATGTGGCCGCCGGTGTAGAGATTTTGCAAAGCTCTCATATTGACGTGGGCTAACCGGCGATGCCAAAGCCATCCCACGTCGGCCTTAGCAATTAGGCATATCGCGGCCGTAGTGGGTTTCTCCGAAAAGTCCACCACATACAAGCCGTTTTCGACATACCCAACAAAGGCAACCTTGAGAGACTTACTCCACATGACGACCACAATATCAACATCAAAATATGTGGCATAGCCCATAGTAGCAAGTTGATGAACGGAAAGTAGATTATAACCAATGGTTTCGACAAGCATGACATTCACTAGGGACACGTCCGGAGTGATCACCACCTTACCGAAACCAAGTACCTTAGAGGATGAATTATCACCATATGAGACCGTGACATTTGAAGTGTTGGGCTTTAGATCTTCCACAATATTTTTGCTTCCAGTCATGTGGCTTGTGGCACCACTATCAATAATCCATTTTACTCCTCCGGAAGCAATGTCCTACAAGAGATTAATTCTTGGTTTTAGGTCCCCATCTTTGAATGGGTCCTCTTTTGTTAGTCACAAGAATCTTAGGTACCCAAATAGCATATTCAATGAAACCATTATAGGGACCAACATATTTAGCATAGACATCACCATAATAGTCCCTAAGAAGAACATAATGAGGATTATATTTTCCTGCAAAATTATTATGAGAAGGGCCGGAGACTCCGGTCTTTGGGGGCGGAGACTCCGGGGTAGATGAACTAACCGGAGACTCCGGAGCCTTTGACCCGGAGACTCCGGTCTCCTCGATTTTCTTCTTTCCATTCAGCTCCTCCCACTCCTCCTCGGTGTAACAAATATCAAAGGGGACATGAGGAGTAGGAGCAGCAGCAGGCTTTGTCTTCTTCTTGTTCTTCTTGTTCTTCTTCTTCTTTGAGGACTCGGCCACCAAACAAAGATCCCCTTTCTTTGAGGACTCGGCAACAAAACCGAGGCCCTCCTTTCCCTTGTACAATCTTTGATTGTTCAAGAGATCATTGAGATTCTTCTCTCCTTGAATGCAAGTGGCAAGGCCCTTAGCAAGATCGGCCTTCAACCTATTGTTCTCCTCAATGATATCACTATGATCACAAATAGAGTTAGAAGAACAAGGAACTTCAATAACTTGCATTGGGGGGACTTTAGATTGTTCAATAGTTAGTTGAATTTGAAGTTGTTCACGAATCTTGGTGAGATGAGAGAATTTGCCCTCCAAAGCCTTGAGAGCTTCTTCAAGCTTCTCAAACTTCTCACGAAGATCATTATGACCAACGTCAAATTCAACTTTCTCCTTTTTAAGCAACTTGACCATAGCGAGAGCATGGTCACGTTCTTTAGTGAGTTTTGACAAGATTAGATTATGAGACTCTTCTAGTCCCAACAATTTCTCCTCTAAAGAGACTCTCAAGTTTTGCTCTTCTTCGAGCTCAATTGATAGAGAGCCAATATCATCGGCGGCTAATCTTTCCAACTCCTCCTTCTCCTTGATGGTGTCATGGGCATCACCAAGTTCACACATTAGTGTCTCAACATATATCTTGGTTGGCCCCTTCATGTTAGCAAGAAAATCATCACAAGAAACTAGTTCTTTCTTAATATTAAGACTACTCACATCATCCAAAGAGGTAGTATTGGAATGTGATGATGAAGGAGTAGGTGATGAGGTTACCTCCGAGGCCTTAGCCATAAGACACTTGTGAGTGGTGATGATGGCGTTCTCATTTAGTGAGTTGAAGAGGGATGTAGGTGGTGTGGAGACAATGGCAATGGCGGCCACTTCTCCATTCTCTTCATCAACGGAGTCATCATCATCGGACTCGGAGTCATACTCCTCATGAACCACCAATACCCTTTCTCCTTTCTTCTTGTTGTCCTTGTTCCCATGTTTCTTGGGTGGGTAGAACTTTGATGACCGGCGCTTGGGGACGAGTCGGCCCTCATTGTCCTCCTTGTTCTCATAAGGACATTCGGCGATGAAGTGCTTGATTCCTCCACAATTGTAGCAATGCCTCACTTTAGAGTCACCACCTTTTCTTGGAAAGGATTTGAACTTGGATCCCTTCGTCTTGTGCTTGTTGGCATCCCAAAAGGCATTTGCATTGAGAGCCAAGTGTTCATGGAGTGCAAACTTGAGATCTTCCGGAGACCAACACTCTTCTTCATATATTTCTTCTTCTCCTTCTCCTTGCTTGGACACCACCTTGGCCTTGAGAGCGAGATTGTGAACTCCTTGTCCGGCAAGAACACGGGCTCTAGTTTCTTCCGCGTTCTTCTTCAAGATAGACAAGGCGGTGAACTCACAAAGAACTTCATTTGAGGTCATACTCCCAAAATCCGGTCTTGAACGGATTATCTCGGATCGCATGGGTTCTCTTGGGTTGATGGAGGTGATGAACATACGCTTGATATAGTCATCACCATTGTCTTTGCACCCAAACCCGGTCAAGGCCGTTGCAAGAGCCAAGATCCTTTGGTACATCTCATCGGGAGTCTCATTATCACGCATAATGAAATCCCTTTCTTCACTTTTGAGCTCATCAAACTTGGAGGACCGAATACTTTCATTCCCAATGAAGAGCATAGTGAGATAGTCCCATACTTCCTTGGCGGTGTTCAAGTTGTTGATGTGTACCGCATGAGTATCCGGTACGGCTTGTTGAAGGAGATGCTTGGCGGTGGAATTGAGTTGCTCATCAACTTCTTCCCTTCCGGTCAAGTTGAGAGGATCATGAGGTGCAAAGCCATTTTGTATGACCCTCCACAAATGAGTAGAAGAGCTAGAAATATGAGATTTCATTAGTCCTTGCCATTTAATAAAATTGCGAGAATCAAGCTTAGGAGGGGAACCCATGTTGTTAATGTGTGGCATAGGATAATGGACCGGCGGAGGTGAGTAAGTGTTAGGGGGTGGAATGTTAGCACCCTTTGCCGGACCATCATCTTCCTTAGGAAGGTCACCTTTATTCTCGGCGGAGGTGGAGCCATTGTTAGGTGGCTTCACCTTAGCCAAGGAGAGTTCCACACTAGGAGTGGTGCTTGGGTTGGTGGGCCTGGAAGGTTTTCTTCCAAAATATTCCTCAAACATAGCCTTCATCTCCAATCTCATAGTGGTTTGCATTGTGTCCAAGGACGCCAAATGCTCCTCACGTGAGATTGAAGAGGAAGAGATAGATGGAGGAGTATCTTTGGGAGGAGTTTCATTACCCTTATCCCCATCCATAGTTGCTCAAACTCTTAGGCGGTTAAGCCCGAATAAGAGACCACGCTCTGATACCAATTGAAAGGATCGTATGAGCGACTAGAGGGGGGGGGGTGAATAGGAGCTACCCAATAATTTTAATTCTTTTCAAGTTAAGGCTAGACAAGAAGGTAAATTCTCTAGATGTGATACTAAGTGAATTTACCTAGAGTGACAAGCAAGCTAGCAATAACAATATAAGTAAAGGCACAAGTAAAGGATAGAGGTCACCGCAATGGAGACACGAAGACACGAGGATGTATTCCCGTAGTTCCTTCCTTGTTACGGGAAGTACGTCTACGTTGGAGAGGTGTGGTGCCACAAAGGCCACCAACGCCACAAAGGCTCACCCTATTCTCCGGTGAACAAGCCACAAAGGCGAGTTCACGCTCCACTAAGCGATGCCCTTGAAGGCGGCACGACACCTTTACACAAAGTATTGGGGCAAGCTCCACAACTCAATTGGAGGCTCCCAATAGGTCCACCAAGCCCTTACACACAAAGTCAAGCTTGGGGGACGGCTTCTTCCGGCTAGAAATCCGATGAATCACACAAGTAACAAGCCCCTCAACAAAGAGAGGGGGGGGGGAAATCAAATCGCCTTGGTGGAAGTGTAGATCTAGGTCTTCTCCCTCAAATCCCTAAAGGGCTTTGAGTTCTATTAGCTAGGGAGAGAGATCTTGAGCTTTGAAGCTTTGGAACAATGGAGGAGAGAGAGTGGAAGCCGCAGCCTTCTCTTGAGGAAGAAGAAGGCTTTATATACTCCTCCTCGAAATGTAGTCGTTGCTGGTCGACTAGGGCCGGAGTCTCCGGCCAGGAGGGCCGGAGTCTCCGCCCTAAGTGACTCTAGGGCCGGAGTCTCCGGCCAGAGACAAAAGTCTCCGGCCCAACTCCGGCCTGGTCACTGCTTAGACCAACCCACTAGCCCACCCTTACCTTGCTGGCCAGACCGGAGTCTCCGGCCGCTGGGACCGGAGTCTCCGCCCACCCGGAGTCTCTGGCCAGAGACAAAAGTCTCCGGCCCAACTCCGGGCTGGTCTCTGCTTAGACCAACTGGGAGGATTGCTAGGGCGACACTCCTAGGCCGGAGTCTCCGGCCACCAGGGCCGGAGTCTCCGCCCTAGAAGTAGCAACAGCGGTACTTCGAGGATCCCCTCTCCACCAATTCCACCTTCGCAAAGCACCCTATAAGACAACTAAACCCTAACTCCACTACTGGACTACGGGCTTCGATCTTTTCTTCCCTTTTTGGGTGAACCTCCGCGAGATTCTGAATTAACCTAGAAAATCTGCAGAACTTAAATAGAATGGTTAATTCACCAAATGTTGTTAACAAACACCAAAATACATTTATTAGGGAAATTCCCTTTCAGTTTGTTCTGATAATATTTTATCTCCCATATGTGATGTTCCTTCTTATGATGATATGTTTGAAGAATATGCTTTGCGAAATAGCTGTTCTTTAGCTTGTGATGATACTAACCTCTAGTTTATGATGGTTATGATGATGGGTATAATATTTTCAGTTCACCTACTATTGATGATAAAATTAGTTATAATTACAATATGCCTCCTATTTATGATGATTATGGTGATGAGAATAATTATTCTGTTGAATTTGCTCCTACTACTATTGTTCCTGTGGTGAGTATTAATTCTTTTATGCACGTGGCTCATGATAGGGATGCTTTATGTGATAATTATATTGTTAATTCTATTCATGATGCTACTGAAAGTTATTATGAGAGAGGGAAACATGGTTTGACGGATCTCAACAATATTGAGTTTCCCCTCTTTATGTTGCAATTCTTGAAGTTGTACTTGTTTTGCCTTCCTATGCTTTTTGCTTTGCGCTTTTATGACTTGTCTCTTTACAAGACTATTTTTCATAGGAAGTGGTTTAGATTTAAATGTGTTCCATACTTGCTTTTTGATGCTCTCTATTGCTTTAAGTTCCTATATGGCGCCTTTGCCTCAAGCTCTCATATGGCGCCCACATGAGCATCTTTGCAAATTACTGCACCTAGCTCAAAGGCGTTAAAGAAAAGCACTCTTGGGAGATAACCCATTGTTTATTTTCAGTACTTTTTATTTTATTTGAGTCTTGGAAGTTATTATTACTGTAATAACCACTCCTTATCCTTTTTATTTTGTTGTTGTGCCAAGAGAAGCCTCTAATTTGAGTGAGGTAAGATTTGGGGATGTTGCTGTCCTGAAACAGTTTTCGGTGCTGCACCGTAAAAATTCATGAAAATTCTCTGTATATCTTTTGGAGCTGCGATTTCTTTTTCCTATGCCCCAGGTTATATCCAAACTTTCATTAATTGAAAACTTTTTGATTTGAGCAACAGAAAACCCCTCAAAAATTCGACCTTTGTCCACTATTCTGTTTTGACAGATTTCTGCCAATATTTGTGTTTGCCGCTTTATCGCTTTCTTTTTTAGTTCTTTTGATCATGGAACTTTTGGGGAAGTTGCTACAGTAGTATATTCTTAATATGTGGTGGTTTTAGGTTGAAACCTGAAGCAAAAAGGGTTGATTCAATGTTATGCTTACACTAATGTTGCTAATAGAATTGTGTTTAGTTTTGTATGAAGGAAGTTTTCAAGTGTAGGGATCGGAGAGTGATGAGATGAGTTGAAGAATGGACAAAAGCTCAAGCTTGGGGATGCCCATGCATCACCCCAAGAAATATCCAAGAAGTACAAGCATCAAAGCTTGGGGATGCCCCCGAGGCACCCCTTCTTCATTGGCAAAAATCAGGTCACCTTTCAAAACACTATATTTTTATTGTTTCATGCATTATGTGTTTTTCTTGGAGCGTCAGTTGTTTTTGTTTTCAGTATTAGTTTAGTTTAGTTTGCTGCAATAAATGGTTAGATCACATCATGTTGTTTTGGAGGGAGATGAACTCCGTTTTTCATTTGCCAAGAACACTCTGTTTTTCACTCTTATCGTTTCAACGAGTGTTCTCTTTTTCTGGTACTGCTTTTGGTTTTCGTTTTCGCCTTGATTTGCGTTCAGATCTTCTTATATTTATTTATCAAGGTGTATTTTTGCCTCTGGACCATGTTGGTTTTCCTCAAAAGAGTTGGATTAAAAAAGTTCGAATGGTGTTGGAAAAGAGAAAAAGCTTTATGCAAAAAAGTGGTACAAGAAGGAGCTTGTGTAGACTGCGGCCTAGGCTTTTGCATGTCGTGCTTGATGTCTTTTTGATAGTATGCTTAGTGGTTTTACTATAGCATGACTTGTCTCAAATAACTGAGATTGCTTAATGAGCTTTTGAAAAAATCATGCGTTGTTTTTATTGTATGGAAGCATTATTTTGGTTTCCTCCTTGATGCTTTATTTGGGTTGACTTGGCGCATGCTCACACATGTTAGACTCATACAAAGTCACCATAAGCCTCTATGATCATTTAGTTTTTGACTTTTGATGCCATCTTATGCTTCTTTTAATGTTGCTTTGTCACTTTGCATGATTATGGCCGTTAATGCTCTCTTAGTTGGTCGCTCCCAGTCTTTTGCTAGCTCTCATTTTGTACTGAGTATGAGCTCTACTCGTGCATCCAACTCCTAAAAACCAAGTTTGCCATTGTGTCCACTATAAATTCCTATGCATGGTATTTGTAAGCCATTCCAAGTAAATTTTCATGTGCTACCTTTCAAAAAACTTTCAAAATACTTCTCGTTTTGTGACACTGTTTTTAGCTCATGGGGACGTAGTGGTCGGATTTGCTATCTTCCATATTGCTTATTCCAAAAAGAAAAAAAAAGAGAAGAAAAAAGAAAGAAAAAAGGCACTCCTCCATGGTATGTGAATGTTGGTGGGCACCCGATGGAATCGGTTAGCCATAGTTTGAGAAAGGAAAAAAGGTGGGGAGGAGTGCCAAGCTTTATAAAAAGAGCACAAAAGTGCCAATCTCTCTCTCGAAAACTTGCTTCATTTTTGTATGGAAGATAGTAATAACCCCATTGCCAGTCGTTGACAAAGACAACCACCTCTCAAAACCAATTTTTATCTCTCTGTTTTACAAATGAAAATCTCTAGCACATGTTTAATCACTACTTTCCTCCGCGAAGGGCCTTTCTTTTACTTTTATGTTGAGTCACCACCTTCTACCTTTATGCACCATTAAGAGAGCATAGTTGTCATTCTGAGTATAATGTGCATTGTCCCAAAGTTTTCATTGATTGATTCATAACTATGGTTTCACTTATTCTTAAAATTATTTGTATCTAGTCGCCCTCTTAAACTTGATGGTGTCCTATGCATTTATGTTTTGCTCTCCATGAAGGACAAGCTGAAAACCATTTGTATGTTCTTCCTTATGATTTGAACACACGTTTGACTTTCATTGTTTCATTTTTCATGATCTTTTGTTTGTGTTCATTTTCATGTTATAACATGGTTGCTAAGTTTCTATTATCAAGATTATGTCTTTCATGCCCATGTTTTAAGTTCTTTGATCTTAGCACTCAATGCTTTACCTATATGATCAAGATTGTGATGGTGCATGTCACCTCAAAAATTATTTCTTTTGTTATCACTTACCTACTCGAGGACGAGCAGGAGTTAAGCTTGGGGATGCTGATACGTCTCAAACGTATCTATAATTTTTGATGTTCCATGTTTGTTTTTACACCATTTGCCTTGTGTTTCGTTACACTTCATGGCGTTTTTATGCGATTTCTGGAACTAACCTATTGACAAGATGCCATAGTGCCAGTTCCCTGTTTTCTGCTATTTTTGTGTTTCAGAAAAGCTACACAGGAAATATTCACGGAATTGGACAAAACAAGTTCCAGAAGTCTTATTTTTCCCGGACGACGGACAAGGACCAAACGAGAGCCGGAGGCGGGCAGGGGCCAGCCTCACACCAGGGCAGCACGGCCCAGCCCCTGGCCGCGCCCACCTGGTGTGAGGAGCCCCTGGTTTCCTCCTGACGATGCCCCTTCGCCTATATAAAGCCTCGGGACGGAAAACCCTAGGAGAGTCGGCGAAATTTCCAGAAAAGTTCCACAGCGCCGCTGCCATCGAAGCCAAATTTCGGGGGATAGAAGTCTCTGTTCCGGTACCCTGCCGGGACGGGGAAGTGCCCCCGGAGCCATCTCCATCGGTCTCCATCGCCGTCTTCGCCGTCTCCATCGACCTCACCGCCATCTCCATCAACCTTGCTGTCTCCTATGATGAGGAGGGAGTAGTTCATCCCCAGGGCTGAGGGCTCTACCGGTGGCTATGTGGTTCACCTCTCTCCCCCATGATGTGATCTTTATGTGATCGTGAGCTTTGTATCATGTTGAATAAGTAGATGTTACTCTTCTTAATTATGTGTACTCTAGTGTGTTATTAAAGTAATCTATCCCTCCTGCCATGGTGTAACGGTGACAGTGCATGCATCGTGGTGGTACTTGGTCTAGGCTACGATTGTGATCTTTTATGGATTATGAGAATAATTATCACTATGATAGTATTGAAGTGATCTATTCCTCCTTTCATGGTGTAATGTTGATAGTGTGTGCACCGTGTTAGTACTTGGTCTAAGTTGCAATAATATCTATCTTGAGTTGTGATTTGATTTGGATATCTCTATGAGTGGTGTTTGTCAAGTACTTGATGAACTTTGAGGAGTGCTTCGTAGCCCTACGCAATGATTAGTGTTATTCAATAGAAGAGTAATTCAGAGTACCATAGTGAAGAGAAGTTATTTATTTGTTCAGTCATGTTATATTTGTTGGGAGTGTGTCCACTAGTGAAAGTATGATCCCTAGGCCTTGTTTCCAAGCATTGCACACCGTTTACTTCCTGTTTTGTTACATGTTTGCTTGCAGCGATACTTATTCCATACTACATTTACTACTCATAATCATCACTACTACTTGTATTTCACTATCTCTTCGCCGAACTAGTGCACCTATACATCTGACAAGTGTATTGGGTGTGTTGGGGACACAAGAGACTTTCTATATTGTAATTGCAGGGTTGCTTGAGAGGGATAGCTTTGACCTCTTCCTCCCTGAGTTCGATAAACCTTGGTGAAAGGGCATTTCCCTAATAAATGTATTTTGGTGTTTGTTAACAACATTTGGTGAATTAACCATTCTATTTAAGTTCTGCAGATTTTCTAGGTTAATTCAGAATCTCGCGAAGGTTCACCCCAAAAAGGAAGAAAAGATCGAAGCCCATAGTCCAGTAGTGGAGTTAGGGCTTAGTTGTCTTATAGGGTGCTTTGCGAAGGTGGAATTGGTGGAGAGGGGATCCTCGAAGTACTGCTGTTGCTACTTCTAGGGCGGAGACTCCGGCCCGGGTGGCCGGAGACTCCGGTCTAGGAGTGTCGCCCTAGCAATCCTCCCGGTTGGACAATTCAGATGCCCTCCCGGAGTTGGGCCGGAGACTTTCTGTCTCTGGCCGGAAACTCCGGGTGGGGCGGAGACTTCGGTCCCAGCGGCCGGAGACTCCGGTCTGGCCTGCCAGGATAGGGTGGGCTAGTGGGCTGGTCTAAGCAGTGACCAGGCCGGAGTTGGGCCGGAGACTTCTGTCTCTGGCCGGAGACTCCGGCCCTGGAGTCACTTAGGGCGGAGACTCCGGTCCTCCTGGCCGGAGACTCCGGCCCTAGTCGACCAGCAATGGCTACATTTCGTGGAGGAGTATATAAAGCCTTCTTCTTCCTCAAGAGAAGGCTGCGGCTTCCACTCTCTCTCTTCCATTGTTCCGAAGCTTCAAAGCTCAAGATCTCTCTCCCTAGCCAATAGAACTCAAAGCCCTTTTGGGATTTGAGGGAGAAGACCTAGATCTACACTTCCACCAAGGCGATTTGATTTCCCCCCTCTCTTTGTTGAGGGGCTTGTTACTTGTGTGATTCATCGGATTCCTAGCCGGAAGAAGCCGTCCCCCAAGCTTGACTTTGTGTGTAAGAGCTTGGTGGGCCTATTGGGAGCCTCCAATTGAGTTGTGGAGCTTGCCCCAATACTTTGTGTAAAGGTGTCATGCCGCCTTCAAGGGCATCGCTTAGTGGAGCGTGGACTCGCCTTTGTGGCTTGTTCACCGGAGAATAGGGTGAGCCTTTGTGGCGTTGGTGGCCTTTGTGGCACCACACCTCTCCAACGTAGACGTACTTCCCGTAACAAGGAAGGAACTACGGGAATACATCCTCGTGTCTTCGTGTCTCAATTGCGGTGACCTCTATCCTTTACTCGTACCTTTACTTATATTGTTATTGCTAGCTTGCTTGTCACTCTAGGTAAATTCACTTATTATCACATCTAGAGAATTTACCTTCTTGTCTAGCCTTAACTTGAAAAGAATTAAAAATATTGGGTAGCTCCTATTCACCCCCCCCCTCTAGTCGCTCATACGATCCTTTCAATTGGTATCAGAGCATGGTCTCTTATTCGGGCTTAACCGCCTAAGAGTTTGAGCGACCATGGAAGGGGATAAGGATAAAGAAACTCCTCCCGAAGATACTCCTCCATCTATCTCTTCCTCTTCAATCTCACGTGAGGAGCATTTGGCGTCCTTGGACACAATGCAAACCACTATGAGATTGGAGATGAAGGCTATGTTTGAGGAATATTTTGGAAGAAAACCTTCCGGGCCCACCGACCCAAACACCACACCTAGTGTGGAACTCTCCTTGGCTAAGGTGAAGCCACCTAACAATGGCTCCACCTCCGCCGAAAATAAAGGTGACCCTCCTAAGGAAAATGATGGTCCGGCAAAGGGTGCTAACATTCCACCCCCTAACACTTACTCACCTCCGCCGGTCCATTATCCTATGCCACACATTAACAACATGGGTTCTCCTCCTAAGCTTGATTCTCGCAATTTTATTAAATGGCAAGGACTAATGAAATCTCATATTTCTAGCTCTTCTACTCATTTGTGGAGGGTCATACAAAATGGCTTTGCACCTCATGATCCTCTCAACTTGACCGGAAGGGAAGAAGTTGATGAGCAACTCAATGCCACCGCCAAGCATCTCCTTCAACAAGCCGTACCGGATACTTATGCGGTACACATCAACAACTTGAGCACCGCCAAGGAAGTATGGGACTATCTCACTATGCTCTTCATTGGGAATGAAAGTATTCGGTCCTCCAAGTTTGATGAGCTCAAGAGTGAAGAAAGGGATTTCATTATGCGTGATAATGAGACTCCCGATGAGATGTACCAAAGGATCTTGGCTCTTGCAACGGCCTTGACCGGGTTTGGGTGCAAAGACAATGGTGATGACTATATCAAGCGTATGTTCATCACCTCCATCAACCCAAGAGAACCCATGTGGTCCGAGATAATCCGTTCAAGACCGGATTTTGGGAGTATGACCTCAAATGAAGTTCTTTGCGAGTTCACCGCCTTGTCTATCTTGAAGAAGAACGCGGAAGAAACTAGAGCTCGTGTTCTTGCCGGACAAGGAGTTCACAATCTTGCTCTCAAGGCCAAGGTGGTGTCCAAGCAAGGAGAAGGAGAAGAAGAAATATATGAAGAAGAGTGTTGGTCTCCGGAAGATCTCAAGTTTGCACTCCATGAACACTTGGCTCTCAATGCAAGTGCCTTTTGGGATGCCAACAAGCACAAGACGAAGGGATCCAAGTTCAAATCCTTTCCAAGAAAAGGTGGTGACTCTAAAGTGAGGCATTGCTACAATTGTGGAGGAATCAAGCACTTCATCGCCGAATGTCCTTATGAGAACAAGGAGGACAATGAAGGCCGGCTCGTCCCCAAGCGCCGGTCATCAAAGTTCTACCCATCCAAGAAGCATGGGAACAAGGACAACAAGAAGAAAGGAGAAAGGGTGTTGGTGGTTCATGAGGAGTATGACTCCGAGTCCGACGATGATGACTCCGTTGATGAAGAGAATGGAGAAGTGGCCGCCATTGCCATTGTCTCCACACCACCTACATCCCTCTTCAACTCACAAAATGAGAATGCCATCATCACCACTCACAAGTGTCTTATGGCTAAGGCCTCGGAGGTAACCTCATCACCTACTCCTTCATCATCACATTCCAATGCTACCTCTATGGATGATGTGAGTAGTCTTAAGATTAAGAAAGAACTAGTTTCTTGTGATGATTTTCTTGCTAACATGAAGGGGCCAACCAAGATATACATTGAGACACTAATGTGTGAACTTGGTGATGCCCATGACACTATCAAGGAGAAGGAGGAGTTGGAAAGATTAGCCGCCGATGATATTGGCTCTCTATCAATTGAGCTCGAAGAAGAGCAAAACTTGAGAGTCTCTTTAGAGGAGAAATTGTTGGGACTTGAAGAGTCTCATAATCTAATCTTGTCAAAACTCACTAAAGAACGTGACCATGCTCTTGCTATGGTCAAGTTGCTTAAAAAGGAGAAAGTTGAATTTGACGTTGGTCATAATGATCTTCGTGAGAAGTTTGAGAAGCTTGAAGAAGCTCACAAGGCTTTGGAGGGAAAATTCTCTCATCTCACCAAGATTCGTGAACAACTTCAAATTCAACTAACCATTGAACAATCTAAAGTCCCACCAATTCAAGTTATTGAAGTTCCTTGTTCTTCTAACTCTATTTGTGATCATAGTGATATCATTGAGGAGAACAAGTGGTTGAAGGCCGATCTTGCTAAGGGCCTTGCTACTTGCATTCAAGGAGAGAAGAATCTCAATGATCTCTTGAAAAATCAAAGATTGTTCAAGGGAAAGGAGGGCCTCGGATTTGTTGCCGAGTCCTCAAAGAAAGGGGATCTCTGTTTGGTGGCCGAGTCCTCAAAGAAGAAGAAGAATAAGAAGAACAAGAAGAAGACAAAGCCTGCTGCTGCTCCTACTCCTCATGTCCCATTTGATATTTGTTACACCGAGGAGGAGTGGGAGGAGCTGAATGGAAAGAAGAAAATCGAGGAGACCGGAGTCTCCGGGTCAAAGGCTCCGGAGTCTCCGGTTAGTTCATCTACCCCGGAGTCTCCGCTCCCAAAGACCGGAGTCTCTGGCCCTTCTCACAATAATTTTGCAGGAAAATATAACCCTCATTATGTTCTTCTTAGAGACTATTATGGTGATGTCTATGCTAAATATGTTGGTCCCTATAATGGTTACATTGAATATGCTATTTGGGTACCTAAGATTCTTGTGACTAACAAAAGAGGACCCATTCAAAAATGGGGACCTAAAACCAAGAATTAATCTCTTGTAGGACATTGCTTCCGGAGGAGTAAAATGGATTATTGATAGTGGTGCCACAAGCCACATGACCGGAAGCAAAAATATTGTGGAAGATCTAAAGCCCAATACTTCAAATGTCACAGTCTCGTACGGTGATAATTCATCCTCTAAGGTACTTGGTTTCGGTAAGGTGGTGATCACTCCGGACGTGTCCCTAGTGAATGTCATGCTTGTCGAAACCATTGGTTATAATCTACTTTCTGTTCATCAACTTGCTACTATGGGCTATGCCACATATTTTGATGTTGATATTGTGGTCGTCATGTGGAGTAAGTCTCTCAAGGTTGCCTTTGTTGGGTATGTCGAAAATGGCTTGTATGTGGTGGACTTTTCGGAGAAACCCACTACGGCCGCGATATGCCTAATTGCTAAGGCCGACGTGGGATGGCTTTGGCATCGCCGGCTAGCCCACGTCAATATGAGAGGTTTGCAAAATCTCACACCAGCGGCCACATACTCAGACTAAAGGATGTTTCTTTTGCCAAAGATCGTGTTTGTAGGGCATGTATTGAAGGAAAGATGCATGAAACAAGTCATCCAAGCAATACTATTATCTCCTCCAAGAGGTGCTTGGAGCTCCTTCATATGGATCTCTTTGGACCTCCCACTTATTCAAGTCTTGGTGGCAAGAAATATTGCTTGGTGATTGTCGATGACTATTCAAGATACACTTGGGTTTATTTCTTTGAGTTCAAGAGTGAGACCCAACAAACCGTCAAAGACTTTGCCACCGAAGTTGAGCGTCAATTCAATACCACCATATTGACTATAAGAAGTGATAATGGCACCGAGTTCAAGAACTACTCCTTAAATGAGTTTCTTAGTGATGCGGGTATCAAACATCAATATTCCGCTGCATATACCCCGCAACAAAATGGAGTTGCCGAGAGGAAGAACCGGACTCTCATGGATGCGGCAAGAACTATGTTGGCAAAATTCAAGTCTCCATACAACTTTTGGGCCGAAGCTATTAATACTGCATGCCATGCCACCAACCGGCTTTATCTCCGCAAGAACTTGAACAAGACTCCTTATGAAATTCTTACCGGGCAAAAGCCCAACATCAAGTACTTCCGGGTATTTGGTTGTAAGTGTTTCTATCTCAAGAAAGGTGTTCGTTTGTCAAAATTTGATTCTAAAGCTTTAGAGGGTATCTTTGTTGGTTACTCCACGGACTCACATTCCTATAGGATCTATAGCAAGTCCACCGGGCATGTTATAGAGACTTGTAATGTAAGGTTCGATGAGGATAATGGTTCCTTTGTGGGACAAAGTTGTGTTCGTGATGTAGGTGACAAAATTCCTCCCCAATCCATAAGAAGAATGGGTGTCGGATTCTTCCGGCCCATTGAGGGACACCTTTTGGCCGAAGGAGAAGGACAATGCTCTACACATGTGGAGCCTTCACCTGCTGAACACTCACAGGACATTGACCAAAGACAAGCTGCACACCCTCAACCTCAAGATCATCCCACCGAGCAATCTTGCCCGGAGTCTCCGGCCCCTGTGGTCCGGACACTCCGGCCTATACCGGAGTCTCTGGGTATGGATACCGGAGTCTCCGGGGATGATCAAGGCTTTGATGAAGATCCTTCAGAATTCCGTGGCTATGGGCCACTTGATGATCAAGGCAATCCAACTGGTCATGGCGAGGACCAGAATAGTGATCATGAAGATGATCAAGTAGTCTCTCAAGAATCTCCTCTTGAGGCTCACACTCGCCGTGAGAAGAAGCTTGAGTCCATTCTTCGTCGTAGAAGCATATCCTTGGAAAATGTGGTTGGGAGTGTTCGTAAAGGTGTCTCCACTAGGAGGCAACTTTCTAACTTTTGCTCTCATCATGCTTTTGTCTCTTGTGTAGAACCCAAGAAAGTGTATGAGGCGCTTGAGGATCCGGATTGGCTTGATGCCATGCATGATGAACTCAACAACTTCGAGCGCAACAAAGTTTGGACTCTAGTAGAAAGGCCTAAAGACTGTCATAATGTCATTGGGACCAAGTGGATCTTCAAGAACAAGCAAGATGCAAATGGCATAGTCATTCGTAATAAGGCAAGATTGGTGGCTCAAGGGTTCTCCCAAGTTGAGGGTATTGACTTTGGTGAAACTTTCGCTCCCGTTGCCTGTCTTGAATCCATTCGCATCTTACTTGCATATGCATCACATCATAACTTTAAACTTCAACAAATGGATGTTAAAAGTGCATTTCTCAACGGTCCCTTAAATGAATTGGTTTTTGTGAAGCAACCCCCGGGCTTCGAAAACCCTAAGTTTCCTAACCACGTTTACAAACTTGATAAGGCACTCTATGGCCTCAAACAAGCCCCACGTGCGTGGTATGAGCACCTTAAAGAGTTGTTGGTTGATCGTGGTTTTGAAATTGGGGTGATCGATCCCACTCTTTTTACGAAGAAGGTCAATGGGGAGCTTTTCATTTGCCAATTATATGTTGATGATATTATATTTGGTTCTACTAACAAAGCTTTCAATAATGAGTTTGCCAAGCTCATGACCGACAAGTTTGAGATGTCTATGATGGGGGAGTTGGAGTTCTTCCTTGGATTTGAAGTTAAACAATTGAAGGGAGGGACTTTTGTGAACCAAGCCAAATATACCCAAGACATGCTCAAGAGGTTCGAGATGATAGGAGTCAAAGGTGCAAAGACTCCCATGCCAACAAAGGTTAATCTTGATCTCGATCCTAATGGTAAAGAAGTGGATCAAAAACTCTATAGATCTATGATTGGTTCCTTGCTTTACCTTTGTGCATCTAGACCGGACATTATGCTAAGTGTGGGAGTTTGTGCACGTTTTCAAGCCGCACCAAAGGAAAGCCACTTAGTGGCGGTCAAGAGAATCTTTCGATATTTAGTGAATACCCCTAACTTTGGTCTTTGGTACCCGAAGGGAGCAAGTTTTGATCTTGTAGGTTACTCGGATTCGGATTGGGCGGGAGACAAAGTGGAACGGAAATCAACCTCCGGGGCTTGCCAATTTCCTGGTAGGTCTTTGGTGTGTTGGTCATCTAAGAAACAAAATTGTGTGTCTCTCTCTACCACCGAAGCCGAATATGTAACCGCGGCTAGTTGTTGTGCACAACTCTTATGGATGAGGCAAACTTTGAAGGATTACGGTGTCATTTTTGACAAAGTGCCTCTCTTATGTGATAATGAAAGTGCAATCAAGATCGCTCACAACCCGGTGCAACACAACAAGACGAAGCATATTGAGATTCGTCATCATTTCATTCGGGATCATGTCAACCGTGGAGATATTGTTCTATCTTATGTTAGCACTCATGAGCAACTTGCCGATATATTCACAAAGCCTCTTGATGAAGCAAGATTCCGGGAATTGAGGCATGAACTAAATATCATTGATTCAAGCAATGTGGCTTGAGCTAGGTGCATTTACTCCCATACTCTAACGTGTGTGTTGTTCTAGATGTGGGCATGGAAATAGGGGGAGTGCGGTCCTAATTGATTGGACTATCCCTCCCCCCATAATGCCAATAGTAAGCGTATTGTTCTATCTTGTCATTTGTGACACTTTTGAGCTTAATCGATGAGTCTAGGTTTTGGACCCAAGATATATCTTCGCGGTGCCATACCTATATACTCATACATGGTGGCCTTTTGGTCACCAACCTCCCTAGTGGAGGAGTTTCCCATTTGATTTTATTGCCGTATTTTTTTATGGGAATATGCTCATGCTTGGTCTTATTTGATTTTATTTGCATGTTTGCAATCATGAGCATTTTGTACCCCACAGTGACAATGTGTCCATCCCAAGCCTATCTCATCCTCAAACATACCTAATCTAAATGACATGTCCTTCTTCACCATAAATGTGATCTAGTCAAGGGGGGCCGGAGACTCCGGGGCTCACAGCCCGGAGACTCCGGTGGGCCGGAGACTCCGGGGTAAGTACCGGAGACTCCGGCCCGGGCAGTTTCAAAAACACACTTAGGGCACGGGGTGGGGAAGAACGGTTCATTCTTCCCCATCCACCCCCATGCCCCATACTCATCCCCTGCCGCCTCCTCTTCGTGGATCGCCGCCCGGAGCTCTCCCAAGCCCCGCGATCCGCCGTGCCACCGGCCAATCTCCTCCTTGAGGTTGTGGGAACCTTCCCACCGACCGATTTGCGCCAATGGACTCCGATAAATATGCTCTTCATCTCCTCCATCTAGTCCTACCTAGATCTACGAGATGTGCATGTTTCCCATAGTTTGATTTGGTGTACTACCCTCTAGTGGCTATTAATCATCTTCATAGCAACTTTAGTGTGAATCTTGCACTCGATTTGGTTCAATGTGGTCTCCTAGGCTCGGGCTCCTGCATTTGGCCGGAGACTCCGGCCCGAGTCCCCGGAGACTCCGGCTAGATCAGGCCAGAGTGCACTCTTTCACAGCATAGTTGCTTATTTTTTGGATTCTAGGACATGTCACCTCAACCTTGCTATCTTCCTCACTCATTCACAGGTGCAGGTGGTTCTCGGAAGCCGGCAGCTCATAGCAAGGACAAGTTGGTTGTCAATCCCGCCACAGGGGAGCTTGCTCAGAGGTCAGTCATTGCTCAGCAAGCTAGAGATGCTAAAAGGCTCAAGACAAGGATGGCTGAAGAGGAACGAGTTGAGGCAGCTAAGAAGGTCAAGTTTGATAGTCTTGTGACTCTGGAAGGGCTATCATCTTCTGAGTTTGTTGAGATGAGGAAGAGGGATATGTACACTCTCCCGCGGAACTCCCGTGACCGTTGCTTTGTCCGCAAAGAGCAAGAGCTGATCATGAAGGAATTCTATGCTTCTCTCAAGAAGTATCCGGTTTGCCCTCAGACGGTGATGGATTTCTCTCATTTTGCCAAGTACAGTGCATACTTCGGAGAGGCTGTGTGGATCACTCGCAAGCTTGGGCTCCATCCACTCATGAAGATTCAAGAGCCCTACAACATCACATTGGTCCAACAGTTCTTTGCTACCTTGGTGTTTGGAGATGGTGAGGAGATCCCCATGACTTGGATGACCGGAGAAGAGGTTTGTCACTCCAACTTCATGGACTTTGCTGCTCTCCTTGGGTATGAGTTCCGTGGTGCTACTACTCCTAGTGGCATGAGGATGCATGTGGATGGGGAGTACTATGAGAAGAAGAAGCTTGCTCCTCTCTACACCGGGGATGACAAGAAGATTGTCATTGGGGGCACTCTTGGGCTGTCCAAACGGTCCAACATCTTGCTCCGCATATTCCGGGCCTCCATTGCCCCTCAAGCCGGCAACTTTGATGCTATTCGTGGGGCCTTGGTGAATCTCTTGGCCTACTCTCATGAGGTATATTGCAAAGGGGAGACCGCTCATGTTGAGCCGCTTGATGTGATGGATTTCATTCACAAGGAGATCAATGATTGCATTCTCAACAAGAAGACTCCTCTTTATGCTCCTTTTATCATGAAGCTCATCCTTGCTCAACAACTCAACCTTCCTCTCCTCACGGCAAACCTTGTGAATCACAAGGTTGTGAAGCTTCAATGCAAAGAAGCCACCAGTCACTCCAAAGAACCATTTGCTCCGGTGAGAGGTGAAGATGATGATGCCTTTGCCGAGGGAGTGTCCACTAGAAGGGGCCCAAGGATGAAGCATGCTAGCAATGCCGGCTCTAGCTCAAACAATGAGTTTGCTCAAGAGTACAAGAAGCTCAATTGGTTCCAAAGGAATGTGCTTTGCATGAATGTGGACATCCGTCGCAAGCAATATGAGAGCTACATCACTCAAAAGCACATCAATGACAATCAAGATGTTCTTCACAAGGCTTTTCGGAAATCTCAACCGGGCTATGTGGAATCACCTCCTTCCTCTTCATCATCCGGTACTCACAGCTATGGCAAGTGGAGCAAGGGTCTGACTGACTGGCAAGCCTTTGAGGAGGTCACCTCTGGCACCTCCAATGTGCATCATGGCAAGAAGCCCATGGCTTCTGATGATATTGAAGAAGGAGATGAGGACTTCAATGCTAGTTCCGAGGACGAGCCCGAGGATGAAGACGATGAGTGATCCCATGGGCGTGTAGCATCGCTCTTTTCCCTTTTTGGTGTCTCGATGCCAAAGGGGGAGAAGTAGCTCTACTAGGTTGTCTTCGTTGGGATTTGCATGGGGGTGGTTATTTGGATTTGCACTTCGTTTGCTTCGCTTTGGTCGAGACACAACTTCATGGACTTTCATGTTGTGTCTCATCTATCTTAGTGTTGAACCTTTTAAATGTGTGTGGTACGTTATGTGTGTGAGACTGAAGTTCATATGTTGCTTAGGAAGACTATTAAATTTTTGCTATCTTGTTAGTCTTACTTATATGCCTATTGGTTAGTCTCATATATTATTACTTGCACTTGGTATAATCCGTATGTTGTCATCAAACACCAAAAAGGGGGAGATTGAAAGGGCATTTCCCTAATAAATGTATTTTGGTGTTTGTTAACAACATTTGGTGAATTAACCATTCTATTTAAGTTCTGCAGATTTTCTAGGTTAATTCAGAATCTCGCGAAGGTTCACCCCAAAAAGGAAGAAAAGATCGAAGCCCGTAGTCCAGTAGTGGAGTTAGGGCTTAGTTGTCTTATAGGGTGCTTTGCGAAGGTGGAATTGGTGGAGAGGGGATCCTCGAAGTACTGCTGTTGCTACTTCTAGGGCGGAGACTCCGGCCCGGGTGGCTGGAGACTCCGGCCTAGGAGTGTCGCCCTAGCAATCCTCCCGGTTGGACAGTTCAGATGCCCTCCCGGAGTTGGGCCGGAGACTTTCTGTCTTTGGCCGGAAACTCCGGGTGGGGCGGAGACTCCGGTCCCAGCGGCCGGAGACTCCGGTCTGGCCTGCCAGGATAGGGTGAGCTAGTGGGCTGGTCTAAGCAGTGACCAGGCCGGAGTTGGGCCGGAGACTTCTGTCTCTGGCCGGAGACTCCGGCCCTGGAGTCACTTAGGGCGGAGACTCCGGTCCTCCTGGATGGAGACTCCGGCCCTAGTCGACCAGCAACGGCTACATTTCGTGGAGGATTATATAAAGCCTTCTTCTTCCTCAAGAGAAGGCTGCGGCTTCCACTCTCTCTCTTCCATTGTTCCAAAGCTTCAAAGCTCAAGATCTCTCTCCCTAGCCAATAGAACTCAAAGCCCTTTTGGGATTTGAGGGAGAAGACCTAGATCTACACTTCCACCAAGGCGATTTGATTTCCCCCCTCTCTTTGTTGAGGGGCTTGTTACTTGTGTGATTCATCGGATTCCTAGCCGGAAGAAGCCGTCCCCCAAGCTTGACTTTGTGTGTAAGAGCTTGGTGGGCCTATTGGGAGCCTCCAATTGAGTTGTGGAGCTTGCCCCAATACTTTGTGTAAAGGTGTCATGCCGCCTTCAAGGGCATCGCTTAGTGGAGCGTGGACTCGCCTTTGTGGCTTGTTCACCGGAGAATAGGGTGAGCCTTTGTGGCGTTGGTGGCCTTTGTGGCACCACACCTCTCCAACGTAGACGTACTTCCCGTAACAAGGAAGGAACTACGGGAATACATCCTCGTGTCTTCGTGTCTCAATTGCGGTGACCTCTATCCTTTACTCGTACCTTTACTTATATTGTTATTGCTAGCTTGCTTGTCACTCTAGGTAAATTCACTTAGTATCACATCTAGAGAATTTACCTTCTTGTCTAGCCTTAACTTGAAAAGAATTAAAAATATTGGGTAGCAACTATTCACCCCCCCTCTAGTCGCTCATACGATCCTTTCACTTGGGTGATCCACTTAAGGGAAATTTGCTGCTGTTCTACAAACCTCTGTACTTGGAGGCCCAACACTGTCTACAAGAATAGATGCGTGCGTAGACATCACTCCTCAAAGTCTGTATTTCCCCAAACTAGATTGTCCCACACTGTCACCATGAACACACTAGATGGTTCCAACAAACACCAACAATTCATAGAGACATTAACCAACAAGACACACATGATGCGCACACTGTCACCATCACACCATGATACAAGGTATCTCCGGAGTTTACAAATATAAGGCACGGGAGTAGCATAATATCTAAATAATAATATCTACCAATTCAACTAGATACAAAGCTCACGATCACATAAAGAACACATCATGGGAGAGAGAGGTGAACCACATAGCTACCGGTAGAGCCCTCAGCCCTAGGGGAGAACTACTCCCTCCTCGTCATAGGAGACAGCAAGGTTGATGGAGATGGCGGTGAGGTTGATGGAGACGGCGGAGACGGCGATGGAGACCGATGAAGATGGCTCCGGGGGCACTTCCCCATCCCGGCAGGGTGCCAGAACAGAGACTTCTGTCCACCGAAATTTGTCTTCGATGGCGGCGGAGCTGCGGAACTGTTCTGGGAAAAATGCCGATTCCTTTAGGGTTTTCCATCGGGAGGCTCTTTATAGGCGAAGGGGCATCGTCAGGAGTGGACCAGGGTGGTCTCACCATAGGTGGGCGCAGCCAGGGCCTGGGCCGCGCCCCCTCATGGTGTGGCCAGCCTCTGGCCCCTCTCCGGCTCCTGTTTGGTCCTCGTCCTCCGTCCGGGAAAAATAGGAGTTTCCGAACTTGTTTCGTCCAATTCCGAGAATATTTCCTGTGTAGCTTTTCTGAAACACAAAAACAGTAGAAAACAGGGAACTGGCACTGTGGCATCTTGTCAATAGGTTAGTTCCGGAAATCGCATAAAAACGCTACGAAGTGTAACGAAACACAAGGCAAATGGTGTAAAAACAAGCATGGAGCATCAAAAATTATAGATACGTTTGAGACGTATCAAGACATCCGATGTTTCTGGAGTTGCCACGACTGCGGTTTTTCCTGTCGACGGACCCAATTTCATCGGATCTGAAAGGTGTGCTGAGCCTAGAGATCCGACGCGAAAGTTGAAGCTCCCGATCATCAGATCTATCTCCTGATCTAAGTTTGCAAAGACCGGAGCTAGGGTTGGTGGATGTGGTTGAAAATCTACAGCTCCAAAGGTGATCTGGTTTCCGTCGATCTTTGAGTTGCTCTTTGAAAGAAGTAAAAAAAGCCATTAAATTCATGATTCCAATGCCCAAGGTCCCCACGGTCAGTGTCAATTGACGGGGGTTAACTCGGCAAATGTCCTAGATGAAGGACTTAGGATCGGGGGAAGAAGACGTCGGATGAACTCGAAGGTAGGCTTTCCAATAAATAAGGCAAATATCGTGTATCGAGAATAAAACTTAGAATTAATCTCAGCTCAATCTCAATGTGTTCCTGGCCAGCCTCTCTTGGTCCCTATTTATAGGTGGCCAGGTCCCGAGGAACCGGCCGGGTTCAATACAAATTACAACACGAGTTACAATATGATCTCATATTTCAACTATGACTATGCTTGGGCCTAGTTCCCACGGGCTTCTACCCAAATGGGCCTCAGGGGTACTAAGATAATGGGTCTTGGTAGTCATACCCTTGTCACCTAAACATAACACTTCTGTGTAAAGTGAGTTTAAGGATTAGAGAATAGATGATCTTCATAGCATTACTCATAGAATTGATTCACATATGTGAGGTATTGTTCATCTCAACGCAACTCTTGATTTTAGGGTTTTAGGTTTACCATGCTTGGGTTACTGATGCCCACAATTATAGGGGATCGCTAAAATCTTTGGTGGGAGTATTACCCAAATTTATAGTTTGACTCAAGGAGAGCAAACAAGAATATCAGCAAGACTTTAGCAATTGAGACGTCACTCTCAACCACATCTGTATATCAATATTATCAAAATCAAGTTGTGATTATAGTAGTTGGAACAAAACAGTGGTTGCAACAGTAAAAAGTAACATCAAATTTCCAGTTTTCACCAGAAAGGAAAACTTGTAACTTCAGATTTAAAAATGTAGGCATGAGATCACTAGCGAGGCGCTGCATGAATAAGATTGATGATATAACAAAATTTAACTCATGTTCATCTCTAATTCCTCATGTATGAAAGTGTAGGTGTGTGTCCCAAATATAAGTATATGCATACCAACAAGAAAAATTCGCATACATCTACTATCCTACCTGCCCGTTTTACCAGGTGCCAATGAGGGTCTATAGGTAATTATGGTCTATCCTTTTGAATAGTCTAGAATAATGCATTAACACTTTATGAACACACAATATCCTCAAAATAGACATATTATCCATTGATATCCCCATCTGTCATCATGAGGGTCACCGGATCAATGGAAAAATAGGTAATACATTATGGAGATAGATACCAATACACTCATATATATGATGAAGCAATAAGAGTTCAGTACTGAAATCATGTTACGCGGGCCCTAGTAACAAGCATTAAAAATAGCAATAGTGCATCAACACTCATACGGGAACCTCAAATCTTGTCTTCTATGAATGATTACATGATCAATCTCATCCAATCCCCATGTACCTCACATGCCTACAACTAACTGTTTCACACATGGCGATGGAGAACAAGCACATGGTTGATGGAGATGGTGTCGATGACGATGGTGATGAAGAAGCCCTTGAAATCTCCTTCTCAGGAGTGGAGAACATGATCAATCAGCCTCCGAAAACAAAGATCGTGATGGAGGCAGTGCTCTGGTTCACGAAAAACTCCGTCCTCCTAGGGGAACTGGCTATATAAAGACGTGTGTTGAAGGAGAGGCAGAGGCGGCCACCCATGCCCAAACGGACCTAGCTGGCGCATCCTGCTTGCTGGGCCACACCACCTAGTCTCGTTTGCAGGCTAGGTGGCCCCCAGCCTCCATTTTCTTCTCAGAGTCTACTTTTTCCATAAAAATTACCGTCATATTTTTCCTCGAATTTATTTCCGACAATACCTACATCAAAAAGCCAAAAAGGTGGTTTTGCTAAAAACAACGTCATGCGGGTTTATTTCATATATGGTGAGATTCTGGAGCAAAACTATGAGCAAAGGACTTGTAAAAGTATATGTATTTTGGATACATCAGTTGCTAACAATCAAAGGATTATTCCTTGAATTGATTTGATAGAGACGAGTCAATAACTATGCATTGAATCATAGAGTTAACTTGTTCTCCAAACCACTAAGAATAGATTGTCTTGTGACCATAGGATTACTCCTATGATAGACTTGATAGAGTTGAGTCACATGCTATGCACCAAACATATTCTTGACTTCTTATCATGAATCACTATGACATAATAAATATCAACGTGGATTTGCTACCATGGTGGCTACCTATGATATCGTCTGGATCGTTGGATAGAGAGAGCAAGATGCTTGATTGCCAAGGTTGCGATCTGTCTGGCCTCTACGAGTGTGGTAATGGTAACCACATTCCATTTGCATGCAAATTTAGAGCTCATTGACAAGAGGGCAACATGGTGCAAGGAATGGTTGAGTGCATTGGTCATGCCATGTAGCACGACCATCCCACGCGACCATGCATGCATTCATTCTCCGCACCTATCCGCGCTACCACGTTTAGCGCCGGCCAAAAAAAACTCCATGTGTTGGCGCCTTTTTGTGATAACCCAACATTTTAGATTAATAATTAATTTGTGTTGAATGATAATTGACTTTTAATTATTTTGGTTTTACCAATCTCTAATACTTAAATTGGATGGTAATCCTTGCATGCAATAAGTTAGAGGTAGTAAGTAGGTGAACTAGGCAGCTAGCTTCTCTTCATACAAGCATACTTGTATTGTATGCATCGGACCAACCATATGAACATCTTTTGTTAATCAGATGCATGCATGTACTTGTGCGGTACTAGCTAAAGTATATTATTTTAATCATGCGAGAGGCCACCGTGGATCCTGATAGAGAGTGGTGTCTTGTTTGGTCGATAGCAGTGGTTGTGTGGGTGGTCTAGAAAACACGGTGAGGTTGTGGTATGTTCTGTGGGCGAATGAACATGGTGATGAGATGGTTGGGTTAAATGGTTCGATGGATGGTCAAGTCTAATGGAAAGATCAATGGTCATTCTACACGGCTATTTCCTCAAACGCATGGGGTGACGGCGTTGGATTCTACCGTTATATTATTGTGCTCCTGGGTCGCTATCTTGTGCTCCCTATAGGACATCCAATGGCTGCCAGTGGATGCATTGCTATGCCCCATGGTAGCCCACTATTTTGGTAATAAATATATGCCCTAGCTTCAAATGGAGTATACTTCATCCACTTAATCTCCCTCATGAATTAAGTAGGAATTCTACTCATAGAAATGTTTGAATGGATAATATGATTTGAGAATGGCTTGGATAAGATTGTAAGATTAAGGTTGAGATTTACCAGACAATTGTTGGTACACTTCAATCATCTACAATGTTATACCATGTAGTGACCTCACCTTTTAAAGATGACGATCCCTGTGCTTTTCAGTGCTAGTCCCTGGATCAATGCTAGCACACACAGTTTAGGATGTAATATCAAGAAACAAAGGTCATTTTATTACATCGCATGACCCAGCAATTACATAAAGAACTTTACAATGCTCATAGTATAGAGCTTTCAGAGTTTACAACGAAATCAAAAATAGCATGGAGTCCTTCTTCTTCATGTGCCACAGGCAAACATGCTGCGGATAGACTCGTAACCCTGTCGTACCTTTCTTATCGTCAAAACCTGCAACATGAAACGTTGCAGCCACAAAGGGTCAATACACTTGAATTGTATTGGCAAGATGTCATTGTTTGGTGGACACAAATGGAGTCTAACACTTAAATGAATATTTGGCCAGGTGGAGCTTCAGGCTTATTTGCAATAAACAATTTAATCCTATCATTTTCTTGTAGCAAAACTTTTAGCTGGACAACTTGACTTGGGTGATCTACCCCTGTAGCCACAGGCCGTAGTTATCGTACGGGACACACTGGTCGATAAATACCTACATCAAATGTCAAAACCTCAATTCTCTTTTAAAACACTATTGGACACACTGGAATCCACCAGGTGCTCCTAATAAATTATGCACACACAGGAATCCACCAGGTGTACATAATTATGATCACACAACAAATCCCTTGTTGTCCCATCAAGTTTTAATTTAAAGAAGTTGGCATGATGAGATCCTTGAACATCTTCAATATCATGTCGCTCAAAATTGTCCATAACCGGGGACACGGCTAAGTACTTAATTTTAACCCTCTGCAGAGGTGGTGCACTTTTCCCACAAGACTTAGTCAACCTCTTTTGCCATGATGCTCATTTTGCTCAAATGGCCAAGTGAAGACTAAGACGAGACCTTTCAGAGGCAATCCCTCAGACCAACCCGGACGCGTTCCCAAAAACCACCCTCTGTCCGTCTGGCTGAGTTCTCGCAACTTAGTTAGTCAAGACAGAGCCCATATTGTCTTGTGGTTGCACTGGAAGCTTCACGACTTGAGCGTCTCCAATCTCTTTGTTCCTGGGTGGCCGTCCACAAGTGAGATACACCTGGTGGTTCAGAGGTTCGACGACATGACCCCAGGGAACCACTCAACAAAAACCATACAAGCCATATTCCACCCAGGTGGTTCATTGAAATTTTGTTGTTTTCTTGGTTTTTGTAAAACAATGGTTTTCAACACTTAGCCAAAACATGTGATAATCCCTTCCCACACAAGTGTAAGGCAACCTATAGCAGCAACAGTTCTACTAGGAGATGCAAAAGCTAGATATAAACTAGACAAAAGACTTAACATAAAATCATAGCTACTAAGAACTTTTTCACCTACACATGCATTTTCTACAAGAAAGCTACTAGTGATAATTCTTTAGTAGGACAAGGAGATGATGACACTTGCCTTAGAAATTTCTGAAGATTGTACTTCTCTTAGTCAACACACGTGGCTCTCCGTACAACTATAAGATAAAAGATAACACAAAATGAACACACCATCCAAGGCAACATAATCAAACAAGACAACAAAAGTATTTATTAGTTTTAGTTTAGTCTTGATTTGTCTTAGTGATATTTGGACAAAAGATTGGGCATGAGGTTGGCTTGATATGGATGGAGAGAATGTCTTATAAAGAATGATGGGTTCTTTCTAAGAAATGTTTAGCACTTAAACAAAATAGTTCAAAGGAAATCCTAGGCTTGGGTTGAGAAGTTGGATGAATATATTCTAAGTCTTGAGGTCTATCTCTTCCATCTTCTTGACTTGGTTCTCTTCTCTTGAATCTTCTTGTTTTCCTTCATCTCCTTGTCTTCTCTTCAACTTCTTCTTTTTGCCTTCAACTCCTTGTCTTCTCTTCATCTTCTCCATGGTCTTGATATGAGAAGACTTCTATGCCAAGTGTTGGATGGAGTAGTCAAACACTTAGAAGAATTTGGATGTGATGGAGTTGATAGTTTTGTACTTGGCAAAGAATAGGGAGTAGATTTTTCACTAAGTCAGGGTAGAGTTGGATGGTCATTAGGACTTGTTGAAAATGTCAAAATGGTTCTATTTCATGCATGATGTCATAGGATCCATTTTTTTGCAAAAAGAATTATATTGAAATTATTTATAGAATTAAACCTATGAAGAAAGTACTCAAATTACCACATTTGAATTTGAGTACATGCAAGGAGGTTCAAATATTTTGGTAAAAGATGCTAGGGATTCAATTTCTTCCATCTACAAAAGGAATCATTTGAGTAGGAATTATAGAATTTGATCTAGCTTAGATATACTCAAATCCACAATTTAAATTTGAAAATCTGAAACTATCCAAACTCAAAATGTTATTGTACCATTCTGTTCTACAAGTTCCAAGGATTTCAGGGATATCAAAATTGCTAAATTTTAATAAGCAGATCAAAAGATATGGATTTTTGGAGTTTCTATATTTATAGGAAAACTAGACCGATGTGGATGATTCTGGCCGTCGGACGCTGCTTCTCCGGCTTCAATTCTAGTTATCTCGGCTTGAATTTCCGCACGACTCTAGCTTCTAGGAAGGTGGCTCCAGCTTCGTCTTCAGAACGGCTCCATCGGGTGTGTAACTTAACGAAATTTGTGGTTACCGGATTGATTAAGTGATACAAATTCTAAAAATTTATAATTGGAAAAATTAGTACCATTAGATAGAGAATTTAATTAAGAATCTAACGCAACAAGAATCATCCAAAACGAAGCTGTGATCTAAAAGTTATGATTTTTCAAAGTATTAGGTCAGCTAGTAAAACTGCACGAGCTGATCGATCGATCGATCGTTATGCACACGCGCGAGGAACAACGAGGATACGTGGATATGATACGTGTATGCATGTTCAGCCATTAAAATGATCTAATTTAATCTCTTGGAGCACTGCGGGTGTTGCTGTTGCTAACGAAGACAACGACGGCCAGTACCTGACATAAAGGATCTTGCGCCCGCGATCTTGAACGACGACGAGGTAGGTGACGGGATGCTTCGGACGACGGCGAACTAGTGAGCGTGCTTGGCGTCGACTCCTGCTTCCTCGAGCGATGATGGTAGGTGAACGGAGAGCTCCGGCTCCGGCGAAGTAGACCATGAGGTGCAGCAGCTCACGGCGGTCACGTACGTCTCCTGTAGGAGACTCCTTCTCCCTGGAACGACCGCTTACGTACGGCTGGTCGAGCTCCGCTCCGGCAACGCGGCCAACGTCATGGATATGATGCATAACCACGTCCAGGAGATATAGGAAGATTAGTTGACTCTACTGTAAAAAGGATTTGAGATAAAGTACACCGGAGACGACGTACCGTCGCGATGAACTCCGAGAACGTCGCGGCCAACAATGACAACATGATGCACCACCATGTCTAGGAGGTAGCCCTTGAATCAGGGAGTATTCTGGTGCGAGGACTCGTCGATATGATCACTCATGGAGACGGTATCTGGCGATGAACTCGAATTTGTAGCTAAGATTGGCACGGTTGTTACGGGATGTACAGAGCTCCTCTGGAGAAAGTTTTAGAACAAAAGTTAAAGAGGAGTCTAAGGGGCTCACAATGCTTCTCTCCGTTCGTCTTGGAATAGATCGAGGAGAGAGATCGGGACGTGTATGCCGGTGGGCGACATTCGGTGCACCTGGTCGGTTTTGAAAATTAAGGAAGGTAAATGGGGTATTAATCCCCTGAATAGAACCGTGATTAAGGGGGGATTAATTCTCGTGTTGAAGACGATATTAAAGAATCGCTATAATTAGGGAGAATATGAGGGAAAGTTTGACTGCCTTGGCGTGGTGAAAGCTCGAGTTCATGTATCTGTACGTGAGCGAGGAAGAAGATGAATGGTTCGGGCTGCCTGGCCGACTGGGCCATATTTGGTTGGGTCGGCCCAAGTAGGTTCGGTCTTCTTCTTTTTTTCTGTTTTTGATTTCTTTAATATCTTTTACATTTGAGTTCTAATTGATTCAAACAAATTTCTAAAATTTTGTAGAACTCAAACAAGGGTTTTAAATTCATTCAGTAACTTATTTCTTGTTCAATATAATTATACAAAAATAATCTTATGCACTTTGGCCTATATGGCTACTTGGGCAATAATTTTCAAAAAAAAGGATTCCATATGTTTTTCTCAAAATAATTCCTTTATAAATTTCGAAACCTCAAAACAGAAATAGGTTTGGTTTTGAAATATTTTAAAACCAAATGTTTATGAAAATACAGTTTTGTGAAATACTTTTAAATAATATTCAAAAAGTTTTTGTTCCTCGTGAAATTTCAGCAAAGACAAACAATTCAATCAAGTTAATTATAGTTTTTTTTTTTACATTCCAAAATTTGGAAAAATTTGGGATGTTACATACCACTAGATATGAGATACTTGTGTCGGCTGACTAATCAACTAGGCTCACTGACCGTTTTACTAGCGCAGAAGAAGAAGAAACCGCCATGGAAGCCACTTTGGATTTGTTCTTGCTGCCACGAGGGAGGCCGCGGCCACGCTTCTCCACAACGACACTAGCATCTAGATCGACAACTCCGGTATCAGACATGGGGATCTCTTGGTGAATTATCGAGTAAGCACGCAGGAAACCCTAACTAATCAAGGGAAGAAGACAATGCGACGGTGAAGATCAATAGTGGCAGGTTAGGGTTTTCCTGATGAAGGAAGGGCCTTTATTTATAAGCTATCTTTTATGGGCCTTTGCAAATTAAAGGTCCAGATAAAGAACAGGCCGAGAGATTCCGTCAATTGAGTAAAAAGAAAAAGAGAGAAGAGTTGACGAGAAAGATCATGCGGTGCAAAAGTAAAAAGAGAGGAGGAAAACTTATCTATGGAGTTCCAAGAGGAAAAGAAAAGATGTGTGAAGAAGATATTTGATTTTTTGAGCCCATAAAGTGTTGCAAGCACCCCCTTATAGCCTCGGGGGCTACTCCCATCGAGAGTGTTGGTCGCGCACCCGATAAAAGGGAAGAGAAGACAATATTTTTGAGCCTATACTCAAAAATTTGCGACTATAGCCTCGGGGCTACTCCCAACGGGAGCACTGCTCGTGCACCCGATGAAGATGGAAAATATTGATTACTTATCAGGAGAATTATCGACTTCATTGTCGACAATATCAAACAAATTAACTCGCTATTTCACTCCCATCGGGAGGGATTTGCAACTAGTTGAAGAAAAACAACCCGAAGATTTTGGGTATTAAAACAGTCAAACAAGACTCACGACAAACTCATGATTCTCAAGCCGCGTCGTCGCGATAAAAAGCTTGAATGCCATGATTGTAAAAGATCATGAAGGTAAGACCTTAGGATCCGTCCTGCATGGCCTAGTATACGCACATGAATGCGCTCTGCTAGTAAATTTCTGTATCCATGATACGAAGAAAAATCCCGGTGGACGCACTGGGTACCTTGAGAAATACTGGAATCATATCTTTGTAAGTCCTAAATGCGGCAAAAGATTGTGTTACGCCAGGTACCGGATTCAAGCTCGGGGGCTTGAATTCGAAGTAGGTGACAAGCTTCTGCTCAGGCAGTTAACTGGTCTCCTGATCCGTCAGAAGTGCCAGACTTGTTAACCAAAATCCCCCTGAGAAATAAATAATATGAAATGTTTGATGAATACAGGGAGAAAGAAGAGTCAAAGATTGATCAATTTGAAGATATGAAGATTTGAGATTCAACCCGAATCTGCAATTCAGGTAGAATCTTGGGGGCTACTGACAAGGGTATAGCTAATAAAGCCCATTATCTTAGTACCCCTGGGGCCCGTTAGATAGGCCCAAACATAGATGAAGCCAAAATACGAGATGACATCGTATACAGATATTGTAATTTGTATTGAACCCGACCGGTTCCTCGAGACCTGGCCACCTATATAAAGGGGCCAGGAGAGGCCGGCCAGGGGGACAGATTGAGATTGAGCCAGTTGAGTACTACGCTTATTCTCGATACACGTCAAACCTCACCTTGTTTGTTTGATCTTTACCTTTGAGTTCATTCGACGCCCTCTTCCCCCGATCCTAAGTCCTTCATCTAGGACATTTGTCGAGTTAACCCTCATCACTCACTATAATCCTAATCATGTCCTTGACATGATGATTTTACCACTCACTAACTAAGATATTGTGTATTAGGTTCTTAACCAATTTTTCTTTGTTACGATGATTCTAGATTTATCTTCCTATGGAAGTAGCTTATGTAGTGGAATGGCTTTAGCTAATGGGCTTGGTTTGTTTCTTAGGTGTTAAACTCTAATTAGGTAATAATGAGTTGTCAACCAGGTCTATTCCAACTAAGATATAGTTGAAAAGATATCGTTGTCTTGACCGGCTTGATATTGGATAATGGGTTTAGACATTGGTATGGAACTATGTTTTTACAACTTGTGGATCACAAGTTAACAAGGTTACTTCCATATTGTTCATATGAAAATATTTATGTGGTGTCATAACTTGGTTAAGGCTCAAGGCTCACTAGGTTAATAGATGTCTCTAAATGTGGTTTACTCATGTTAAAGTTAAGCATTGGTTTCACTAGGTATTGTTAAGGATAAGGTACCATCAACTCTCAAATGAACTGATGATGGTTAGATGGTCTTGTCAATACACTCACTTTGTATAGGCTTTAGAATGATACTGATCATTCATGGACAATCACTAAGGGTTTATCCACTAATTCACACTTCTAACTTGGTATCAAGTATTGAACTCATCCTATAAGAGAATGATTCCATGAGTTGATACATAAAAGGTTGTTTTTATTATTTAGACAAAGAATACACAAGGTTGGGTTTAACTAATCTTCTACCAAGTTACATTGATGATCTACTAGGCCTGTCATCCTAAAGATGATAGTAACACTACTAACATATCTGGCTCTCCTCCCTAGGAATAATTGGTTTGGATAGATAAGAATAGATCAAGGTTTAGATAGATCGTGAGTTGGATCAATGGACTTGAAAGATTTTACTTGTTACTTGACTATTATCAATCACAAGTGATTACTGATAAGATATTGTTCAAGATCAGATAAAATAAGGTAAGATAAGAGCACTGACGAATCTAGGATAAAAATGTTGGGTAGGCTCAATATATAGTTTCATAAGCCAGTTTTAATTCGTTGTGTTGGACCAGCTAACAAACATGATCTAGCCTACAATGGATTTTTAAAACTAAGCCAATATTTAGCCTTGCACATAGGATAGAAGGCTTAAGTTGTTACTGGATTCACATTTGGTTCATTTTTAGTTATTTGCGTCTCTGACTAACAAAATATTGACCTTTTATCATCAACCATGGTCGAGGCATCCAAATTTGATAGTTTTTTTTGCTAAAAATGGAGGGTAGGCTCGAGGCTAACAACGCCTACCTGGTAAATTTGTCCCTGGACAAGAGTAACTTATTGTTTGTTATTTGGAAATGTGTTTGTGTCATTGTGTGTTAGTTTAATTTTTTACTTAAGATCTTACTTATACCTTCTTAACAGACTTTATCAAATTTATCTCAAAGTTTATAACACTCAGCTTGATGACATAAGTCTAATTTATCAGCTTAAAGTGAAACTTTAATCACTTTGATAGGTTCTATTAAAAGCTTTTTATTTCCCGTGATTTTACATGTATGGATGCATGCGCACAACTAAATTTTACCCATGCCTGGTCTCTTAAACTCTATAATATTACATCATGCGCCTAATTTTAAGCAAAACCCAAGAAAACATATTCATCTCCACGTGTTGTTTACAAAACTGCATACAGTGCAGAAATATCTAGGGATGATTTTATAATTTTCTGTTTTTTAGATTTTTCTCTGCAAAGTGTCTAGAATAACTATTTTTTCCTGTTCTAACTTTGTCTTTTAGTTTCCAAGTTTGTTTACTCATATAACTTAATTTTTTATTAATAAAATACGTGGTTGCTCTCAAAAAAAAATCTCTGTAGAATACAACAACTGCATACAAGTACAAAACTGCACCGTCCAATAACTGAACTCTCCAAAATTTGCTCGAGTTTTTCCACGGAGCAACCTAATTCCGGTGGAAATCCAAGAAAAATCCTGAACCACGGACCTTACATCGCAGCCATGTCAACCAAGCGCTCGGCCGCCGACGCCGTTCCGTCGCACCTCCTTCCAGTTCCAGGGAGGCAAGCGCTCGCCGCGGCCTGGGCACTGTACTTCTCGCTCACGTTGTCGCTCAGCACAACGCCGTCCACCGCGTCGATCGACCGCTGGTACTCCCACTGGTCGTCGCTGTACTGGTACTTCTGGCTTGTCGTCGCCGTCCCGTTGATGACGTCGTGGTCCTTGACGAGCATCCAGCCCTCCGCGGTCTGCTCGTCGACGAGCTTCGCCTCGTTCTCGTAGTTCCCGCACTCCACCTTGGTCTCGATGTCGAGGGTGTGGGACAGGCTCCCCTTCACGACGGACATGCCGTCCTCGCCGGCGTCCTCTGTATCCATGTAGAACGAGAGAGGGTACTCGGCCTCGGTCTTGAGCTTGCCCATCTCCTTCCTCTTCTCCGACCGGACCACCACCTCTGTCTCTTGCTCCACCTTCAGCTGCACGCTCTTGTTCCTGCCGTCGTTGCTGAGCTCCACCAGGCTCTCGGCCTCCACCTCCGTCTCCACCTCGGTGGTGAGGTTGCCGAGCGAGGACCTGACCCAGCCGCTGAAGAAAGATTTCCTCTTGGCTTTGATGGTGAAGCTGCCATTGAGCACCTGCGTGGTGTACTTGCGGGAGATGGACAGGCGCGGCGTCTCGTACGGGACGAGCGACGCCTCCACGCACGTCCAGCTCGGGTCCAGCCAGAGATGCAGGTTGGCGTCGACGAGCCACTCGGCGATGCCGTCCACCACGCTGATGCCGATCTCGTGCGCCTTGCCGGTGGTGTCGACGAGGAGGCCGAGGAAAGGGGTGAGCTCGATGTCGTAGGTGGGCAGGTCGAAGGCGCCGAGCGCGGACACGGGCTGCCAGTAGAGCGGGTTGATGCCGCCCGTGTAGATGACGGGGAACGGCACGAAGGAGCCGGCGAAGCGGCGGTCCACGGTGACGACCACCTCGCGGTACGCGGCGTTGCCCCTCCCCGTGGTGAGGTTGTTCGTCTGGATGTAGGTGTCCGGCGGGTTGGAGTACCAGAACTCGTCGTTGGAGTGAGGGGACACGAAGACCTCCAGCACCGCGCGGTAGGCGCTCGTCGGAATGGTCAGGGCCCTGGAGCGCAAGTCGGACGAGTTCTGGATGCGGAACCAGTAGCCGCCGTCGCCGGAGGCCTCCGAGATAGGCAGGATCAGGTCGGCCGGCGACTGGAAGTAGGATTCCGGCAGCGTCGGCTGGTCGGAGGAGGGGGAGGTTACCTCGGAGTCGGAGCGGAGGTAGGGCGGGGTTCCGTGGAATTCGAGGGAGACGGTGACGTTGTAGAGGCCGGTGAAGACGTGGTTGACCAGGTTCTCGAGCATGACCGAGAGGACGCCGGCGGGCGGGGAGCGGAGGAGGGCGGAGTAGCGGGTGACGTCCTTGCGCACGGTCCAGCGGATGCCCTCAGGGGTGGGCTCGGCGGTGGTGGTGCGGAGGAGCTCGGCGCCGTCGAGCCAGACGGCGGCGACGCGGTCGTACTGCTCGCCGGAGATTTCGACGGAGAAGGAGAGGACGACCTGGGACCAGGGCGCGGGGCACCCGGGCGGGGGCGCGTAGGCGGCCGTGGCTGGGGCGGCGCCGTAGGTGTTGGCGAAGGAGTAGGAGAGCACCGGCAAGGTGCAGGTCGGCGCCATGGGCGAAGGGGGCGGGAGCGGATAGGTGGGGTCGAGGTACTCTTGGACCGCCTCCGCATTGGCTACGGCGCCCGGCGGAGTGAAGCGTACGGCGTAGTGGCCGGGGACCTCGGCGAGAGCCGGGCCGAGGAGGTGGACGATCGGGAGGAGGATGAGGAGGAGAAGCTGCGGTGCCATCTTGGTTCTAGCTTGGTGGCGGACTTCCTCGCCGCTGACTGCCTTTGTATAGTGCTGCTGGATTTGGATCTCCTTTTGGCTGCCGTGCTCCACACAGAGCATCCATAGTTCACTAGTTCCGTGTACTGAGATCTTCAGATCGCCGGTGTTCGTGAGCGTGAGTCGTGACAACGTGCAGAGGCATCGAAAACGACGATTTCCGGACCTTACGGCGTCCGGACTCAATCGCGGACCGCACGCACGTGTTGGAGATTCGTGTTTCATGTTTTTTCACAAAAGTTCCTGCAGTTTCTTCTTATCAACCCGCAGTCCAAGTAACCAGGTATAAAAACGTGGCCGAGGGGAGAAACCCTAGCCAGATCGGGCGATCCGCCCCGCTCCCCCTCCCGCCGCCCCGCTCCCCCTCATGCCCTCTCGCCCACCGCCCCAGATCCCGCCATGGTCGGCGCCCTGCCAGATCCCGCCATGGCGGGCGACACCCCGCCCGGCCCCGGCCCGGCCAGATCCCACCATGGCTGGCGACGCCAGGCCAGATCCCGGCGCCCCGCCCGGCCAGATCCCGCCGACACCCGGCCAAATCCCGGCGCCCCGCTTGGCCAGACCGCCTCGCCTCCTTCCCCGAGCCGGCGTCCTCGGGGCTCGAGCCATGAAGGGTAGCGCCAATTCTTCCGATCCGACCACCGTTGGCAGGCAGGAGGCTGGCTCCTCTTCCATCTGTTTGGATCTGGCCTCAGATCTTTTGTAATTCTTGTTTCGATCTTGATTCGAATTTTCACAGATCTTTGTATATGAATATATGGTTCCTTTTCAATTCTTGTTTAGTAGGGATTTGTTCACAGATCTTTGTATATGAATGTATGTTATGTGTGAAAAGACATGAAGAACTTTTTGAATCGAGACTATGAAATTCGCATGAACTTTCTGGTTTCATAGATGGATCCATGTAAATATCTGTGCAGAACTTTATATTTGAATGGGGTTGACAGGAACCCTAGAAGGACCACCGAATAATAATCTTAAAAAGCTTAGGGTCGTTTTTACAAAAAAGCAAGCACCAATCTTGATGCACAGGCTGCATGCAACGGTTGGAGATAGAGTCCGGACGCCATAGCGTCCGGAGAATTTCCGTGTTACAGAGGCGTGGATGAAACTTGAGCGCTCGGTCACTGACAATCCGATCAAGGCCATGTGTTAGCTGTAGGGATAATTGCCAAAAAATTCTTGTACTAGTGGGGACGGCATATAGCTCTTCCACTAATTATCACATCTTGTTCACAATATATCCACCATTAGGTGAGGTGGGAGACTCCCTCCTTTCTGGACCATTGCCCTCACATGGAGAGGTTACGAAATTGTCATTCCGAGAAAGACTCGAAATTGGAGAGGAGTTCATCTCCATATACGATTGGAAATGTTCTCCCACCTTATCTCCTCCCACATTCTCGGCATTTGTGCCATTCCTGGAAAGCCGATTCACACATAACCAACAAACCATGGACAAGGACTCTCTCATGCTCCTGATCCTACTCGTCAACGACGTAGGCGACTTGCGTCCGCAGCAGGAGGTCAAATCCCAGCTTCCATACGTGGTGCAGTAAGTGCAAGACTCCAAGGCGGGCGCCGCTGGGGAGGGAGACATATTGCGTCACTATCGGGGGTAAATGTGGCAAATAGAGTTTTTTATACAAAAACCCATTAAATATAAAGGGATAATTTCCAAACAAATATAAAGGGTACGTAGCACTCCTCAAAGCGGCCTCCTTGAACTACACATATCTCCGCCACTGATCATCATATTATGTTCACAATATATCCCCCGTTATATTCGTGTGTGCATGCTTGAGATGGGGTAGGTAGGTGAGGAGAGAAGTTTCACTTTGGTTAGCCTATCCACCACCGGCCCACTGATAGTCGCTTCGACGCATGGCAAACAGGGTAGGAAGATATTTTGGGACATTATTGTTGACCAAATTTGCAGGGTATTTTGAACCAAACTCTTTCAGATGTGAAGGGGTATTAGGCAAAGTTTTCTTGTGCTGGGGGGCAGCGTCCTCCCCCCCCCCCCCCCGCCGCGCTACATATAGTTCTGTCATTGATTCTCATATCTTTTTCACATTATATCCCCCCCCCATTATATGGTGTGTGCGTGCTTGAGATGTCGTAGGTAACTGAGGAGAGAGGGAGTTTGACGCGTACCGTTCCTGTGTCACCTTTCACACCGTCGACCGTCGTCCCATCCTGTCAGTCGTCACTCCAACGACGACGTCCACCCACCCACCTCCTTGGCCATGGCCTATATGCCTTCAACGATGCGAGCTCTTCATCCTAGCTGATGCGCTAGTCTAACTACCCCATAGACGACGAAAACGACGGAAGTTTGATGCGCTCGTGCTGCCTAGTCATCACTTACATGTCGGCACAACCCGTTGTTATTTCTATATAAGCATGATCAGCCACAATTTTGTGCGAAGGAATGATATGGTTAAGAGAGCATTTTTTAGCAGGTGTGGTGCAAACTCCTTACTTTTAAATAAAATGTAGCTAGATGATCTGAGTGCTCGCCGTTACAAGTATTTCAGAAGCTCCTTTTGCTTGCATCAGGCAGCAGCGCGACACTGCCAACAAATAATTTACGCCCTCTGTTCCATATTAGTTGTCGCTCAAACAAGTGACAAACGAGTCCAGATACGCTCATACTAATATGGAACAGAGGAAGTAGCTCTTTTTTAAGCTGAGAGGAAGTAGCTAGTAGCACATGAACATTATAAACAAATTTTAAAGGAAGGATATCAACATGCCAAGCAAGCCACTTGAATGGAAGGCCGGCGGATTGCACAAGGAAAACGCTATCCTCCAGGCGGAGGACGCGTCGATCGCATCCTCCGCTTCGTGCGTTGTTGGATCATTTTTGATCGTGCAGCATCCAGCGCGCCACGTCACCCATCTCCAGTGCGAATTGGCCCGTTGCTGCAAGCCTTCCGGACCGATTCATTGTGCGCATTCATTTCGCTCGACCTCCACCGAGTCTCCTGGACGCGATGGGCAAAGGTAGCGGCGCGGCGGTTTTGGAAGCGCGCCGCCGCTCACTGCCTCCTATCAACGCCGCCGCCGGCGGCTAACTCTGGCAAAATCATTTCCGCGGTGAGCATCTGCTACCTCTCCTCACCTCTGCGTATATTTTTGGCAGATTTGTCTCGCACAGACCCCTAACCCTAGGATTATATGTGCGGAGGAGAAGGAACCCTTCTTCTCTGTTTCTCCAGCGACCTTTACACGCTGTCGCAGGGGTTTCTGCAAGTCGATCTGGTGGTGTAGATTCCCACCGTGTTCTAGTCCTCCATTTTTTGCTCTATTTGCGTCCTGCGTGACTCCCTGCTCATGTGTTTTTGCTGCTATCCTGCTCGATTTTAGGTGGTGATCTTCAGACGCCAGCTACTCCTTCGAGCGAATTCAAGTTTTCCTACACCTGTGTGGTCTCTGACCGATGGATGTGAGTTTTCGTCACCTTTTCCCCATGTATCCATGAATTTCTTTTGTTAATTTTGTATGATTTTCATTTAATGTTGCAATGTTTTTGTGACCTTATGTATGTGTCCATGAATGGCTTTTGTGTTTTTGTTTTTTCATGCATTGCTGCAATGTTTTGTGACTTTTTCTATGTGTGGAATCATGCTATATGTGCTCCTTGTTGGTGCTTCTAGGTTTTTGTCATTTTTAGTGGTAGTCTTTGTATAAATGCTTCAATAGTTATCCATGCAGCAAATTATGTGTACTCATTTGCATCTTGTTATTTATGTAGTACCATGTGTGAATTATTTTGTTTTTTTTCTACAGCAATCAGATTACAAGTGGTGTTCTAAGGATCGTTTTGCTGCGAAGCGCTTGAGATCAGTTGCGATAGCCTTTCCCCGGATAAAAGAGGTGTTATCGAAAGGTACAGCGCATTCAGAGCATTTCTCAATGTATCAGCTTTCAACATCCCAAACGAGCTCATCGATTATGTTGCCGAGAATACGACACCAGCGCTCCTTGAGTTCAAAGTTGGGAAGAAGAGAATAGTCTTCAAGCCTGGAATAGTGACTAAAGTATTTGGAATACGCTCTGGACCTAGGCCAGTTGTGTTGCTCAAAAGGAGTGAGCAACATGATCTTCGCGATGTTTACAGAGGTGGGCAGTCAAGGCCCGTCATCCCCACTGCAATCAAGTTGCTCGACTCATGTCCAGTCACGGATGAGGACACAATTATCAGGTCATGGGACCTCCTATGCCTAGGAACTGTTGTGGATCCTAGCTGCAGCAATCATTTATCCATGGAGTATCTTGGTAGCATGGATGACCCAAATAGCACACATGAGTTCGCTTGGGACGAGTACATTTTGGATCTTGCAATGAAAGAGGTTTCGAAGATTCAGGTTAAGAAGGCTAAGCCGTTGGTTCTTGAGGATGACGCTACGAAGTTTGAATTCTGGATTACTGGCCCTTTTGCTCTCCTTGGTGTAAGTCCCCCATAACTTTTTTGCTGCCATACTACTGTATTTTCTGGTGAACTAGTTCTTTCTATGGTGAATCTAGTTTGACATCATTTTTTATGCTTCTTGCAGATTGTATGAAGGAAATATGCCCTAGAGGCAATAATAATATTATTATTATCATATTTCTTGTTCATGATAATGTTTATACTCCATGCTATAATTGTATTAAGCGGAAACATTAATACTTGTGTGGTTTATGAACAACACCGTGTCCCTAGTACGCCTCTACTAGACTAGCTCATTGATTAATGATGGTTAAGGTTTCCTAACCATAGACATGAGTTGTCAATTAATAATGAGATCATGTCATTAGGAGAATGATGTGATGGATAGACCCAAATAAAGCAGAGCAATTAGATCGTGTCATCGTGTTCATCTTTGCGAAGCTTTTTCCTATGTCAAGTATTGTATTCCTTAGACCATGAGATAATACAACTCCCTGGTATCGGAAGAAAGCTTTGAGGTCATCAAACGTCATCCTATGTGAGGGTGATCATAAAGGTGTCTCTCAGGTGATTGGAAAGTACTTGTTGGGTTGCATGTATCGAGATGGAATTTGTCCCTCCCGAGTCAGAGAGATATACTTCGGGCCCACTCGGTAATCGATATCAACACCGCTTGCAAGCACGTGGTTAAGGAGTTAATCACAAAGTGATATCGGATTACGGAACGAGTAAAGTACTTGCTGTGAACGAGATTGAACTAGGTATGGCGATCCGACGATCGAATCTCGGGCAAGTAAAATATCGCGTGACGAAGGGAATACATATACGGGATTAATTGAATCCTGGCATCGTGGTTCATCTGATATGATCATTGATGAATATGTGGGAGTCAATATGGGTTTCCAGATCCCGCTGTTGATTATTGATAGAAGATCATGTCTGCATATTCTCGAACCCGTAGGGTCACACACTTAACGTGCATCGACGCTAGGATAGAATGGATAATTGGTTTATGAGTTTTTGGTCGGAGTCTCGGATGAGATCCAGGACGTCACGAGAGGTTCCGGAATGGTCTAGAGAATAAGATTCATATAAAGGAAAGCAGTTTTTGGATTCCGGAATCGTTTCGGAGTTTATCGGTATTGTACCGGAAGGTTCTAGAAGGTTCCGGAGTGGGACCAACGTGGGCCCACTTGTCGGAGGCCTATGTGGGCCTAAGGGGAAGTGTCCTGGCCACTTTGGGCCAGGCGCACAAGGCCCCTAAGGCCCAGCCGGCCAGCCCTTAGGGGAAACCCTAAGGGAACCTTCCAGAAGAGGGGGGGGAAGACTTGCCCCCTACTCTTCCCCCTAGGCCGCCGCCCTAGGACTTGGAGGAGGGGCGCCCAAGGCAGCCGGCCAGCCCCCCATATAAGGGGGGGGCAGGGGCGCAGCCTCTCTCCACTCCAACCCTATCCGCCGTCCAACTGCTGCCCCTCCACCTCTCTCTCGCGCGACTGTGCGTAGGCGAAGCCCTGCCGCAGAAACTCTCCACCATAAGCACCACGCCGTCGTGCTACAGATCCAATCTACCTCTCCACCATACTTGCTGGACCAAGGAAGGAGGAGACGTCGCTGCACCGTACGTGTGCATCTCTCTGAGGCGCCGCCACTTGCGGCGTAGGATTGGATCGGATCGCGGGGAGGAGACGGCTAGTACGACTACATCATCCACGTTCTGTTGAACGTTTCCGCTGTGCGATTTCTTCAAGGGTATGAAGATCTCATCTACCTCTCTCGTTGATTACATCTCCTAGATTAGATCTTGGCTTTCTTGTTTGCATCCGTAGAATTTTTTTTGATTTACTATGCTGCGAAACCCTTTAGTGGTATCAGAGCTAGATCTATGCGTAGATGTGTTTCACGAGTAGAACACAACATGCTTGTTGCGGGCGTTGATGTTTTCTGTTGCAAACCTCTTTGTTGTGTATTTCTTATGGCGCGGCATAGTGAGATCGAAGCGGTCCAGGCCAACTTTACGCGACCTCGTTCGCGAGACCGGCTCCGCACTTGACGTGTGGCTTGTTCCACATATGCGGCTGGTGGATGCCAGTTTCTCTCACTATAGTAGTCATGAGATTTACAACGGATGTTAGCAACCATAATATCACCGTTGTGGCTTTTCGTAGGTAAGAATCATTCTTAACTTGTTACTCCCATAAGCCACGTAAAACACGCAACAACAAAGTAGAGGCGTCTAACTTGTTTTTGCAGGGAGTGTTTTGTGATATGGTATGGCCACAAGATGTGATGTGATATATGTGATGTATGCGATGATCATATTTTATAATATTTCACGACTTGCATGTCGATGAGTTCACAACCGGCAGGAGCCATATGGTTGTCTTTATAATTGTGTATGACCTGCGTGTCAACTTCTTATACGCCATGTAATAGCTTTACTTTATCGCTAAGTAGTTAGCAATAGTTGTAGTTGCTATTCGTGGTGGAGGCAATCATGGTGGAGTGATGGAGATCATGCCGGCGCGCACAAGATGGAGATCATTGCGCGGAGATTGGCTATACCATGTCACATAAAATTATATGCATGTGATGTTTATCCTTTTATGTATCTTATTATGCTTTGGTCGCGACGGTAGCATTATAAGATGATTCCTCACTTAAAGATCAAGATAAAATTGTGTTCTCCCCTCGTATGCGCCGTTGCGAAAGTTCGTCGTGTTCAAGCATCTCGTGATGATCGGGTGCTATAAACTCTACGTTCACATACAACGGGTGCAAGCCAGTTTTGCACACGCGAAAATACTTGGGTTTGACTTGACGAGCCTAGCATGTACAGACATGGCCTCGGAACACACGGACCGAAAGGTCAAGCATGAGTCATATGGATGATATGATCAACATGTTGATGTTCACCATTAAAGCTACATCATTCACGTGATGATCGGTCTCGGTTTAGTGAATTTGGATCATGCTTCACTAAACAACTTTGAGGGATGTTGAATTTAGTGGGAGTTCATTAGTAATTTGATCAACTTGAACTAATTATCTTGAACTAAATCTTGTTGTATTTGCATAAGTCGTTGTAGTCTTTGGCACCGTTTCCCACCGACACTTAGCTTAATTGAGTTAAAAGAACTATAGAATTCTGGATAATCACTTTTCGGTCTAGTGCCGTTTAGTTAGAATGTCAAGACTAAAGATTAAGTCCTATTGCAAACTTTAGCAAACCTTGCTTGCTCCATACGATTTAATAAATTGTATTAATCTAAGAGCAATGATTCAAGTTTAGTATCTAAAGATCATATGTTTGCCTTCATGATAAATTGATCTTCAAAATTGTTTGAGAATCAAAGTGATCATCGAGCTGAAAGAATTGTTTCAGAAACAAATAAGAAGTGAAAGATATTTGATATCTAAGACTTTGATTGTTTGCAAAATGATGAAGTATAATTTAGTAAAAGAACATATGCTCATATTGTATGACTATATGCGAAGATTGAAGATGCTAGGCGTCCCGATCACCCAAAAGTTTGGGAACTAATATTATACTTGCATTCATCCTTATAAGCTATAGTAGTTTCATCATGAAAGATGTCATGATAGGACGAATGAAAAGGTATCGGCTAAATTGTTTTGCTATACCAAAAGAATACTAAAGAATGGAATCTGGAAGAATACCAATCATATGATGATGGCGATCCACTTCAAAGTGCAAAATCCAAGGATATTAGTATTTGACTAAAAATCCTTTGGACTATGTGTCAAATGATTAACGCCACTATTGATGTCGATAGATTCTTCTAAAAGGAGAGGAAACGCTAAATAGGATCTGCAAAATTATTTGGTAGAAAAAGGAAAAGACTGGAATTGTCCAGCTCAGGTATATAAATGATATACATGTTATAGATGAATTCTTTTGCTCATTAACAATGTAATTCTTGGGTATTCGATACTGATTTGTTGGTATAAAATATCATACAAAGCAACACAATACAAGAAGTACAATGGCCTAAGTAACTAGTAAAAGAATATGGTAATGATGCATGTCGAGATACAAATAAAAGTGTTATTGTGCTTCTCGTCGGCATAAAACCTAGCCTTCTAGATATGTTAAGAACTTAATAATTGTTATTTTGTTCTAGTATTATATATGAGAGCAATGGTTGTTCAAATTATTACCGTCTTCCATAATCGATGGATAGATTATTATTATCTTGTTGGTGAAATAGACATTTATAACACTAATGCTAAAGGTCGCAAGACAAAACAAATTTCACTTATATGTGACACCGCCGTTTAAGTCATATTGGAAACAAAACATGAAAGAAATTCTATATTGATAGATTTTCTAGTCATTTGATTTTGAATTGATTGACGCTTGTGAGACTTTTCCTAAAGATGATTAAACTCCGTTCGTGGGCCATAGAAAGAACAAGTGACTAACTACATGGAGATCGTACATGTTGATGTATGTAGTTCATGTGTGAAGTCGAGCGTGGTATATTTTCTATTTCATCAATGACTCGAATAGATGTACGGTATATCTACTTGATGAGATAGAAGTATGAAATTGTTCAATTTATGAAGTGAAAATTGTTGTAACAAGAATATTCAAGTTGTATGATTAGATCATAAAGAAGAATATTTGAGTTAAAAGTTTAGCAAACATCTAAGAGTTAGAGGAATTGTTCCACAAACTTGCATCATGATAAACACCATAGGAGTATGGAGTTTTCGATGGATGTAATCAAACCTTGTTTGACATGGTTAGATCAATGATGAAATAAACTACCAATATAATTTGTGGATTATGCTTTAGAGACTACCGCTTTTCACTGAATAGAGTGCCATCATAATCTACCGAAATGACACCATACAAGTTATAGTTGTCTTTTCTTGAATTTTGGTATGCAAGGCATATGTGTAAAATGTTTACGACCAAAATCGGATTAGTAAGTCTTTATAGGTTATCCCAAAGAATGTCGATGGGTATTCCTTCTATTATGAACCCAAACACATAGTGATTGTCACTAAAAGAAGTGAATTTCTTATGAAGGAGTTTCTCGCGAAAGGTTTAAGTGGGAGGAAGATAGAACTTGATGAGGTTGTTGAATCTGAGCAAGATGATCAGAGTAGCACAGCACCAGAAAATGTTCTGGAAGCGGCAACTACATTCATAGCTCACGCGTCTACAATATGTTGTAGTCACGACATTGAAGTTCCTATTTAACCAAGTTGGTTGTAATCAAATAGTAAGATTTGAGGACGAGATATTATTAGATAATAGTAACCAACAATATACAAAGAAGCGATGATGGGCCCTGACTTCCTCATATGAATTATTCTAGAAACAATTACATATTGAGATATGATAGTTGAATAAATGAAACAACGTTCCTCTACCGGAATGCACACCAAGGACGTGTAACTGACACGACCCAATGGGTTTTGTTGATTCAAAGGTTGCTAGATATGTATGCAAACTTCTATGGTAGAAGTAAGCATGGCGAAGTTGGAATCTTCAATGATGAAAATGTTAAAGTGTTAATTTCATCAAGATATTTGAAGATGCTTGTATTTACAAGAAAGTAAGTGGGAGCGCTAAGACATATTTCTAATGCTTTATGTAGATAACATATCGTTCATTGGAAATTATGTGTTTTTCTTGATATTGTTAAGTTTTCATTAAAATTAGTTTTTGATGAAAGACTTAGGTAAAACCAGAATATTAAGCATCAATGTCTATGCAGATAGATTGAGGCACTAATATAGTTTTGCCAGAGTACATAGATGAAATATTGAATTTGTTCAATATGGAAACAATAAGAACGGTTCTTGTTGCATGGAAGAGGTTGGAGCAAGAATCAATTGTTTTGACACTTGATGAGTGAAACCACAAGAATGATTTTATCAATTTTGTATACCATGATATGTAGATCCAGATGTGTCCAATGCTCTAAAGGTTATAGCATTCATATGATGATCGTTGGACAATAGTAAAGATATTCTTATGCACTTTCGAAGAAGTAAGAATATATTATGTATGCAGAAGTGACAAATGGTTCATTGCAATAAGTTACATTGGCTTTGTCACACATACAAGTAAAATTTTATCTCAATTTTAAGCCATTTGTTTTGAGTTAGAAGGTGGCATAATAAGATGGAAGAAAGTTCCATGATGACTTGGATGAGTTCCAATGTTAATATTGTGGCGGACACTACAATGAGGGCTAAGTATATAATCGCTTTAGAAGCGGCATAAAAGATGCAAAGTAGATAGTGATAATCCAACTTATTTGTGGCACTGTCGTCCAGGTCATATTTGCATAAAACGCATAAAGAAACTCCATTCTGATGGACTTTTGGAGTCTCTTGATTTTGAATCATTTGACACGTGCAAGCCATGCCTCATGGGCAAGATGATCAAAAACCCGTTCTCTGAAATAATGGAGCGAGCAACGAACTTATTGGAAATCATACATACCGATGTGTGCGGACCAATGAGTATTTTGACGCACGGTGGATATCGCTATTTTTCTAAGTGTGCTAGTACTATGTAGTCCTATTGTATGACAATAGTGACAACATAGTCTCGGCCAAGAAACAAAGGTCTCACCAGAAGACCAAGTTTATACGATGCTATCTCATACAAGATGAGTAATGCGTGCTGACGCAAAAGAATATGCAAATACAAACGGACCTGAAAGTGTCAAACCCGTAGATAAGGTTTACCACATGCAACGCGTATGAATAACACCGGAATGCCATAGGTGTTAAAGGCGCAAGTATTAACTAGATTATTGACTCTAGTGCAAGTGGGAGACTGAAGGAAATATGCTCTAGAGGCAATAATAATATTGTTATTATCATATTTCTTGTTCATGATAATGTTTATACTCCATGCTATAATTGTATTAAGCGGAAATATTAATACTTGTGTGGTTTATGAACAACACCGTGTCCCTAGTACGCCTCTACTAGACTAGCTCATTGATTAATGATGGTTAAGGTTTCCTAACCATAGACATGAGTTGTCAATTAATAATGAGATCATGTCATTAGGAGAATGATGTGATGGATAGACCCAAATAAAGCAGAGCAATTAGATCGTGTCATCGTGTTCATCTTTGCGAAGCTTTTTCCTATGTCAAGTATTGTATTCCTTAGACCATGAGATAATACAACTCCCTGGTATCGGAAGAAAGCTTTGAGGTCATCAAACGTCATCCTATGTGAGGGTGATCATAAAGGTGTCTCTCAGGTGATCGGAAAGTACTTGTTGGGTTGCATGTATCGAGATGGAATTTGTCCCTCCCGAGTCAGAGAGATATACTTCGGGCCCACTCGGTAATCGATATCAACACCGCTTGCAAGCACGTGGTTAAGGAGTTAATCACAAAGTGATATCGGATTACGGAACGAGTAAAGTACTTGCTGTGAACGAGATTGAACTAGGTATGGCGATATCGACGATCGAATCTCGGGCAAGTAAAATATCGCGTGACGAAGGGAATACATATACGAGATTAATTGAATCCTGGCATCGTGGTTCATCCGATATGATCATCGATGAATATGTGGGAGTCAATATGGGTTTCCAGATCCCGCTGTTGATTATTGATAGAAGATCATGTCTGCATATTCTCGAACCCGTAGGGTCACACACTTAACGTGCATCGACGCTAGGATAGAATGGATAATTGGTTTATGAGTTTTTGGTTGGAGTATCGGATGAGATCCAGGACGTCACGAGAGGTTCCGGAATGGTCCGGAGAATAAGATTCATATAAAGGAAAGCAGTTTTTGGATTCCGGAATCGTTTCAGAGTTTATCGGTATTGTACCGGAAGGTTCTAGAAGGTTCCGGAGTGGGACCAACGTGGGCCCACTTGTCGGAGGCCTATGTGGGCCTAAGGGGAAGTGTCCTGGCCACTTTGGGCCAGGCGCACAAGGCCCCTAAGGCCCAGCCGGCCAGCCCTTAGGGGAAACCCTAAGGGAACCTTCCAGAAGAGGGGGGGAAGACTTGCCCCCTACTCTTCCCCCTAGGCCGCCGCCCTAGGACTTGGAGGAGGGGCCAAGGCAGCCGGCCAGCCCCCCATATAAGGGGGGGGGCAGGGGCGCAGCCTCCCTCCACTCCAACCCTAGCCGCCGTCCAACTGCTGCCCCTCCACCTCTCTCTCTCGCGACTGTGCGTAGGCGAAGCCCTGCCGCAGAAACTCTCCACCATAAGCACCACGCCGTCGTGCTGCAGATCCAATCTATCTCTCCACCATACTTGCTGGACCAAGGAAGGAGGAGACGTCGCTGCACCGTACGTGTGCATCTCTCGGAGGCACCGCCACTTGCGGCGTAGGATTGGATCGGATCGCGGGGAGGAGACGGCTAGTACGACTACATCATCCACGTTCTGTTGAACGTTTCCGCGGTGCGATTTCTTCAAGGGTATGAAGATCTCATCTACCTCTCTCGTTGATTACATCTCCTAGATTAGATCTTGGCTTTCTTGTTCGCATCCGTAGGAAAATTTTTGATTTACTATGCTGCGAAACCCTACATTGTATACATGGACCATCTCCAATTCCCTCCAAATGAGCACATCATTGACTATTCCATTCCAAGAATTTGCCATTTGACAAATGCAGATTTTGTTTTTGTAGTTGCAAATGATCTTGATAAGAAGATTCTTAAGAACAAGACCGTCTTTGGGAGGCGTCCGGTAAGCCCATGAACTACCTATGTATTTCTCTATTTTTCTAAACTCTGTGTTGTTAGTGCATGTTTCTTAGTAGTTTATGTTGAAAATGCATAATTTTTGTTGTTGCTCTTTTTATCTGTGTTATGCAGTTTATGGATATCTCAGAAACACCTTATGTGCTAATTCCTGATCAACATCTACCTCATCCTCACCCTGTTGAAGATACTGAAGTAAATCCAGGAAATGGAGGTACTATAAACTGCTACATTTGCTGTTTTTATTTGCTACAGTAATACCTACTATTTGCTTCATTATATATTAATTTTTGCTACACATGTTTTTACTGTTACTTTTTGTCTTGTTTTTCATCTATTTTTTTGCTACCATAGTACCTACTTTTTTGCTTCATTATACATTCATTTTTGCTACCATAGTCTCCTTCCCTGGAATTATGATTTTCTTCTGCTACATTACTTATCCTATTTGCTACTTGTATGTATATTACTAGCTGCATCATCTTTTTTGCAGCATATATTTTTCTGTTTTGCTTCAAATTCATCAAGTTAAGCTTTTTTCCGCTGCTATATGTTTATCCCGGCAGGTTCCAGCACGCTTCAAGCACTTACATGCCAAGCACAAAGCGATTTTCGCATCGGATGTTGATGCAACAGTCAAGAATCTCACTGTGGGGCTGAAACGGATGCAATCCCAAAGGATGTCTGCACTTCTTAATGATGTTGAAGTTGCATTGAACCAGGAATCTAGTCCTTCTGATGTGTTTGGAAATGTTTCTGGTGCTAATGATGCAAGCAACCGGGGTGGTGATCCAAAAAGTGGCGAGGATGTGGCTGCTACCAATTCTTCCATGGGTCAGGAGCACCCCACTGATGTTGTTTCTGAACCTGACGATGGAGAACTTGTAGCAAACAATGCACATGTCGAGGATGAAGAACCAGACAAAGATGGTGATGTAATCTTGTCAAGTGCTAATGATGGCAGCGAGTCAAGTGGTGATGACGATGATGCACTAGATAAAGCAGGAGAGTACAAGTTGCTAATGCGTGAAGCAAAAGATGATGCGGACCATTCACGGAAATGAGGATTGGATGCTCCTCAAGCAGCAATTATTCTGGATTCAACTTGCCCAGGAGGAGACATTGGCGAACTACGACCTGTTGACAGCCCTGCGAGGTCTCCTCAAAGGTCTGAAGGATGGTACAATGCTCCTGATGCACCTCCTTTTGATCTATTTCCAAGAGGTTCAGAAGAATGGAAAAAATGGGAGAGTTCATCTCAATGCCCCGACACCGAGATATGCGTTGATAAGCCAGCTGATAAAGATTTGTCCCCAATCATATATTATTGCTGCCCCACCTTCTTTTACTTTCTTGATTTTTTTGCTGCATTAACATAATCCAATGTTTCCATTTTATAGGGACAGTTTCTGAACCACCTTCTGCTAGCATTGATGTTGCAGCATCTGACGCAGTGCTTGCTCTCATAGTTACCAAGGAAGCGACACCACCTCTTGGTTCTCCCGTCAAGGGTGTTACAATGGAAGCTACGACAACATATTCCCCTTCCAGCAATGATGCAGGAAGTACAGTACCTACTGCCGCTGCAATGGAAGCTTCAGCAACTTGTTTCCCTTCAAACAAAGATTCACCAAGTATAGCATCACCTACTGCTGCTGCAACCGACGTTGATTCCAGGCTGGAAAACGTGTCCGAGCCTGTGACGCCGGTTGACCCGAAGGAAACAGGTTTTCAATTTTTCTGCTTTTCTATCCTTCACCCCTGTTTTTTTGTCTTTGTATGTTGTTTTCTTCATTTCAGGTTTCTGTTTTCCTTGTCTTTTTTCAGGTGTTGTCAACATCGACTCCGATACTAAAGCCACTACTTCTGGTTTCGACACACATGATAAGAGAAATAGGTGCAAAAGGTCTACAAAGGACGATCGCACCCCTCCGAAAATGAAGAAGATTAAGATCTCTCAAGATATAAATGATACATATGAGAAGTTTGTTCAGCATGGTCGCAAACTCAAGAAACAGCCAAAGAATTACATTGCGTGAGTTTTTTCTGACTTTCATGGTTTCTAGCTTTTTTTGCTTCAAAGAGTTGATTTTTTGCTACTTTAGCAATTGTCTGATGCTATATTAGTATTTATTATTTGCTGCTTTTATCACAAACAACTAGTTATGCTACCAAAAATATTGTAGCATTCTTATCTTTTTACATTTTCTATCATGATGCTGAAACTCACTAACCCCCCATGTCATGTTGCTTTTTTTTATTTGTAAAATGCAGCAAGGAATTTATACGGATCGGTCGAAACTATTGCACCTACAAGAGCTTCTATGATTCACTTCGTCCGCGCCAAACCCTTGACAGTGAGCTCATGAATGTGTGGGTTGAGAAGTTTAATCATGAATCAAATATTATTGCTTGAACCAACACAAGGGCGAAGAAGAAATTTGTTTTCAGCTAGTTTGTTGTGGTAACTATGCTTTTTTTCATAGTTTAGTTTGAATTTCATTGCTTGCTGTAATTTTTTTTGGTAACTCATGTTATGGTTTTCAGGAAAAGCTTACTGCGGATCCTGCAGCATTCGACTTGCAAGGTTGTTTGAAATAATTCAAAAATATTTCTACAAATTTCAAGATACTTAAAGATGATCTGGTAAGTTTCTCCTACAATTAATTTACCTGGCTGTATCTATTTACGCTGCCAAGTCTTCTATGTTTCTTGCATCTGTATGATGGTACTATTTGTTTTTGTACGTAGTTGTTCTTCCCCATCATCAAGAACTTTTATTGGGTTGTTTGCTGCATCAATATTGTGCATAAGCAGTTCCACATCTTTGATTCAATGAGATCATCCAAGGATACTAGTCTGCTTGAACATTTTGCGCACAACCTGGTATGTGCATGTAGCAAAATATCCTCTTTTTGTTTTTTCTCACTGCGATGCTCACTGAGTTCGACATCCTAATTTTCTTCCATGTTTTTAATGTTCTTTTGTAGTTTGCCAATTTCAATCAGCTTGCTAAAGAGTCAAAGCTAGCAAATTACAATTTTGACGACTTCCTGGTGACCTATCCTGACCATCCAAGACAAACAACTCTGTAAGATTTTTCTATTACATTTCATTTTTTAGGTGCTGCATAATGCATAAGTTTGATTTGCTGCAATGTATATTTTATATCTTATGTTTCTGTTTTTCTTTTTTGCTTTTCGTAGGTTTGACTCGGCTTCTTTAGCATACTCTTCATTAAAGGTTTCAGTGGCAAGTTGATGGTAGAGTTCGACAATAATGTCATAACAGACCTTAGGAAGGTGATCGCAGCATCGCTCATCGAGAAAAGGGACAATGGTGATGTTGCTATTGAGACAATTATGGAGGCGGAGTTGGTCAAGAAGAAGTAGTCATCAATTTTAGGTTAGGGATCAGTAGGATGCTTTTGGTGTGCGTGAAATTCGGATATTGTTGTAAATGGATGAAGTTTCATATCACCACTCCATGCACAATGTCGTTGAATGTTTGAGACAACGGTTTCTTCACCGTACTTTTTACTTATGCTACTTTTGTTACAAATGGTTCCCCTTTTTTCTTTTAAATTCAATATCTTCTGTGGATCCATGCTACATTTTGTCCTATGGTATCAACAGTTCATCATATATGCTGGCATTTCAACTTTTAACAGATTTTCTGCTACATTAGCACATCATTACTACTTCTATACTGGATTTTATTTGCTACTCACCTAATGTAGCAAATGATTGTTACCTTGTACTGCTGCAAAATAGAGGTTCCCTTTTGTATGTGTGGAATCATTACCATAGTGATGTCCCCCTGATGTTCTCGCATTTCAATTTTTAACATATTTCCCGCTACATCAATATATCATTTCTGCTACTATACTGAATTTTTTTGCTACTCACCTGTAATGTAGCAAATGATTGTTACCTTGTAATGCTGCAAATAGAGGTGCCCTTTTTATATGTGTGGAGTCATGCCAACATGTGTTTGTGCTCCCATGTTTTTGCTTTGTCTGAAATAGCATTTTCTTTGATACAAAGTTTTTTGCTACTTATTCTCATGCTTTTGTTTTTGTAGAAATAAACAGCCAACATACTTTATCTTTGCTACATTAATATACATCGTAAACCAAACAACACTAGGTTTGACAGTAAAGTACAGGCACGAAATTGCTGTCACAACATTTTTTTCATTGCAAGCACTTGCTGCAAACACAATTATGTTTTGCTACTTATGTATTAAAAAAATGCTCCAATCACACTACAATTATGCTGCCAAGAAACTTTTGTCCTGGAGATTCAAGAAACATAATTTACAACCCAGAGTCTAATCAGTTACTAATGTAGGGTTCCAGTACATGTATATGTAGCAAAAAAATGCACCAATGATATAATACTATTTTTGTAACATCTACAACCCTAGATGCACACCCGCTTCCCTATCAGCCTTCATTTGTAGCGCCACCAACTTGTATTTGCATTCCTTTATGGTGTGACCTTCATCGTTGTACTACGAACACTTCTTTGCCCTTGTCTTTCTCTTGGTCTTGCCAACTTCAGCTTTACCTGTTTTCGGTTCAGTGACCTTGGTCTTTCTCCTCTTGTTTGCTTCTTCTCTGAGCTCAATTAGTGGCTTTTTTTCTCTGATGGGCGTCCTTTCGGCTTGAATCTTGCTAGATTTTTCGAAGTACCACTGGATGGAGGAGGTTGTCCTTCTTTTTGCTATTCTTGTTGTGTTGCATTGCTCTGTTCACTAGGTTGGTTATCGTTTTTCGCTGGTGGTTTGACATCCTCATTTTCTTCTTGCTGCCCTGTAGACCGAGCTATCCTCATCGCAGCAACTACCTTCTTGGCCTCGTCAATCATCACTGACACCACCTTATATGTATCAGCAGCAATGCATGCGTCTGATGCAAGATCATTCATCTTTTAGCACAAAGCATTGTACTTCAATGTATTTGTTCCAGGGACACCAAACCTTACACCATTTGTCACAGGGGCAGGGCCTGGTGTTGTGGCAGCAGACCAGCTGTGCAACATATACCTCTCCGGGATTTGCTGCACATTGAGGTGGACCATTACTCGAATATATGTGGGCAGATTAGGCCGCACATCTCAAACGCAGTGCATGCACAAGTGAACAGTTGATCTTCAGCGACAACCTTCACCATGTATTTCTTGAAATCAAGACCGGGGTTCGGCACAAGATTAAAACAAAGACCTTCCCTCTCTGCACGCAGCGGGAAAAAACAAGCAGAAGCTGATAGCATCTTCTGGAACCTCTCAAAAACTTCTTCGGTATAGAATTCCGCAGCCTGCCTCTCTATGCTCCAACTGAAAATAAAACATTTGTTCCACAGAAGATCAGAACTTGCTACAAAATGTAAACTAGTATGCAGCAAAGAAACCATCTGAACTATAGAAAGCAAAGAAATGTGACTGGTTTGGTTACCTGCCCCAAAGCGGTGGTCTAGTTGTTTCCATTATAAAACCTGAGTTATCTTCTTGGTCTAGCATGAGGTTTTGGCATAACTCGTATTGTTGCACAAAGTTGAATATTGAATCACCGGGTCAGACCAGTATTTTGAAATACTCCCTCCGTCCCATTTTATAAGGCGCCTAAGTTTGTTTGCACAAAAATTAGCGCAGGCTAATCTGGACTCTTTTGCCCCTGCTTGGTTTGATTAGCAATACACCCAGCGAGCCTCGCGAGCGTAACCACCGGGATTGCTTACCATCTATGCAAGGATAATCTTCCAGCCGGGCCCAGCTCTAATTGATTACCTCCTAGTGAATTTCATTGCGCCATGCACGGAATGACTCCTGCCAGATAATTTTCTCCTCACCTAATTCCCGGCTCGCTTCATAGCCGTGCACGGCGCATGCATACGGTGGTGCTAACGAAATCCAGATAATTGGAGGAAAGAAGATTGGAGCCAAGCTCTTGAGAGAAACGAAGTACTCCCCAAGAGACTGTAGTGCTATCTAGATTTGATGAAAGAAGCACGTGAGTTCGCGAATGTATAACATGAACTTATACTCTCCTGTTTGTAAGTTCAAACATCAAGTCTGGATTCATCACATGTATGTTTTCCGACCGGCCGACATATACGAATACGTACTTATCAATCACTACATGCTACTTCAATGATGAACCTGGCCATGGATGTACGATATCCGTTTTGCCGAGTATGACAGTTTGTATCGTATCTCTTTAGGAAACCAATCGCAATTCACCAAAAAAAGAAACCAATCGTTGGCTGCTGGCAGTCTGGCACCGAACGGAATTGGCTGAGCGGAGATGGCGCTTCGGCTGCATGCATGCAAGGGCAAAAGGGGTAGAAGCAACGATAAACTGCTTACACGCCTTACATTCTGGGAAATTTTTAACTTGCTTACATGCCTTATATAATGGAACAGAGGGAGTATGAGTTTAGACCTTCAGATCTCCCTGTTGTGGATGTAAATGGGAAAAAGTTATGCCTGAAGTAGACAGGTGCCCATTTCTTCCTTGCTTTCCACATGTTTTGGAGGTGTGTGTTCTCGGTTAAGTTGTGGACTTGCAGCATGTGCTGTCAGCAAAGCTCAAACTCCTCCACCATGCCTGTGCCATATATGCAAGAGTAGAAGGCATCAGCAAATGAATGACCTTCTACCAAAAGGCGGCCAAGCTTTCTCCTTGCAAGATTCAGCACATGGTACATGCAGCATCAGTGGATTGAGTTAGGGAACATGTTGTCTATAGCAAGACCTATGGCTTTGTCTTGGTCTGTCATGATGTTGACAGGAGCCATGCTATCCATTGCCATCATCCATCGTTCGAAGAACCATCTGAATGTTTCCTCTGTTTCATCCGGTAGCAGCGCACACCCCAGCACAATGGTCTGTGTATGGTTATTGATACCAACTATCGGAGCAAAAGGGAGATTATATCTATTTGTGCAGAATGTGGTGTCGAAGAAGACACAGTCATTGTACCTGTTATATAGCATTCTGGTCCTCCCATCAACCCAAAACAAACCGATAACAACATTGTCACTGTCTAGCTGTGTTGCAAAGAAAAAGTTTGGGTTTTCATCTCTTCTTTCCTTGAAGTACTTGACGGTCAAGCTCATGTCACGCAGCGTTACTTCCTCTCGCAACATTGTTCTGATGTTTGAGACATCCCTCTTCACACATGGCAGCAATCTCGGGTCACCACCATGCACATCACCTAGGCAACCCATAATCTTGGTTGTGTTGATATTCTGGTTATGCAACGTTTGCAGCAACTGGAAATCTTCTTCCGGTACGTTTCTATGGGATCTATTGTACCTTCTTCCAAGCTGAGATACCATTGGGTGAGTGTGTTCTTCATGGAAGACGGTAACAGTCCAATTTCCTTCCCTTCTCCCAACAAGCATGTGCGCTTTGCAATCATGCCGATGCACCTTGTTCCGCTGCCTTGTGTCCGTAACATCCATTTTTAGACCAGCTTGCTTGCTTTTTGATTTTTGCCCACTTGTGCTGCTCATGTCAATTGTAGTATCCATTGTTTTCGCTGCATTCCCAGTTTTCTTGCTACATGAATTTGTATCTTCATCAGCTGGCTTTCTGGTACGTACACATTCAAACAGCCTACTGAGAATTGTGTCTCTCGGTACTCCTCTTGCTTGACTGAACTTGGTGTTTCCTATCCTTATCCCGAAGCCTAGTTTCTAAGCATAGTCATTGTACACATCTTTTGCTACCTCTAGGTCATCAAATATCATCCCAACAAAAGGCACTAAAGGATGTGAAGAAACATCATCACAATTTTCTTGGGATGTGTTGCTACCATCTTCGTTTGGTGCACTGTGTGGTCCTGGCACAAAACCCGGCGCTGCATTCCGACCGATGTGAGCAGAATCTTCTCCACTAGGTTCTTGATTTAGATCAAATCCCCCTAGAATGCTATCAGCCACAAACCCCTGCAACAACAGTTTTAAGTTTTAAGTCAGTGTATCCATATGAAGTACTTTTTCTTAACATCAAGCTGACGATGCGATGAAGTAAAGCAGATAAAACATCTTTGTACCATTTATTTTTCATTGCAGCAGTGTTTATTTTTCAAACTATTGCTGATGCAAACCACCAGTTCAACATGCAAAAGTAGCACAAAACATTAAGCCAATAATTATTCTGCTGCATGTTAATGCTTTATAACCAAATTGTGGGTAACAAGTTGTAGCAGAAGCAGTTTGTGCACCATCAAACAATTTCTAAAGTCTAACTAATTTACTTCATCATTTTATTCATCAGCAATTACCACAATCTATATTTCTGCTGCAACACTGGCAACTGACCAAACCCTAAAGTTTGGGAGCTTCTACAACGCCAAACGTAGGTCTGAGTTTTTGCCACAATCAATATTTTCATCAGCATACTAACAATTTATATGCAGCATCATGTTTGCAGCAAGTAACTCCAAATCAACAATGCTACAACTAGTAATCGAGATAATAGGGGCTCAAAATCTAAGGGGGGAGGCAGTGTTAATGGAGAGGGACGTACTGAAGGAGCTTGTTCATCAGCCTCATGATCCTGGTCGAAGAACACTGGTGGGTTGTTGTACCGACGATGCAGCATCGGATTTGCGGCTCCGCCACCCGTTGAACCGGAGGAATCGCGGCGTCGCGGCGCCGGATTCGAGTTCGAGCTAGATGCAGCATGTTGAGGATGTTGCTGCTGTTGGGGATGTCCAGCGAGCTAGATGCGCCATTACTTGTTCTCCGACGACTCCGGCAGCTTCTGACGCCGTCAGCCTCGACCTCGCGCCGCCGTCGCACGCCGCCGTGTTGCCTTGCGACCGAGTCGCCAGAGCTCCTGCTTCTTCTTCACTGTTTTGAATCTTGCTACAATACTCTGGTTTTTTGCTTCATGAAAGCAAACGCGGGAAAGAAGCGTACCGGTTCGCTCAATCTACGGCTCAGATTAGAACGATCGGACGGCTACGGACCTGGGAGATCGGGGATCGGGGGATTTGATCCCCCGGAGAACCCTCAGCGCCGATCCATTGCACAAATATGTCCACGTATAATTCCTCTCCAGATCGCATCATCTGCGCATTGCACACATGTGCCTCTACCCGATTGAAGCGCGTCAACTCTCCAAGAGGAACTAGATCAGTGAGTAACATGGTCATGTAGTGCTGCTGTTCAGATCGACCCTGCTCTCGGCACGACCCGCGTTCGTAGTACATGGTGCGACTTTGAGCAGTTCAAGTACGTCCGGCCCGTGTTTATTTTTTTTCTTTGCGAGCAATTTTTGTTGTATTCTGACGTGGTGACGTGATTCGTGCTCTCGCGCTGGCTGGCTGAGATGGGATCTGAAAGCGAAACCTTTGGACTTGGAGCTAATATATCAAGACCGTGACTAGGGCCAACTTCGAGTCATCGTGTGTACGTCAATCCGGTATCCATGGCCTGTATGATCATACATATCTCTGTGAGTAACATGTTATATTTAGTTAGCCCAAAGAACTCTGCTGGGATGCAAGTATGACCATACATATCTCTGAAAGTTCTTCATTTATTTTAACACAGTACATCTAGACGGAAGGCTCTGAAGCAAACTGGCATGAATATATTTTAGCTCGGCTGTAACAATTGCAGTGCGGCAATGCGATGACGATAGAATACATTCTTGCACGAGTAAGAATTCAACTTCATTTTCTAGATCCATGAAACTGGTATTGCATACTTAATGGATGGTATGTGATTCCTTATAGTCGATGCTAGCAAAATTGACCATTAGTGCACTGTTGAACGCCAGCACCTCACAATCTTGTTTTTTTGACCTGAGCAGCTGACAATCTTGAATCTTCTAGCTTCAAGAAAGATGATTCACTGAACCGATTGGGTGCTGGAAACAAATGTATAATCTAAGACTTCCAGTTGTCTTCTAAGAATATAATAGTGCTTCTGACATGTACAAATACCATAACGTTTGTCTATTTGGTCATCCACATAATTGAAGACGAATTGATGCTGGACCTTATGTTGGCTTGGGTCGCCCTATAATGGGTATGTACTTTGAATGGACCTATATGAATCCATGACCTTTTTTTTTGTAAACACAACTTTTAAATCATTGTGTTGTCTACCACACACCACTGGATCATCTCTCGACTTCTCTTATAATTACTCCAACAGAGTAGTACTATTTTTTCCGACAAAGAGAATATACTAATATCAACAAGATACCACATATACATCCAAAAATAGCCTAGACATTATGGATGCACAAAATAGAAAATGAAAAGAGAAAAGGAAAGAAACCCCACCTAAGCAATTAGAGGCTCGTAACAACATGAACAAACCACCATCATTAACGAGACCTAGATCATGTAAAAGGGTTCTCCAAAGTGACGCCTCCAAGAAGGTAGCAATGCACAAGTGCTATCGTCGCCCTTTCTAACCAATAATCACAAAAGTCAGATCATGGGATTTCACCCCTGAGAGGTATGATTTCCAAACAATGCATTCAACAAGTGACAAAGGTATAGTTAATAGAGCCCGTTAGTTGAGTACCCCTGAGGCCCGTATAGCTAGGCCCAATTGTAATGATAGTCGAATACGAGTTCCTACCCTATGTCGGTATTGTAATCTGTGTCGGACCCTACCCGATCCTCGAGACCTGGCCATCTATATATAGGGGCCGGGAGGGGACGGCGTAGGGCAGATTGAAAGCAAGCCAGGTTTAACACCCAAAGTTTACTTTCATCACACACCTATTTCGACTAACTTTACCTTCGAGTTCATCCGACGCCCTATCTCCCCGATCCTAAGTCCTTCATCTAGGACATTTGTCGAGTTAACCCCTCGTCAATTGGCGCCGACCGTGGAGACCTTGGGCGTTGGAATCATGGATTCGACGGCTTTTTCGCTTTTAGCCAACAGCAGCGCAGAAGTCGACGAAAATCAAGAGATGGAGTTGACAATTGGAAGTTTGAGCATCCTGATTGGGCCATCGGGTTCATCTCGCCTTTCAGATCCGACGAAACCAGATCCGTCGGCAAGCAAGCCCGAAACAGAGGAAACATTAGAATCATCAGAAGGCTCTTCCAGTGAGGTAAACTCGCCGGTCAGCTTAGAAAAAGCATCAATCGCAGAAGGCGACAAAATGCAGGAAATTTTCGATTCAGAAGGAAAAGCGCGTCAGACGCACAACAATACAAAGGACTTCGCCGTAGGAAGCAGCGGCGTCTCCAAGGTACATCAGTTATGCGTCATTATCACTGAAGCAGAAGAAGAAAATAACAGCGAAGGAAGTAAAAAGGTCGACAAGCAAGTCGACAAAATAAAAGAGCACAACAAAAAGGAAAAGGAGAAAATACATGTCTCGGTTGGTGAATGGAGAATGATCAAGTCAGCTATCAATCATGGTACAGTAGTACCCGAAGGATCGAGAAGAGAAGTTTTAATGGGATATCAGTATGCATTATACCAAGAAATTAAGGGAGGAAAGAGACATGGTTTTTCAAGACGATAACAGTATGTCAAGGGAGGAATACTGGGAAGATTATAGTGAAGATTCAGAATACAGCAGAGAAAGGCGCGGAGACCCAAAACACAACAGAAAGGCGACAACATGCGGCAGAGAAGAAGGGTATTCAAGGAGCCCTACCCCACAGATAGAAGAAGAGGAAGATGACTTTATACAAAAAACGCCAGAAGCAGCACTTGTAGCAGCACAAGCGTATTTACTAGCTACGAGACCAGAACCTGGGGACCCACGAGAAGATATGCACCGAGCCGCGATACGAAGTCTCGGAATAGTAGAAGGAAAGATCAGGGAACAAATCCCAGAGACAAAGTCGACAAGCTACAAAGGAAATCGAAAGGAGAAGTTCCGATACAACTTCACAGGCAACGAGTATAGTGAGTCATCAGAAGAGCAAAAGCGACAGAAAAAGGAAGGAGGACGCAAGAAGTATAATAGCACAAGCTCGAGTAAACAAATCACGACATGCTTGGAGAGAAGAGAATTACGAGGACGACGATAAAGACATGGGTGCGTTATGCTTTACCCACAGGGTTCACAAAACGCGGGTACCCAAAGGATTCAAACTACCACACGACCAGCATAAGTATGACGGGTCGCAAGAACCTACCCTGTGGCTATCGGATTATCTGCAGGTAGTACAGATACTGGGGGGGAACAAAAGCGACTGCAATGCAAAGTTTGCAGCTACACCTCACCGGCGCAGCACGGTCCTGGTTGAATACCCTACCCAACGAATCCATTGGAAGTTGGGGGGAACTCGAAAGTCAATTTGCACGAAATTTTCGTTCAACATATAAACACCCAGCGTCACTGGAGGAAGTCAAGGCGTGCGTGCAGAGGAAAGGCGAAACTCTACGTTCCTATATACAACGCTGGAGTATAATCAAAAACTCAGCAGAGGACGTCTCCGACGAACGAGCAATAGACGCCTTCTTGGCCGGACTTCGTCGCTCAGATCTCGTGGAAGAAATAGGAAGAACAAGACCTACGACAGTAGCCGAGCTAATGGAACAAGCCAACAAATTCGCTGATGGGGAGGACGCGTATAACAACAAAAGAGGACGTTCACCAGAAGTCGATAGAGTAAGTAGACAAAGGAGACGACACCGCAGCAGGGATAACCAAGGAAGGCAAAATCAGTTAGCCGCGGGTTACGTACTAGAAGAAGAGGAAGGATACAAAAATAGGAGGTTTCAGGCAAAAGGAGTAGAAAAATCGAGATATTCTGGTCCTTCGGCCGAAGATATGCTATACGGACCTTGTCGAATCCACTATGCGTATCTCGACGGGAAAAGGGTCTCAAATCACCAGATGAAGGATTGCAGAACATTCCTAAGGTTGCAAAGCGCTATGGGCTCAAGCCAAGAAGGGAGGCAAGGAGAAAGACACAGGAGTCAAGGATATCAAATGCAAAGGCTAGCAAGGCGTCTAGAGTCAAAAGTGTACATCTCAGCCATGATTCAACCGGTGCCGAAGTCAAAGAAAGAGCGAAAGAGCATATCTAGGCAAGTAAACCTAGCAATATCATCACCACCAGCTACCACAGAGTACCTACGGTGGTCAGAGCAACCAGTCAAGTTCAGCAGAGCAGACCACCCGAGGAAAGCTCCCAGGCCAGGTCACTCACCTATGGTTTTAAAGGCACAAATAGGAGGGTACGGCATCGGGAGAGTGTTCATGGATGCAGGGAGTGGCATAAATTTAATATATGCTAGAACCCTAAAGGCAATGTGCATCTCGCTGACAAGTCTGAAGCCAACAGATTGCTCCTTCCATGGAATAGTACTAGGAGCCGCGAACTACCCTTTGGGGAGAATAGAACTCGATGTCTGCTTTGGCAGTAGCAGAAACTACAGAAGAGAGAAGCTGGAGTTCGAAGTTATGGACTGGCCGTCACAATATCATGCAATCCTGGGGCGCCAGCATTTGCAAAGTTCATGGCAGTACCTCATTACGCGTATCTTACATTAAAAATTCCAGGGCCTAACGGAACAATTACAGTACAAGGGAGCTTTGAAGTAGCCAACACATGCGACAGAGAATTCAATAGGATGGCGCAAACCTTCGGCATGACAGCAGAATATGAGAGGTTGAAAGGAGAAACGGATCATAACATGCTACCCGACGTTGGACGATCCCTGCCAGATCAGGCTTTCGACACAACGTAGGACTCGAAGAAAATTCAGGTCCACCCTACAGATTCAAACAAGACGACATCAATTGCGGTGAACTTAGATCCCGCATAGGAAGGCGCGCTCGTCGAGTTCCTCCATGAGCGCTGGGAAATTTTCGCCTGGTGTCCATCGGACATGCCAGGGGTTCCCAGGGAACTCGTCAAGCACGCACTAAATGTAGATCCCAAGGCGAAACCAGTCAAGCAACCATTGAGATGATTCGATGAACCTAAAAGGAAGGCGATAGCATCAGAATTACACAGGCTAGAAAATGCCGGATTTATCAGAGAAATCAAAACTTCGAGTTGGGTGTCGAACCCAGTCATAGTACCAAAGAAGAACACAGACGTACAAAGAGTATGTGTCGACTACACATCTCTCAATAAGCACTGTCCAAAGGATCCCTTTCCTCTACCCCGCATCGATCAGATAATCGATTTAACAGCGGGATGCGCGAGGCTTTCCATTTTGGACGCATACTCTGGTTACAATCAGATCAAATTGAAGAAAGAAGACGAAGAAAAAATGGCCTTCATCACACCATATGGGGTGTTTTGCTACCAAGTGATGCCGTTCGGCCTAAAAAATGCAGGAGCAACTTATCAACGGATGATGCAAAATTGCCTCGGAAGCCAAATAGGGCACAACATACAAGTTTACATTGATGATGTAGTCATCACCACAAGAGAGGAGAAATCTCTAATCAGCGACTTGGCAGAAACCTTCGACAACTTGAGCAGGTACAAGCTTAAGCTTAACCCGACAAAGTGCTCTTTCGGTGTATCAGCAGGATAACTTTTAGGGTTCTTGGTATCAGCACGAGGAATCGAGACGAACCCAGAAAAGATTCAAGCAATTTTGACAATGGGGAAACCTACGAAACTACACAACGTACAGAAACTTGCAGGACGCGTCACGGCACTAAGTCGCTTCGTTGCTAGACTAGGGGAGAAGGCGCTTCCTTTTTATGCACTTATGAAGAAGTCAAACGATAAATTCGAGTGGACAGAAGAAGCAGACGCAGCGTTTGCATAGCTGAAAAAAGTGCTTTCCACGTCACCAGTGCTGGTCGCACCAAAAGAAAAAGAACCACTGCTATTGTACATCGCCGCAACCCATCAAGTGGTGAGTACAGTATTAGTAGTCGAAAGAAGCGAAGAAGGAAAAGCCCACGGCGTCCAGAGGCCAGTATATTTCATCAGTGAAGTGTTATCTCCAACAAAACAAAGGTACCCGCACTATCAGAAGTTGGCATACAGTGTCTTCATAACCGCACAAAAACTACGACAGTACTTTGCGGTGCACCCAATTATAGTGGTCAACGAGGCGCCATTATCAAACATATTGATTAATCCTTCAGCAACAGGACGTGTCTCTTTGTGGGGAATCGAGTTGTCTCCCATGGACATCACGTATGAAAAAAGGAAGGCGATTAAGTCACAAGTTTTGCCAGATTTTACGGCAGAGTGGCTGGAGCTGCAGAGCACAGGACCACCAGACCTATCCAGCGTTTGGACAATGTACTTCGACGGTTCTAAAAGAGTCCAAGGCGCAGGCGCAGGAGTAGTGTTGATATCACCTCACGGCGACAAATTGAAGTACGTCTTAAGGATGAGCTTTCCACAGGCTTCTAACAATGAAGCAGAGTACGAGGCTTTGTTGCACGGAATGAAGATGGCTAAAGCATGTGGAGCAACTCGCCTAAAAATATTTGGAGATTCCAACCTTGTTGTCCAGCAAGTTATGAACAGATGCGACACAATCAATGACAACATGATGGCTTACAAAAATTTGTACCATTATCTAGAAGGAACGTTTGATGGATGCGAAGTCTCGCACATAAGCAGGAACAACAATGAAGAAGCCGACAATTTAGCAAATATCGGGTCACAGTGTTTACCTGTGCCATCCGAAGTATTTTGGGAGGAAATAGTGGAAAGATCAATAAAAGTGAAAAAAGTTCGACTACTACAGCAGGCTTGGGGGCTACGTCAGAACCAGAGGAAGTCATGATGATAGAAGAAACATGGATGCAGCCATATCTTGTATACATGATAAATAAACAATTACCAGAAGATGCAGTGGAGGCCAAGAGGATAACTCGAAGATCGAAAGCGTTCGTCGTGTTGCAGGGGAAATTATACAAGAAGAGTATTACCGGCGTTTTGCAGCGTTGTGTAACGCCCCAGGAAGGACAAACAATACTAAAAGATATACACGGCGGAGTATGCGGCCATCATGCTAGCAGCAGAGCAATAGCGGCAAAAGCTTTCCGAGCAGGGTTCTATTGGCTAACAGCCATCGAGGATGCAAAAGATATAGTTTGAAAGTGTGAAGCATGTAAAGGTTTGCATCTAGACCGCATGCACCAGCAGCGGAGCTACAAACAATACCATTATCTTGGCCTTTCGCACAATGGGGCCTAGATATGGTGGGGAAGTTGCACAAATCCTGGCCAGGAGGGCATGTATACATGCTAGTGGCAGTCGATAAATTCACCAAATGGGTAGAAGCGGCCCCGGTGAAAACTCAAGATTCTACAGCTGCAATCAGCTTCATCAAATCAATAGTTTTCCATTTTGGTGTACCATATAGCATCATCACAGACAATGGGACAAATTTCACTTCAAAGGAATTCAAGAGTTACTGCGAAGGATTAGGGATCAAGCTAAAATTTGCATCTGTGGCGCACCCGAAGACAAACGGGCAAGTCGAAAAAGCCAATGGCCTGATATGCAGTGGGATAAAAAAGAGGCTCTTAGCACCTCTCGAGAAAGCCAAGAGCGCTTGGGTAGAAGAATTGCCCTCCGTTCTTTGGAGTCTAAGAACTACACCTAATGCAGCAACTCAAGAAACTCCTTTCTTCCTGGTCCATGGCGCAGAAGCCGTGCTTCCAGTCGAGGTTAACTGACCTCTTGATCCGTCAGAGTTGTCAGGCTTGTTCATCAAAACCCCTTGCGAAAGAATATTAAGAAAATAAGTCGAAAGACCAAGTCGAAGATCTGAAGATAAGAAGAAGTCAAAGAGTTTATCAAGTCGAAGATTCAAAGATTAGAGATTCAACCAGAATCTGCAATTCTGGTAGAATCTCAGGGGCTACTGACAAGGGTATAGTTAATAGAGCCCGTTAGTTGAGTACCCCTGAGGCCCGTATAGCTAGGCCCAATTGTAATGATAGTCGAATACGAGTTCCTACCGTATGTCGGTATTGTAATCTGTGTCGGACCCTACCCGACCCTCGAGACCTGGCCATCTATATATAGGGGCCAGGAGGGGACGGCGTAGGGCAGATTGAAAGAAAGCCAGGTTTAACACCCAAAGTTTACTTTCATCACACACCTATTTCGACTAACTTTACCTTCGAGTTCATCCGATGCCCTATCTCCCCGATCCTAAGTCCTTCATCTAGGACATTTGTCGAGTTAACCCCTCGTCAACAAGGAAACAACTAGACAACCGTCATTGCCAGGTACAACCAATGAAGGCCAGACCTAGGGTTTACACCACAGAAACCGGCACTACTACAAAATAGCTTATAACCACCAGCTTATTAGTGACGGGCAAAACAAAGCCCGCCACTAATAATAGTCATTAGTGACAGGCAATATAATGCTTGTCACTAGTAACTCTACAATCGACAACTATATAAAGTACCAGTGACGGGCATATAATTGTGCCCGCCACTAATATTATAAAAACATACTAGTGACGGCCCTACTAATATGTCTGCCGCTAGTATTGTAAATAACAGTGACTGTCCTTTTGAGATTGCCTGTCACTGGCCATTCGCCCGTAAAAATTAATGATATAGCGGCGATATACCATGATTGTTATAGTCTGTATATGCGAGTTGTGACTGTGACGGTGAGTTAGAACTTAGAAAGAACAAAATATTTTGTCATTGAAAAACACTTTACCGGATTGCCCCATAGGTCCACACCACCTTGATCTAAAACTCGATCTAAAGACCCAAACTTACACCTTATTTTTTTGAAGGAAAAAGAAATAAAGTGGCCGAAGCCCTGTTCTGTTCCGGTGTTCCCTCGACGTACGCGAGACCAGCACCCCCTCCCAGCCACAGTGTCTGTCTAATTCCCTCTCCCCTGATTCAACCCTCCATACAACAGCCGGCGGCGGCCCCAACTCCTGCTGGTCTCCCGCACCTCCCCTCCGCCGGCGGCTTATCTGCCCCAACCCCGCAACCTCTCCCGGCACATCTCACTCGACGGCCACGCCTTCCCGCGCCTCCAATTGAGACACCGAACGCGAAACCCTAGCTGCCCCTGCCGACCACCATCGAGGACGAACCAGCCCGTCCTCGCGCGCCTCTCCTTGTCCCCGACCTCCATCCTAACCTGCTCGGCTGGCCCCGCCACTCGCCGGTGCGGTATGGTTGTGGCGTTCGTCCACAAGGCAAGGAGGATACCGACCGGTTCCTCCAGATGTGCAGCCGGTGCTGCCATGGGGAGGCCGCCCCGCTGACCTCCGACGACCCCTTCACCTCCACATAGTATGCTTTCTCCCTTGACCTCACGACCTCCCTTCCTCTCCTGCTGATTATTTCTTGTACGTTGGACAAGGTGCACAGGGTGGAGATGGAGCACAGTAGTTGTGCTTGTGTTGATCTGTACAAGATCATGTCCTAGAATTTTCTTTAGTTCGCTTTAGGTGGAAATGATACTGTTTTTGGATGTCTGATGTTGCTTAAATTAAATTTTAGTTATACTAATGACATTGAGATGGAACACAGTAGTTGTGCTTGTGTTGATCTGTACAAGATTATGTCCCAGAATTTTGCTTTGGTTTGCTTTAGGTGGAAATGGTACTGCTTTTGGATGTCCGGTGTTACTCAAATAAATATTTAGTGATGATATTGTTAATGTGATATATTCTTGTGAGAATTCTCAGCTAATGTGCACATTCCTTATGAGCTTGTTTGTCTACAAGTTTACTGTCTTTATGCTACTGTCAATCTGCAGACAATGTGCTGCCACAATTCAGTACAAAATACAGACAAAATGCTGCCAAATTTCAAATCAAATTGTTCACTGCATTGCCATCATACTTGTACACTGAATTGCCAAATTTCAGTTGCTACACATCACACAGGTACCGTACATGTCAAAAGCTACAGATAAAATCCAAGAATGCCTATCTACTTTGCTTGATTCTTCGGTTCATCCTGCATCATTTCGACACTCATTGCATCGCTCTATTTTCTTCTCAGCTGCAAGATTTCTTCCTGGAGCCCCTGAAATGCTCGTACTCTATTGGGAGTTGACTGTACAGGATTGGCTTGCCCGGCTGCCGGCAGCGATGCGAAGATGCTCCAGCGGCGGCTCACGGCAGCGGCTGCCCGCGGCGGCGCGACGATGCTCTGCTCGAGTTGTCTAGGAAGTGAGCCGCCATGCTTTGCTAGAGAGAGAACCAGGGGACGAGCCCTAATTTTGCAGAGGTGATTTAGCAGGGCGAAGCGGTTGGACCGCACCAGGTCGGACCAAGCTCTGCTATCGTGGCTTTTCCCTGCCCAACAAACCGCTTCCATGTCACCAAAACCGCGCTGCAAACCAGCCCAGGGGCGTACTGTCCGGTTTCAGATAGTTTAGGGGATTATGTGTGTCATTTTTAAGTTTAGGGGGGTTAGCGTCCGAAATGTGATAGTTATGGGGGTATTTACACTTCTTTCTATGCATGTGTAGTCTAGATAGAGGCATAACACAAGTAATCTGCTCTTTTTTCACAAGATATAACACATGTACACTTCCAGTCTGAATGAACTTGTTTATATTTATGCACAACGTGTACATACTACTACTATATATTGCCATAACTCTGCACCTTTTGATATCATCATTCTGATTAATCTTGCCCGTTCTGAACATGCTTACATATAAAATTCTGGATGCTTTAGTTAATTTGCATTCTCATTTACGACAAGATGCATTGTTGTCTATTTGAGCAACATGTTTCGTGGCACAGGCGCATCAGCTGAATAGGAAGGTCTATAAAGAAAAAAATGCATTTTATTTGGCTGTAGTGCTGAAAAGCTATATATACAAGTGCTTATTGCCAAGCTTTGTATGACCATCCAGTTGAGTTAATATGCTATTTTTCTCCTCTCCTATCTTTTTCACTTTACAAATCAAATGTGAAAGGAGGAAATTAATTGTTCTTAATTTTCATTTGAAAACAGATGACCTGGAATGCTGCAGCCATTTTCATGAGATTGGACATGTTCAAATGGTCGGGCATATATTGTTTTCTTTTAATAGAATTGGCTTGTGGAAGTCTCACCATCGCTGGGAAGTTAAGATTTTGACATATTGAGATTTATGTCTTGCCTCCTATTTTATTAGAGTTATTTGTATTAGCCACTAATGGTAGTTGTATATGCTTAACAATCAGGGAGGAAAGATCAAGCAGCCAATTTGGTGAGAACCCGAGGATTTAAAGTGAAGGCAGGCCAAACAATGGAATAAGGAGCATTGAACACCCCCAGCGAAACATAAGGAGCAAAGACGCCCCAATGGAATATGTGATGTAACCCAGATCTAGATTCTTTGATTTTCTGCCATTAGGATTTTGATTGATTAAAATGCTTCTAGGAATATATACGTAGCTCGAACATTTGTAGCGAGAAGATCCTCAAAGCTAACAGATGTTGTTTCTCCTTAGAATCCAGTCAAAATGGTTTGTCACATTTGAGTTATAGACACTAATATGCATTGTTCATTTTTCTTAGATTTGCAGATCTAAATTGAAAAATATCGGATCCCAGACAGAGCTCTTTCCACTGTGATCTTCTAAATCCCGGAATAAAGGTGATATGAAGCACTCGAGACTTCAAATATTATAGGTAATTCTCATGCATGTCAATATTTGGTGATGAACTAGCTTTTAGTTTCCTATCAAGTATTCTGAAGTTTCATACTTGATTTGAATAGTCTACACCGTGTGAGTTTATCACTGTCATTTTTATGGAAGACTTAGCTATCATGATTTTTTGCATATATTGATAGTGCACTAGAGCATGAGTTCTGTTGGTATTTTAGGCTAAATGCTCAGCTCATTTTTTTATGAAATGAAATACTTATTTGGCCATTTCTTGGTTCTGATTGTTTATTATGGCACAAATTTAATCGTGAAATTCTCTGATTAGATCTGGTAGGTAAGTGAACACACACACTACTGAAATGCCCTTTGAGAAATATTAGCTTTGACAGATTGAAAAATAGAAAAAGATAGCCAGAGTTTTCGAGTCGTCGCATGCCTGAAATGTATGCAGCACCAAAGGTATAAAAAACAGTGAAGCTACTAGGATTTATCCTTGATAGTTTTTTCCTTTATCACATGTGTGTCTTGTTCCTTTTTTCTAGGTTCCCAAGATGATCTGTAACATCAGGGAACCACTAAACCATTACCTTTATGTTATTGAAGGATTTGTGGCAGTCCATGCATTTTGGAGCAGATTGGCCAAACAACTGGTGACCTGATGTTAGAAGTAGGGGTGAAAACGGAACGGATTATTTCCGAACGACTGACCGACCGAAGGCTTACGGAACGCAAAAACGGATTCGGTCGGATAGTTGGCGGATACGGTCACGGATACGGCTAGTGCTTAACGGATATGGAAAAGGATATGATTTTACTAATATCCGACCGTATCCGTAAATATACCATATTTCACGGTTATATCCGGACAATATCCGATAAAATATCCGTCAATGACTTGTTGAGTACGTGATTGGGGAGAGATTGAGAGAAGATAAAAGAGAGTTATATATTTTGTCTTATGGTACACAAACAACACCATGCAAGGCACAAACTAGTTTTATATGAATATATATTTATGTATATAGAAAAAAATTACGAGCTAATTTTACTTTATTATCAACAGGAGATCCGATAAAATGTTTATCCGCAACCGAACCATATTCGGTCCAAATTCGGTCCATATTCGTTACCGATAGACTCTGATTCCGTATTCGTATCCGCACATTATCCGCTCCGATTCTGAATCCCAAAAAAATATGGTAATGAATACGGTTTTACTACTATCCGTCCGTATCCGCTCCGTTTTCACCCCTAGTTAGAAGGTAAGCCATCTGGTAGTGTAGTAATTAGAAGTCTATTTCCATTTGAGTGAGTCATGTTGGTTCTCAGGTAGCGAACTTGTTTTATATTATCTAGCTAGTTTGTTTGACACTTGTGCTTGCTAGTTTGCTTGACACGGGACCTAGCAGTCAACAACATACCACTGAATTTCTTTCAATTTTCCTGTAGTGTCAAAGAATGGAGATGCACAAGTAGCTAATGATCCTAAGGAGTATGAAATGGACGCTTGGACATATCGACGTGGCTGGCACCATTGTGGGAATATTTTCGGATTGTGTTGTGTGTTCTCGATTTTTCTATGCGTGATGTTAATGTAGAATTTGGATCATCCAATTTCAAGTCCTTATGTCATTGTGTTACCTGTGCAATTTGTTTGTCCCATTGGATAATGTGAATGTATCATTGGTACATCTTATTGTGTTATCTACAATATTAGTGGAAATTTGCATTTTAATTTTTTTATTACTGAAATTTATTACTAGTGACGGGCAGGATAGTGGGCCTGTCACTAGAAAACTGCATGGTACTGGCCCTTTGTTCAAAACTAGTGACGGCCATTTCGTTTCGCCTGTCACTGGTATACATATACTAGTGACGGGCATCTGCCCGTCACTAGTAATTGGATACCAGTGACAGCATACTAGTGACAGGCGGCTTGCCCGTCACTGATAAATAAAAACAGCCTGTCACTAGTAAGGGTTTCTGCAGTGGGGCGGGACGCGGAGCTCAAAGAGCACCACCAAGAATGAAGTCATCCTGCCATTAACTTGATTGACAATCCAATTTCATCATTAGCTTTCTCGCGACGAGATCATTGAAACTAAATCCCATATCAATATGTTTTGATGTCTTGTTTTATGTCAACAATTGCCAGGTTATTGTGACATACATGCTAGATTATAACTACTTAGCTGCCATATAAATAAATAACTTGTTTGTCGGTACCTACCAGATTGTTAACACATATTGCTAAATTGTGCATTACTTACTCACTGGGTTAAAATAACTTATTTGTGAGTAGTCACCAAATTATGGACATATATTGCAAAATTATCCAAATGTTAAAAACATGTAAAATATTATTTATACTATACACTATTATTATGGTAGTTGTTTATCGCTAGTCTAGCAACTGTGGTAAAGTAATATGACACCTGACATGATGGAAAAAATGTTTATTGAAACATAACAACATGAGATCTAGTTTTGAAGCCCTCGACGAGACGACCTTGACAATTATAATGGTTTAGGACATAAATTATTTTAATTTCAAAATGTAGTAATTAATATGATGATGTCATGCTGAGCTGGCAAATTAACTACAACTTAAATAAAAGTCCATGCAACAATAAAAAAACATGGCCTGAGTCATCACAAAAAATTAACATGTATTTGTTTGAAGAAAAAGACAGAGGATTCATTTATATAGTCCATACGAGGCATCTTAGCATGTCTAAAGAGTGACATAATAGAGGCATTCAATTTCATCTTTTCTTTGATAAAGACATTTCTCGCTAAAAAATGTGTACACTCTAGATATTAGATAAATACACAATATGCACACAAAGACCAGCGAATCATCATCTTCTCCCCATCAACTGCGAGTACTCCCTAGGATAAACACCGACAGTAGGAAATCTCAACTTAACACGAGCATGTGAGATAATATCTTCAGAGCCTAACAGTTGACACCTTGAATCCCCATATCAACACCTTGGAATCGGGGTTGTGGATGCTGATGCCGATATTTCCAAGGCTATGACAATCTACAGTTGACATTTTGACAATCACCAAACGCCCAAGCACACAACCATCTACAACATCCCTGATGTATCCGCATTAGAGAGCGCGACTTGGCAGATCAGAGCTATGAGCCGATGTCCTAGGGCAGGACGATCAGACTGAGAGCTTGTGACGATGCCACCTGTCCTAGTAGAGATGACGCCAGATGTCCCAGTAGAGACGACGCAGCCATGCTGGGAACCATGAGGTTGAGTGGCGACATGACAGGGCAATCTTGGAGGGGATCGCAGATGCAATCTAGGGATCTAGGGTCACGAGAAGAAGGTACAACGAGTTCCGTCGGTGTTCCCGGCTGCCACACAGCACACCAGCAGCCTCACGTCAGAGTCTTCTATCAACCCGCCACAAAGGCCACCGCCCCAGAAACCCCTGTCGTTGGCCTTCATCGCCCCACATGAGGTGGCCTCCCTCAATAGAAGAACAATGTGCCACCCTTCGGTAGGGGGTCTGCCGCCACAGTAGCTCAGGCCGGCGGCAGCAACGGCGGAAGAGAGCCAATGAGGGGCTGTCGACAACGCTAGGGTCCGTCCCTCGCATCCCGCATGAATCATGACGGCTTACATTTCACGGTAACACCCGCACACGTCTGCCTACTTTTTCATCGGAGAATAGCCAATTTAATATGCCCCCATTATTCCAAAATTGTTGGACAACGCAGCACACTATTTTACTTTTGGAAATTTGAATCGCATGGTGCAATGGTTCTTGAGTTCTATGGGTCTTGTTGAGAAGCAGCATGGAAAGTTGCAAGCATGTGAAAAAGCATCGTGTATATTTTGCATCCATGTATACGTACCCAGCTGCCTGTGAAAAGTGACTGCGTTGTGTATGATCATGATGTGTTCAACTTTTGACCATACTCGTACAGAGGCACAGAGGATGGAAAATAGGGTGCTACCATTGATAACACGACACGTCGACACGCCCCTGCTGGATGGGTATTCCAAATGTGTGCAACCTGCAGTTTTCCAAATGGGTGTTGCGCATTGAGCTCTTTTCGCCCAGGCACGCACTGCTCGCCGAGTACTTTTTTACTACAAATAAAGACTCGATAATACATGCAGGGGTCCCATGCACCTACGCTGCGCGCTCAAGAATCTTCGAAGAGCTATCTCAGTGGCTCTGTGTGTGCTGCACGGTTTCAGTCCATCCACTCCAACCTCCACCGCACCCGTCAATCGATCCGCCGAGAAGAAGAAGAGGAAGTGGAAGAGAGAGAGAGAGGAAGAGAGGACGATGCTTCCTGGTGCAGCTGCTGCTGGAGCAGCAGGCGGGTAGATATACAGTTTATGTCGTCTAGTGTGGAACTTGACACCACATACTACAGCCTTATTTTCGACAAAGGAGAGACACATGCTGGCACATTAGTTTAATTCTTACCGATTAATATACAGTTAAATTCATAATTGGAAAAATTTACAAACATATGTCCTTTTTGGGCATAACTTGCACAGATCTTTCAGAAATTGACATATATATTGTTTTGGATATTTGGAATGAGATCTTATAAATCATATGATAATATTTTCTTGGAAAGTATGTTTCATAATATAATACTCACTCTGACCCATATTACTTGTCGATGACTTAGTACAAAGTTATGCGAAATCAGCTACAAGTAATATGGGTCGGAGGGAGTATGTTTGTTGTGCTTTACACGCATACTCCTTTAAATATTTATTAGTAGTATGTTTCATAATATAGTGCTCCGTCCGGTCCAAATCAATTTGAACCCGGTACTAGAGTATTGCAGTAGAAATTAGTGGTCAAAGTTACATCTTAGTTTTCACCGTGCAGTGCATCTTTAATTACTCGGGTAGAAGATATGTGCTCGCATCCTCACACTGAAGCACAGATAAAGAAATTTCGGTCGTGCGTACGTACGTCGATGACACGACACGCACACTGATGGTTTCCAAATCCGTGCTGCAACCTGCACACTGGCCGGTGTTGCAAGCCGAGCTCATTTTAGACTGCAAAGTTGCACCTGCACATGCGCACAGGGATGTCCGCTCCAAAACCCCCCACTCCCTGCAGCATCGACTCATGAGAGTGAGAGAGGGAGCCAGCTCACAGTGTAATTACTCCATCCATCCATCCATTGCGAGCTCCACCGTGCATCGATCCGTCGAGAGGGAGAAGAGGAACAGAGGAGGATGCATCCCGCCGGTGCGGTTCCGGTTCAGGCTGCCGGTGGTGCTGTTCCGGTTCAGGCTGCCGGTGGTGCGGTGAAAGTGCGCGCGGTGGCGAGGGCCAACATCATCCTCGGCTTGGCGATGGCCGCCATGGCCATCGTCGCCGCCACCACCAGCCCCGGCGACTTCCACGGCCCGCCCCAGGTACGTTACGTACGCAGCCCAGCTCCTCCATCTCCCTCCGCCGGTACCGACCCATCGACGGCTCTAACTTCCGGTTCCCGTCGGCACGCGTGCGTGCACCGTGCAGGTCACCGAGCAAGCGCCGGCGCCTGGCGCGCAGGGATGCGCGGCGACGGAGGCGGACGCGCTGGACCTGCGCGAGGCGGCTCTGGAGCTGGTGCTCATTGGGGTGGTGCAGACGGTGCTCGCCACGGCGGCCGATGTGGCCGTGGCGGGATCGCTCCTCAAACTGGGCCGGTGCCTCGCCGCCGTAGCGCACCTCATCGGCGTCCTGGGCGGAAGCGTCCTCTGCTATGTCGTCAAGCAGGTTTCGGTCCTCGCCGTGGGACGCTGCGCCGGCCAGTACCTCGGCGGCCTCGACCCTGGCTACGCCTTCGTCTCCGTGTCCTACGCCGTGCTGCTCGGCGTCAGCTTCGCCGTCATATTCTGCTGCTAGCTAGGACCGAAGCTACGCACTGCACTGGCTGCCACTGATCCCCTCTTGCTTAGTTTGCTTAGCTACCTTGCAGCTGCATATATCTTCTTCTACTTAGCTTGCACTACAACGTGGATCGGTCGATCGTAGTGAGTAATTAGTAGAGTTTCCTGGTAGGATTATTAAGGAGCGAGCCCGTGCGCGTGAACTGTTAGATCTGGTTTGCTTAGTAGCCCAACTTCTCTCATCACTCATGTCGATTGCTTCAGTATGCTGGTTTAAACGAGGTTATGCATTTTAGTAGTGTGCGTGTTTACATCGATTTGGTCCTCCAAGGGCTATGAAATCTTATACCGAACTAGTAATGGGTGAGCTGATCCTGCTCAAGCTAGATCAGCACAGCGGCCGGCCGGAGCACCACATGGCAATGAACCTACGCAAGATCGCTTCAGTATGGAACTGTGGTGGTTTAAACCAGGTTTTGTAGTCTAGTGTGCTTGTTTACATCGATTGGTCCTGCGCAAGGGCTAAGAAATCTTATACCGAACAAGGTAGTAATCGGTGAGCTGGTCCTGCGCTCCTGCTCAAGATCAAAGATTCCAAGCTCATCATTTTTTTGTCAACAGAGAAAAGGTGGAGTAGTACACCATGCCAGGACGCTGGGGCTGAGGCTTTGCTGACTGTTTTTGTATGTCAAAAGAAGCATTGCTGATTGTGAACCCTCAGCAGCGCCCAAGTCATTGGGTTGGTAACGTTGTGTGAAAATTGTTGCCTGGAAACAACAATTATCTGTTCAAAAGAAGAAACGGCCATTATTTAAAAGGGGAATAATATTATTTCATCAACTCCATTTAATCATGTGCCCCTAAATTAGCAACCAATTAAAAGGAGTAGTTTATTTGGAACACTACTCCCTCCTTCCCAAAACTAGCTGAATGCCCGTGCGTTGCTACGGTCCATTAACAAGTATAAAATATACATAAATATTCAAACAGATATGCACATTGTATTGAAAAAATTACATATGTTTGCAACCAAAACTGCTCAAATTTTGTTTGACGAATTCAAGGTTTTCTAGCACGGGAGATCCACGGTGGTCTAGCGGACGAGAGCGCGTACCCGCGATGTAGCATGCTTAACTAGACGCAGACGATGTCTCCCTTCCCGGGGATCGATCGAGGGACTCGACACCTCGCATTGTAAACAACGGGAGAAAAGTATTATCTGCCCAATCTATTGCTGCCTTTACAACAACTTTAGGAAAGGGGCATGGGAGTTTAGAAGTGGGAGTTTGTTGAGGGAATAGCTTTGGAAAATTGATTATTAGTCCCAAACCCACGTTTGGTTTGTTGTGGGAATCAGTTGTATGAATTTGACAATGGTTCGTTCTTTGTTGCTTTGATCAACCGATGGATTGATCGGTTATACAACTTATATTTGAGGCTTTGAGCTGCCGTCGGCCCGAGTACCTGCGGCGAGTATTTCCGGCGAGTACCTCCGGCGAGTATTTTCGGCAAGCAGCGAATATTTCGTATGAGTATAATGCAAAGAGCTAGTTTCCATCTACATTTCTACGTAGGCAAGCTAGCTATGCAACCGAGCAGTTTTGGTTGTTGCCTGGTATAGCACACAGGCGAACAATAGAACACGGTCGCGTAATGGCTAATTCCAATTGCCCGGCCTAATTACCAGGTCCCCGGTGGGAAGAGATAACGAGACTTGACCCCCTAATTTCCCATCCCGTTGCCTAATAATTTCCCAAGTCTACGAGCCATACAACGGATTATAAGTCTCCTGCCCGTTAACTCCCATTCCCTCATCTTTATTCCTTCCAACCAAACGTGATTAAATATCTCCTATTAATACCGTGATTAGTGGGTCGGGCCTGAGTTCCTATGCGTTGAGGGTGTTGTGATTGATTTATTTTCTAATTAATGGTGATTGATATCTTTTCTAATTTTAGTAGGGGTAGAATGGGAAATTAAATGATGTAGAGGCAAAGTGCCTTCACCAACTGCAAACCAATAGTAAAGAAGATAGGATGCTTATTTTTTTTGTCAAAGTCAAACCTTCTAACCTTTTGAAAGGACACAAATGTCGCCTAGAGGGGGGGGGGGGTGAATAGGCGATTAAAACTTTTACGAAAGGCTTGTACAAATGCGGAAATAAACTAACGTTTAATTTGACAAGCTTACAAAACCTAATAAACTAGGCTCACCTATGTGTACCAACAACTTATGCTAAGCAAGACAAGTAGCAAGGTGATAGCAAGATATATAACTTCAAGCACGATGGCTATCACAAATGTAAAGTGCATAAGTAGTGGAGCTCGGATAAGAGTTACCGAGGCACGAAGGAGACGAAGATGTATCCCGAAGTTCACTTCCAAAGCAAGCTAGTCTCCGTTGGAGAGGTGTGGCGGCTTAATGCACTCCGAACGCCACAAAGGCCTCACCTTGAGATGTGGTAGCACAATGCTCACCAAATGCCACAAAGGCTCACCTCAAGATGCGGAGGCACGCTACGCACCGAACGCCACAAAGGCTCACCTTATTCTCCTCGTGCCCTCGCACAAAGCAAGATGCCACGATCCACTATGGGACACTTGAGGGCGGTCACCGAACCCGTACAAGCTTGAGGCAATCTCCACAACTTAATTGGAGGCTCCCAAGAATTGCCACAAAGGCACCACAAAGGTTGGGGAATATCCACAACTTAATTGGAGGCCCCAAGTATATGCCACAAAGGCCACTAAGCCGTCTAGGGTTCCAAGAACCCAAGAGTAATAAGCTCACAACTTCCACTTACCGAATCTCCGAGGAGAACTCAAACCGATGCACCAAATGCAATGGCAAGAGCACACAAAGTGCTCAAATCCTTCTCTCCCAAATTCTACCAAAGCAACAAATGCTATGGAGGAATATGAGAGGAAGAACAAAGGAAATCCACAAAGAACTCCAAGATCTAGATCCAATAGGTTCCCCTCACTTAGAGGAGATTTTGATTGGTGGAAAGATAGATCTAGATCTCCTCTCTTTTTTCCCTCAAGAAGATGCAAGAATCATTGGAGGGATTGAGAGATAGCAAGCTCAAGAAGGTCAACAATGGAGGTCAAGACTTGCAAGAAAGGTTGGGGATCCATTGGGGAAGAAGACCCCCTTAAATAGGTCCCCCAAAATCCAACCGTTATGTCCAGAATTCGTCCGGGCCGGAGTCTCCGCCCTTGGGCCGGAGTCTCCGGTGCCCCGGGGTCATTCGGGGGCCTTAGGACGGACGATTCCGGTGCCAGGCCGGAGTTGGGCCGGAGACTTTGCGTCTCGGGCCGGAGACTCCGGCCACCCTAAAACTGGCAGCAACACCAATACGAAAATGACCATAACTTGAGCATCCGGACTCCGTTTTTTATGATCTTGGGCTCGTTGGAATCACAACAACGAGCTCTACAAGTATATGCATAGAAACATCATAGTCCAACAAGGGAGGATAAAACCAAATGATGAGAGGTTTGACCTCTCTTCAAAGATGAACCGGTAAAACCTCCAAACACCAAAAACTCAATAAGTGTTTCATGCAAAATCTGTTTTTGATGAGCTAGAGCTTGTCATGGAAATAACCACAAGCTCTAGAACCTCACATGGATAAAAGCCAAATAAGAACCAAGAAAGATGATGCCAAGAATGCAAAGGTTTGAGCTCTCTCCGAATGATACGACTAAGTTACTCACTCGAGAGCCCCTCTTGATAGTACGGCTACCGATCCTATAACCCGGTCTCACAACTAACACTATGAGACCGGTAAGAAAGAAACCCTATCAAGAACATACCTTTTCCTTGCGCATTCCACTTGAGCTAGATTACGACCGTCTTGTCTTCCTCAAGTTGGAACACCTTTCTTGATCTTGATTGCTTGGTGAAGTCTTGCGAATTGCTCCCCCATACACACTATGGGAAAGACTCTCTTTAAGCATATCTTTTCCTTGCGCATTCCACTTGAGCTAGATTATGACCATCTTGTCTTCCTCAAGTTGGAACACCTTTCTTGATCTTGATTGCTTGGTGACGTCTTGCGAATTGCTCCCCCATAAATCAATATGGGAAAGACTCTCTTAGGAATATCTTCACATAGACATTACCACCAAATAGAATACATGCATCAAGCATATAATCTCCTTGAGATGGCACATCTTGAACTTGACTTCACATCCATGAAGACGATCACCACTTAATAATATCCTAGCCCAAGATCACAAGATCCCACTCGATACATTATGTATGCTTTGAGAGTTGATCAACTTGAATCCCATCTTTGCACTTTGACTTGATCAACCTTGTATCCTTCCTTCTTCCTTCATGATGATGATGTCTTGAAGGTAAACACAAATGTCCACTCAATTATATTCTTCAAGACATAGTTGCAATAAGCTCAATTCTCATATGACCATTCTTCCGATATTTCCTTGAATACCACATTGGTCATCACTTAAAGTTCTTCATTTGATCCTTCTTACAATCTTGAAGCCAACATATGGTTCAAGCATTGTCTATGGATATGCCCTACAAATATACCTCAATGCAAACATTAGTTCATAGAGATTGTCATTAATTACCAAAACCACACATGGGGGCTCCATGCTCTTTCAATCTCCCCCATTTTGGTAATTGATGACAATCTCTTTGAGAGGGTTTATATAATGAATTTAAAGAACCAAAATGGTTGCACTAACATCAAATACTACAAAAGTATGTGATGTTAGTAAAACCACCATATATAGAGCAAACTCCCCCACAATCTATGCACGTGTGAATGATCTTGATTTCATTGCATATATTGCCAACCAAGGTTGTTGGTGGAGTTTCCTCTATATACTCAACCATGCAAAGCATGAAAGGCGAATGCTTAAGAACAAAACCAAAGCATAAAACCCAATTCCCTTTAAACCCTCGAAACTTCTCCCCCATTGGCACCAATTGCCGAAATGGGAGGAGAAACTTAGAAGGACAATATAGTGAGAGTTCCTCCATAAAGTGTGCATGAACCAAAAGTATAATTGAAAACATATGCACATATCCAAATATGAAATCTCGGAGGAAATCAACCTATATTGAGGATCAAAGATTGCAAATAAAATAAGATCACATGGTGGATAAACTTCAACAAATGAAGAGAGCAATCAATCGATCCAAAGAACAAATTGAATAAAGATATTATGATAAGACCAAATGGGTGCTCTAAATAATATGAGGAAGCTCCCCAAGGTTTGTGCACAAAATATTCTATTTGAATTAAAGTATAAGGTGCACAAACATGGAATCATCACTCCCTCAATATTATTCAAAACAAAATGATACCAAGTGAAATTAAATACTATGCTAACCGCAAAATGGTGCTTTAAATGAAATGAGGAAGCTCCCCAAGGTACATGTAAAAAAAATGGAATGTTTGCATTTGAATACAATTTGCACAACATGGAATCCTCAATCCCTCAATAACATTTAAAACGCAACCATTTGCAAGAGATCATAGAGAAGAAATTAAGCTTAACACTTGCATCAAACAAATGGTTGAGCAACAAGCAAGGGACAACATATTAAAAGGCTCAACCAAAGGAATGTGAGATATGAATGACAAAGCATATTATAAGACTAATACAAGGATAAGCATAGAGCATCCACATAGTCTTCAATGAATGAAATTGCTTAGCATTCCATTGATATGTCTCAAACGTATCTATAATTTTTGATGCTCCATGCTTGTTTTTACACCATTTGCCTATTGTTTCGTTACACTTAGTGGCACTTTTATGCATTTTCCGGAACTAACCTATTAACAAGCGCCACAGTGCCAGTTTCCTGTTTTCTGCTGTTTTTGTGTTTCAGAAGTGATACACAGGAAATATTCTCAGAATTGGACGAAACAAGTTCCTGAAGTCTTATTTTACCCGGAAGCTTCTAGAGATCCGAAGAGAAGTAGGAGGGGGCCACCAGGGCCCCACACATAGGGGCGGCGCGGCCAGCCCCTGGCCCGCGCCACCCCCGTGTGAGGGCGCCTGGTCCCTCCTCTGACATCGACCCTTCGCCTATAAAGACCCCCCAACGGAAAAAACCTAAGTACCTGATCAGATTTCCAGAACACATCGCGATCCGCCGCCGCCGTCGACCCGAAGATCAGGAGGGTCCAGAAGCTCTTCCCCGCACCCTGCTGGAGAGGGGAATCGCCACCGGAGGTCTTCTTCATCGCCATGCTTGCCTCCGGAGCGATGAGTGAGTATTCTACCTTGGACTATGGGTCCATAGCAGTAGCTAGATGGTTGTCTTCTCCACCATGTGCTTCATGTTTAGATCTCATGAGCTGCCCTACATGATTGAGATCACCGTTATGTAATTCTACATGTTTGGTTTGTTGGGATCCGATGAATATTGGTGTTTATGATTAAGTTGCTGTACTGAATTATATCTTTTGTTATCTCTATGTTGTTTATGATCTTGCATGCTCTCCGTTGTTAGTAGCTATCTTGGCCGAGTAGTTGCTAGTGACTCCAGGAGGGGGTATTTATGCTCGATAGTGGCTTCATGTCTCTATTTCACCTGGGGGAGTGACAGAAACCTCTAAGGTGGTAGATGTGCTGTTGCTACTAGGGAGAAAACAACATTCATATGCTCAAGGGCATATGCTTTGTTTACATTACACACTTTGCTTAATGCAATTATCTGTTGTTCGCAACTTAATACTACTAGGGTGTTCGGATTGATATCCCCGGGAGTGGATTATTAGTCATAGATGCAGTTGGATGGCGGTCTATGTATTTTGTTGTAATGCCCAGAGTAAATCTCATAGTGATCTTCTTGACATATCACGTTATCTTTATTCTATCAATTGCCCAACTGTAATTTGTTTACCCAGCATGTGCTATTTTATCTATGGAGAGACACCACTACTGAACTGTGGACCCCGGTCCTATTTACATCATATTGCTATCACCTGTTTACTTTCTCGTACTGTTTACTTTACTCGCATACTATATTGTTTTCCACTCGATACACTCATAACCTTTGTTTCAAGCAAACCGGTGAGATTGACTACCTCATCGTAAGTTGGGAACAAAGTACTTGGTTGTGTTGTGTGCAGGTTCCGCGTTGCTACTGGCCGAAGACGAGTCAACAAGTATCGTTAAACGGCGCCCTTGTTGGAGTGTTATTAAGCCAATCTGCATCACCTTCAGTCGTCACCGTCTCTCCTCTTCAAGATCGACATTAAACCTTGGTTTCTTAACTGAGGGAAAACCAGCTGCTATACTCATCACACCTTCCTCTTGGTGTTCCCAACGGGCTGGTCATTCACCACGCACAAGGATTGCTGCTGGGGGACGAAGAAGAATAATCTCCTTCATCAACTAGCCATCAGCTGTTTTTCTGGCGCCGTTGCCGGGGAGGAAGAGAAGACTTCTGCGAGGGGAGTTTTTCGCACACACATCTTTTACTTTGTTATTGTTTTGCTTTACTTTATTTATTTTACCTGCATCGTTTTTATATCAAAAACCCAAAAAAAATAGAATCCTTGGTAGTTGTTTTTACTTGTTTACTTTCGTTTTGCTGAAATGGCCAATCCTGAAAACACCAAGTTGTGTGACTTTACTAGCACAAACAATAGTGATTTTATCTGCACTCCTATTGCACCACCTGCTACTGCTGCAAACTTTTATGAGATTAAGCCTGCTTTATTGAACCTTGTTATGAAAGAGCAATTTTCTGGTTCTAGTACTGAAGATGCTGCAGCTCATCTCAACAATTTTGTTGAGCTATGTGAGATGCAGAAATATAAGGATGTTGATAGTGATATTATTAAGCTCAAGCTGTTTCCTTTTTCTTTGAGAGGAAAAGCTAAAGATTGGTTGCTGCCTTTGACTAAGAATAGTATTGATTCATGGGCTAAGTGTAAGGATGCTTTTATTGGTAGATACTATCCTCCTGCTAAGATTATATCTTTGCGTAGCAATATTATGAAGTTTACTCAGTTTGATAATGAACATGTTGCTCAAGCTTGGGAAAGAATGAAATCTATGATAAAGAATTGCCCCACTCATGGACTGACTACTTGGATGATTATCCAAACTTTTTATGCAGGACTGAATTTTTCTTCAAGGAACCTACTTGATTCAGCTGCTGGAGGCACTTTTATGACCCTTACCTTGGGCGCCGCATCGAAGCTACTCGACAACATGATGGTAAATTATTCCGAATGGCACACCGAGAGAGCTCCACAAGGTAAGAAGGTAAATTCTGTTGAGGAAACCTCTTCCTTGAATGATAAGATTGATACCATTATGGCTATGCTTGCTAATCATAGGACTCATGTTGATCCTAATAATGTTCCTTTGGCCTCTCTGGTTGCTCAAGAAGAGCAAGTTGATGTGAATTTCATTAGAAACAATAATTTTAACAACAATGCTTATAGGAACAATTTTGCTAGTAACAATTTTAGGCCGTATCCTTCTACCAATGGTAATGGTTATGGTAACTCTTATGGTAATTCCTACAACAACACTAGGGCCGCGCCCTCCGAGCTTGAGGTAATGCTCAAGGACTTCATTGGTAAGCAAACTGCTTTTAACAAGTCTGTTGAGGAAAAGTTAGGCAAAATTGATATTCTTGCTTCTAAAGTTGATAGCCTTGCTCATGATGTTGAACTTCTGAAATTAAAAGTGTTGCCTAATGATGTGAAAGAGAACAATGTTTTTGCTACCGCTAATGATATCCAAGTTGGAATTGATGAAAATATTAGATTGTTAGCGGAATTGCATGCCAGGTGGGAAAGAGAAGATGAGATGGCTAGAGAGATGAAGGTATGTACCATTACTACCTCTAATGATGTTTCTCCTACTGATAGCAATCCTCTTACTTTGATTGGTGTAGAGAAAACTCCCACTCCTTGTGTTAAAAAGCCTAAAACTGCCAAAACTTTTTCTCAAAAGAGTGCTGAAATTTTTCGGAGTGTAGGAGATGATAGCTCTATTTCCTTTAATGATTTTGATGTTGATGGCTGCAATATATCTGAAGTTATTTTGTTCTTGCAAAAGCTTGCTTTGACTCCCAATGCTAGTTCTTTAAATATTGCTTTTACTAAGCATATTACCAATGCTCTCATAAAGATTAGGGATGAAAAGTTGAAGCAAAAAGCCTCTGTTCCCAAGAAGTTAGAAGATGGTTGGGAACCCATCATTGATATGCATGTTAATGGTTATGATTGCCATGCTTTATGTGATCTAGGTGCTAGTATTTCTATCATGCCTAGAAAGATTTATGACATGCTTGATCTACCACCGCTAGAAAAATGTTATTTTGATGTTCCTATTGCTGATGTTGCTAAGAAGAAAACTTTGGGAAGGATTAATGATGTTCTTATTGTGATTAACAATAATCTTGTCCCCGTTGATTTTCTTGTTATGGACGTTGAATGCCATGCTTCATGTCCTATTATTTTGGGAAGACCCTTTCTTCGAACTGTAGGTGCTATCATTGATATGAGGGAAGGCACTATCAAGTATCAATTCCCACTAAACAAAGGTATGGAACACTTCCCTAGGAAAAGAAAAAAATTACTTGTTGACTCTATTCTTAGAGCAAATTATGAGCTTGATGCTTCATCACTTGATATTACTTGATTCACAATTTTCTGCGCCTAGTTCAAAGGCGTTAAAAAAAGCACTCTTGGGAGATAACCCAATGTTTTCTTTTCAGTACTTTTTCTTTTATTTGAGTCTTGGAAGTCATTACAACTGTAATGACCGCTCCTTATCTTGTTTATTTCGTTTTTGTGCCAAGAGAAGCCTCTAATTTGAGTGAGGTAAAGATTTGGGGATGTTGCTGTCCTGAAACTGTTTTCTGTGCTGCACCATAAAAATTCGTAAAAATTCTCTGTTTATCTTTTGGACCTGCGATTTCTTGTGCATATGCCCCAGGTTACATCCAAACTTTTGTTAGTTGAACACTTTTTGATTTGAGCAACAGAAAATCCCTCAAAAATTCGACCTTTGTCAGCTGTTCAGTTTTGACAGATTTCTGCCAATATTTGTGTTTGCCACTTTATCGCTTTCTTTTGAGTTCTTTTGATCACGGAACTTTTGGGGAGGTTGCTACAGTAGTATTTTCTATATATGTGGTGGTTTTGAGTTGAAACCTGAAGCAAATAGAGGGTTGATTATATGTTATGCTTGCACTAATGTTGCTAATAGAATTGTGTTTAGTTTTGTATGAAGGAAGTTTTCAAGTGTAGGGATTGGAGAATGATGAGATGAGTTGAAGAATGGACAAAAGCTCAAGCTTGGGGATGCCCATGCATCACCCCAAGAAATATCCAAGAAGTACAAGCATCAAAGCTTGGGGATGCCCCCGAGGCACCCCTTCTTCATCGGCAAAAATCAGGTCACCTTTCAAAACACTATATTTTTATTGCTTCATGCACTATGTGTTTTTTTTTGGAGCGTCAGTTGTTTTAGTTTACTTAGTTGGTTTAGGTTGTTTGTTTGCTGCAATAAATGGTTGGACCCCAACAAATTTCTTTTGGAGAAGTTGACTCGTTTTCATTTGCAAAGAACGCTCTAGTTTTCACTCTTATTAAAAATTGAGCGTTCTACTTTTTCTGCTGCTGCTTTTGGTTTTCGTTTTCGCCTTGATTTGCGTTCAGATCTTGTCATATCTTTTCATCAAGTAGTATTTTTGCCTCTGATCTTTATTGGTTTTCATCAAAAGAGGTGTTTATAAAAATTTCAAATGGTGTTGGAAAAGAGAAAAAGCTTTGTGCAAAATAGTGGTACAAGAAGGAGCTTGTGTAGACTGCGGCTTAGGCTTTTTCATGTCATGCTTGATGTCTTTTTGATAGTATGCTTAGTGGTTTTGCTGTAGCATGACTTGTCTCAAATAATTGAGATTGCTTAATGAGCCTTTGAAAAAAATCATGCGTTGTTTTTATTGTATGGAAGCATTATTTTGGTTTTCTCCTTGATGCTTTATTTGGGTTGACTTGGCGCATGCTCACACATGTTAGACTCTTACAAAGTCGCCAATAGCCTCCATGATCATTTAGTTTTTGACTTTTGATGCCATCTTATGCTTATTTTAATGTCGCTTTGTCGCTTTGCATGATTATGGCCATTATTGCTCTCTTAGTTGGTCGCTCCCAGTCTTTTGCTAGCCCTCGCCTTGTACTGAGTATGAGCTCTACTCGTGCATCCAACTCCTAAAAAAACAAAGTTTTCCAAAGTGTCCACCATACATACCTACTAGCAATTTGCTATTCCAAGTAAATTTGACTTGCTTTTATTTTCTCTTCAAATTAAACTCTTACCAGTGTTATGCAAAATTCGGTCAGTAAAGCTCTCACGAACCGGAAGGCACACTTTACTTTTTCCTGTTCTTAAAAATTTGACATTGTGGTCTCTTATGTTGAGTTGTTATGCTTGCAAGTTGTAAGTTGGATTCTAGCCCAGCCATGCTGTCATGGGCAAGCTTTCAACATTGCACATCTTAATTGAGTTGATATCGTGATATTTTGTTTATGGATGCCCGCGGTGTGAAATGAATTGGGAATCTTGTAGGGATCATGGAGTTTGTATATGTGTTAGGGAAACGCCGGGCCACCAATCTAAGCCATGCATAATTCATGGTGGAAATTTGCAGCATACCCATGGTGAACATTCGACGACGCATCTCACAATAAAAAGCTAAACAAAAGGCAAATAAAAGAGATGTCGAGGTGTTCATTGTCTGCTTGTCCTGTCATTTTGGTGTGGGCTTGTTCCATGTCATCGGGCACGGAGGTACTCCATTGGTGGTTCTCAATGATATGCATATACTTACAATGACAAGAGCCTTGCTTGGGACTCTAAGTAAAGTAGCATGAGGTTTGGGTACTCGTATTCACGGGGCACGAGGTTTTCAACTTATGATTTGTCAAGCATATGCATCATAATTGTTCTCGCATTAACTTTAACCATTCAAGATGCTTATGATGGGGGCAATGAGAGCTCAAAGCCGGTAAGTACCATAATTTTTGAAGGTTATAAAACTTGCAATCACTGCTTCCCTCTGCGAAGGGCCTTTCTTTTACTTTTATGTTGAGTCACCACCTTTTTCCTTTATGCACCATTAAGAGAGCATAGTTGTCATTCTTAGTGTGATATGCATTGTCCCAAAGTTCATTGATTGACTCATATTGTTGGTTTCACTTGTTCTTAAATTATTTGTATCTAGTCGCCCTCTTAAACTTGAAGGTGTCCTATGCATTTATGTTTTGCTCTCTTTGAAGGACAAGCTGAAAACCATTTGTATGTTTTTCCTTATGATTTGAACACACGTTTGACTTTCATTGTTTCATTATCATGATCTTTTGTTTGTGTTCATTTGCATGTTTACAACATGGTTGCTAAGTTCTTATTGTCATGATTATATCTTCATGCCCATGTTTTAAGTTCTTATGATCCCAGCTCACAAATGCTTACATATATGATCAAGATTGTGTAGGTGCATGTCACCTCAAAAATTATTCTTTTGTTATCACTTGCCTACTCGAGGACGAGCAGGAGTTAAGCTTGGGGATGCTTGATACGTCTCAAACGTATCTATAATTTTTGATGCTCCATGCTTGTTTTTACACCATTTGCCTATTGTTTCGTTACACTTAGTGGCACTTTTATGCATTTTCCGGAACTAACCTATTAACAAGCGCCACAGTGCCAGTTTCCAGTTTTCTGCTGTTTTTGTGTTTCAGAAGTGCTACACAGGAAATATTCTCGGAATTGGATGAAACAAGTTCCTGAAGTCTCATTTTACCCGGAAGCTTCCAGAGATCCGAAGAGAAGTAGGAGGGGGCCACCAGGGCCCCACACACAGGGGCGGCGCGGCCAGCCCCTGGCCCGCGCCACCCCCGTGTGAGGGCGCCTGGTCCCTCCTCTGACATCGACCCTTCGCCTATAAAGACCCCCCGACGGAAAAAACCTAAGTACCCGATCAGATTTCCAGAACACATCGCGATCCGCCGCCATCGTCGACCCGAAGATCGGGAGGGTCCAGAAGCTCTTCCCGGCACCCTGTCGGAGCGGGGAATCACCATCGGAGGTCTTCTTCATCGCCATGCTTGCCTCCGGAGCGATGAGTGAGTAGTCTACCTTGGACTATGGGTCCATAGCAGTAGCTAGATGGTTGTCTTCTCCACCATGTGCTTCATGTTTAGATCTCATGAGCTGCCCTACATGATTGAGATCACCGTTATGTAATTCTACATGTTTGGTTTGTTGGGATCCGATGAATATTGGTGTTTATGATTAAGTTGCTGTACTGAATTATATCTTTTGTTATCTCTATGTTGTTTATGATCTTGCATGCTCTCCGTTGTTAGTAGCTATCTTGGCCGAGTAGTTGCTAGTGACTCCAAGAGGGGGTATTTATGCTCGATAGTGGCTTCATGTCTCTATTTCACCTGGGGGAGTGACAGAAACCTCTAAGGTGGTAGATGTGCTGTTGCTACTAGGGAGAAAACAACATTCATATGCTCAAGGGCATATGCTTTGTTTACATTACACACTTTGCTTAATGCAATTATATGTTGTTCGCAACTTAATAGTACTGGGGTGTTCGGATTGATATCCCCGGGAGTGGATTATTAGTCATAGATGCAGTTGGATGGCGGTCTATGTATTTTGTTGTAATGCCCAGAGTAAATCTCATAGTGATCTTCTTGACATATCACGTTATCTTTATTCTATCAATTGCCCAACTGTAATTTGTTTACCCAGCATGTGCTATTTTATCTATGGAGAGACACCACTAGTGAACTGTGGACCCCGGTCCTATTTACATCATATTGCTATCACCTGTTTACTTTCTCGTACTATTTACTTTACTCGCATACTATATTGTTTTCCACTCGATACACTCATAACCTTTGTTTCAAGCAAACCGGTGAGATTGACAACCTCATCGTAAGTTGGGAACAAAGTACTTGGTTGTGTTGTGTGCAGGTTCCGTGTTGCTACTGGCCGAAGACGAGTCAACAAGTATCGTTAAACGGCGCCCTTGTTGGAGTGTTATTAAGCCAATCTGCATCACCTTCAGTCGTCACCGTCTCTCCTCTTCAAGATCGACATTAAACCTTGGTTTCTTAACTGAGGGAAAACCAGCTGCTATACTCATCACACCTTCCTCTTGGGGTTCCCAACGGGCTGGTCATTCACCACGCACAAGGATTGCTGCTGGGTGATACGTCTCAAACGTATCTATAATTTTTGATGCTCCATGCTTGTTTTTACACCATTTGCCTATTGTTTCGTTACACTTAGTGGCATTTTTATGCATTTTCCGGAACTAACCTATTAACAAGCGCCACAGTGCCAGTTTCCTGTTTTCTGCTGTTTTTGTGTTTCAGAAGTGATACAAAGGAAATATTCTCGAAATTGGACGAAACAAGTTCCTGAAGTCTTATTTTTCCCGGAAGCTTCCAGAAATCCGAAGGAGAGACAGAGAGGGGCCACCAGGGCCCCACACACAGGGGTGGCGCGGCCCTACCCCTGGCCGCGCCGGGCCCGTGTGAGGGAGCCTGGCTCCACCTCTGATATCGCCCCTTCGCCTATAAAGACCCCCCGACGGAAAAAACCTAAGGACCCGATCAGATTTCCAGAACACATCGCGATCCGCCGCCGCCGTCGACCCGAAGATCGGGAGGGTCTAGAAGCTCTTCCCGGCACCCTGCCGGAGAGGGGAATCGCCACCGGAGGTCTTCTTCATCGCCATGCTTGCCTCCGGAGCGATGAGTGAGTAGTCTACCTTGGACTATGGGTCCATAGCAGTAGCTAGATGGTTGTCTTCTCCACCATGTGCTTCATGTTTAGATCTCATGAGCTGCCCTACATGATTGAGATCACCGTTATGTAATTCTATGATGTTGGTTTGTTGGGATCCGATGAATATTGGTGTTTATGATTAAGTTGCTGTACTGAATATTATCTTTTGTTATCTCTATGTTGTTTATGATCTTGCATGCTCTCCGTTGTTAGTAGCTATCTTGGCCGAGTAGTTGCTAGTGACTCCAAGAGGGGGTATTTATGCTCGATAGTGGGTTCATGTCTCTATTTCACCTGGGGGAGTGACAGAAACCTCTAAGGTGGTAGATGTGCTGTTGCTACTAGGGAGAAAACAACATTCATATGCTCAAGGGCATATGCTTTGTTTACATTACACACTTTGTTTAATGCAATTATCTGTTGTTCGCAACTTAATACTTTTGGGGTGTTCGGATTGATATCCCCGAGGGTGGATTATTAGTCATAGATGCAGTTGGATGGCGGTCTATGTATTTTGTTGTAATGCCCAGAGTAAATCTCATAGTGATCTTCTTGACATATCACGTTATCTTTATTCTATCAATTGCCCAACTGTAATTTGTTTACCCAGCATGTTATTTTATCTATGGAGAGACACCACTAGTGAACTGTGGACCCCGGTCCTATTTTAATCATATTGCAATCACCTGTTTACTTTTCCCATATTGTTTACTTTACTCGCATATTATATTGTTTTCCACTCGATACGCTCATAATCTTTGTTTCAAGCAAACCGGTGAGATTGACAACCTCATCGCAAGTTGGGAACAAAGTACTTGGCTGTGTGTGTGCAGGTTCCATATAACCTTCAGTCATCGCCGTCTCTCCTCTCCTGATCGATAAACCTTGGTATCTTAACTGAGGGAAAACTAGCCGCTACACTCATCATACCTTCCTCTTGGGGTTCCCAACGGGCTAGTCATCACCACGCACAAGGACAGTCTGCTTCCACATCAACTGGTCGCCATCAGCTAATTTTCTGGCGCCATCACCAAGTAGCAGCCAATTTTCTGGCACCGTTGCCGGGGAGGAAGAGAAGACTTCTGCGAGGGGAGCTTTTCGCACACACATCCTTTACTTTGTTATTGTTTTGCTTTATTTTATTTATTTTACCTGCATTGCTTTTTATCAAAAACCCAAAAAAAAATTAGAATCCTTGGTAGCTGTTTTTACTTGTTTACTTTCGTTTTGCTGAAATGGCCAATCCTGAAAACACCAAGTTGTGTGACTTTACTAGCACAAACAATGGTGATTTTATCTGCACTCCTATTGCACCACCTGCTACTGCTGCAAACTTTTATGAGATTAAGCCTGCTTTATTGAACCTTGTTATGAAAGAGCAATTTTCTGGTGCTAGTACTGAAGATGCTGCAGCTCATCTCAACAATTTTGTTGAGCTATGTGAGATGCAGAAATATAAAGATGTTGATAGTGATATTATTAAGCTCAAGCTGTTTCCTTTTTCGTTGAGAGGAAAGGCTAAAGATTGGTTGCTGTCTTTGACTAAGAATAGTATTGATTCATGGGCTAAGTGTAAGGATGCTTTTATTGGTAGATACTATCCTCCTGCTAAGATTATAGCTTTGCGCAGCAATATTATGAAGTTTACTCAGTTTGATAATGAACATGTTGCTCAAGCTTGGGAAAGAATGAAATCTATGGTAAAGAATTGCCCCACTCATGGACTGACTACTTGGATGATTATCCAAACTTTTTATGCAGGACTGAATTTTTCTTCAAGGAACCTACTTGATTCAGCTGCTGGAGGCACTTTTATGTCCCTTACCTTGGGCGCCGCATCAAAGCTACTCGACAACATGATGGTAAATTATTCCGAATGGCACACCAAGAGAGCTCCACAAGGTAAGAAGGTAAATTCTGTTGAGGAAACCTCTTCCTTGAATGATAAGATTGATACCATTATGGCTATGCTTGCTAATGATAGGACTCATGTTGATCCTAATAATGTTCCTTTGGCCTCTTTGGTTGCTCAAGAAGAGCATGTTGATGTGAATTTCATTAGAAACAATAATTTTAACAACAATGCTTATAGGAACAATTTTGCTAGTAACAATTATAGGCCGTATCCTTCTACCAATGGTAATGGTTATGGTAATTCTTATGGTAACTCCTACAACAACACTAGGGCCGCGCCCTCTGATATTGAGGTAATGCTCAAGGACTTCATCGGTAAGCAAACTGCTTTTAATAAGTCTGTTGAGGAAAAGTTAGGCAAAATTGATATTCTTGCTTCTAAGGTTGATAGCCTTGCTCATGATGTTGAACTTCTGAAATTAAAAGTGTTTCCTAATGATGTGAAAGTGAGCAATGTTGTTGCTTCCGCTAATGCTATCCAAGTTGGAATTGATGAAAATATTAGATTGTTAGCGGAATTGCATGCCAGGTGGGAAAGAGAAGATGAGATGGCTAGAGAGATGAAGGTATGTACCATTACTACCTCTAATGATGTTGCTCCTACTGATAGCAATCCTCTCACTTTGATTGGTGTAGAGAAAACTCCCACTCCTTGTGTTAAAAAGCCTAAAACTGCCAAAACTTTTTCTCAAAAGAGTGCTGAAATTTTTCGGAGTGTGGGAGATGATAGCTCTACTAGTTTTAATGATTTTGATGTTGATGGCTGCAATATATCTGAAGTTATTTTGTTCTTGCAAAAGCTTGCTTTGACTCCCAATGCTAGTTCTTTAAATATTGCTTTTACCAAGCATATTACCAATGCTCTCATGAAAATTAGGGATGAAAAGTTGAAGCCAAAAGCCTTTGTTCCCAAGAAGTTAGAAGATGGTTGGGAACCCATCATTGATATGCATGTTAATGGTTATGATTGCCATGCTTTATGTGATCTAGGTGCTAGTATTTCTATCATGCCTAGAAAGATTTATGACATGCTCGATTTCCCACCGCTAGAAAAATGTTATTTTGATGTTCCTATTGCTGATGTTGCTAAGAAGAAACCTTTGGGAAGGATTAATGATGTTCTTATTATGGTTAACAATAACCTTGTTCCCGTTGATTTTCTTGTTATGGACGTTGAATGCCATGCTTCATGTCCTATTATTTTGGGAAGACCTTTTCTTCGAACTGTAGGTGCCATCATTGATATGAGGGAAGGCACTATCAAATATCAATTTCCACTTAAGAAAGGTATGGAACACTTCCCTAGGAAAAGAAAGAAATTACTTTTTGACTCTATTCTTAGAGCAAATTATGAGCTTGATGCTTCATCTCTTGAAAATACTTGATTCGCAATTTTCTGCGCCTAGCTCAAAGGCGTTAAAGAAAAGCACTCTTGGGAGATAACCCAATGTTTTCTTTTCAGTACTTTTTCTTTTATTTGAGTCTTGGAAGTCATTACTACAGTAATGACCGCTCCTTATCTTGTTTATTTCGTTTTTGTGCCAAGAGAAGCCTCTAATTTGAGCGAGGTAAAGATTTGGGGTTATTGCTGTCCTGAAACTGTTTTCGGTGCTGCACCGTAAAAATTCGTATAAATTCTCGGTTTATCTTTTGGACCTGCGATTTCTTGTGCATATGCCCCAGGTTATATCCAAACTTTTCTTAGTCGAACATGTTTTGAATTGAGCAACAGAAAATCCCTCAAAAATTCATCCTTTGTCAGCTGTTCAGTTTTGACAGATTTCTGCCAATATTTGTTTTTGCCACTTTATCGCTTTCTTTTGAGTTCTTTTTGATCATGGAACTTTTTGGGAAGTTGCTACAGCAGTATATACTTTATATGTGGTGGTTTTGAGTTGAAACCTGAAGCTCAAAGAGGTTGAATATATTTTATGCTTACACTAATGTTGCTAATAGAATTGTGTTTAGTTTTGTATGAAGGAAGTTTTCAAGTGTAGGGATTGGAGAATGATGAGATGAGTTGAAGAATGGACAAAATCTCAATCTTGGGGATGCCCATGCATCACCCCAAGAAATATCCAAGAAGTACAAGCGTCAAAGCTTGGGGATGCCCCCGAGGCACCCCTTCTTCATCGGCAAAAATCAGGTCACCTTTCAAAACACTATATTTTTATTTCTTCATGCACTATGTGTTTTTCTTGGAGCGTCAGTTGTTTTAGTTTTCTTAGTTTGTTTAGTTTGTTTGTTTGCTTCAATAAATGGTTGGACCCCAAAAAATTTCCTTTGGAGGAGATGTATTCGTTTTCATTTGCCAAGAACACTCAGTTTTTCACTCTTATCGTTCGAGTGTTCTTCTTTTTCTGCTGCTGCTTTTGGTTTTCGTTTTCGCCTTGATTTGCGTTCAGATCTTGTCATATCTTTTCATCAAGGTGTATTTTTGCCTCTGATATTTATTGGTTTTCATCAAAAGAGGTGTTTATAAAAATTTCAAATGGTGTTGGAAAAGAGAAAAAGCTTTGTGCAAAATAGTGGTACAAGAAGGAGCTTGTGTAGACTGCGGCTTAGGCTTTTTCATGTCATGCTTGATGTCTTTTTGATAGTATGCTTAGTGGTTTTGCTGTAGCATGACTTGTCTCAAATAACTGAGATTTCTTAGTGAGCCTTTGAAAAAATCATGCGTTGTTTTTATTGTATGGAAGCATTATTTTGGTTTTCTCCTTGATGCTTTATTTGGGTTGACTTGGCGCATGCTCACACATGTTAGACTCATACAAAGTCGCCAATAGCCTTCATGATCATTTAGTTTTTGACTTTTGATGCCATCTTATGCTTCTTTTAATGTCGCTTTGTCGCTTTGCATGATTATGGCCATTACTGCTCTCTTAGTTGGTCGCTCCCAGTCTTTTGCTAGCCCTCGCCTTGTACTGAGTATGAGCTCTACTCGTGCATCCAACTCCTAAAAGCCAAAGTTTTCCATTGTGTCCACTATAAACTCCTATGCATGGTATTTGTAAGCCATTCCAAAGTAAATTTTCATGTGCTACCTTTCAAAAACCTTCAAAACACTTCTCGTTTTGTGACACTATTTTCAGCTCATGGGGACGTAGTGGTCGGATTTGCTATCTTCCATATTGCTTATTCCAAAAAGAAAAAAAAAGAAAAAAAGAAAAAAGGCACTCCTCCAAAGAATGTGAATGTTGGTGGGCACCCGATGGAATCGGTTAGCCATGGTATGTGAAAGGAAAAAGGTGGGGAGGAGTGCCAAGTTTTATAAAAAGAGCACAAAAGTGCCAATCTCTCTCTCAAAAACTTGCTTCATTTTTGTATGGAAGATAGTAAGAACCCCATTGCCAGTCGTTGACAAAGACAACCACCTCTCAAAACCAATTTTTATCTCTCTGTTTTACAAATGAAAAGCTCTAGCACATGCTCAATCACTGCTTCCCTCTGCGAAGGGCCTTTCTTTTACTTTTATGTTGAGTCACCACCTTCTTTCTTTATGCACCATTAAGAGAGCATAGTTGTCATTCTTAGTGTGATATGCATTGTCCCAAAGTTCATTGATTGATTCATGATGATTGGTTTCACTTGTTCTTAAATTATTTGTATCTAGTCGCCCTCTTAAACTTGAAGGTGTCCTATGCATTTATGTTTTGCTCTCTTTGAAGGACAAGCTGAAAACCAATTGTATGTTTTTCCTTATGATTTGAACACATGTTTGACTTTCATTGTTTCATTATCATGATCTTTTGTTTGTGTTCATTTACATGTTTACAACATGGTTGCTAAGTTCTTATTGTCATGATTATATCTTCATGCCCATGTTTTAAGTTTTATTGATCCCAGCTCACCAATGCTTACATATATGATCAAGATTGTGTAGGTGCATGTCACCTCAAAAATTATTCTTTGTTATCACTTACCTACTCGAGGACGAGCAGGAGTTAAGCTTGGGGATGCTTGATACGTCTCAAACGTATCTATAATTTTTGATGCTCCATGCTTGTTTTTACACCATTTGCCTATTGTTTCGTTACACTTAGTGGCATTTTTATGCATTTTCTGGAACTAACCTATTAACAAGCGCCACAGTGCCAGTTTCCTATTTTCTGTTGTTTTTGTGTTTCAGAAGTGATACACAGGAAATATTCTCGGAATTGGACGAAACAAGTTCCTGAAGTCTTATTTTTCCCGGAAGCTTCCAGACATCCGAAGGAGAGACGGAGAGGGGCCACCAGGGCCCCACACACAGGGGTGGCGCGGCCCTACCCCTGGCCGCGCCGGGCCCGTGTGAGGGAGCCTGGCTCCACCTCTGACATCGCCCCTTCGCCTATAAAGATCCCCCGACGGAAAAAACCTAAGGACCCGATCAGATTTCCAGAACACATCGCGATCCGCCGCTGCCGTCGACCCGAAGATCGGGAGGGTCTAGAAGCTCTTCCCGGCACCCTGCCGGAGAGGGGAATCGCCACCGGAGGTCTTCTTCATCGCCATGCTTGCCTCCGGAGCGATGAGTGAGTAGTCTACCTTGGACTATGGGTCCATAGCAGTAGCTAGATGGTTGTCTTCTCCACCATGTGCTTCATGTTTAGATCTCATGAGCTGCCCTACATGATTGAGATCACCGTTATGTAATTCTATGATGTTGGTTTGTTGGGATCCGATGAATATTGGTGTTTATGATTAAGTTGTTGTACTGAATATTATCTTTTGTTATCTCTATGTTGTTTATGATCTTGCATGCTCTCCGTTGTTAGTAGCTATCTTGGCCGAGTAGTTGCTAGTGACTCCAAGAGGGGGTATTTATACTCGATAGTGGGTTCATGTCTCTATTTCACCTGGGGGAGTGACAGAAACCTCTAAGGTGGTAGATGTGCTGTTGCTACTAGGGAGAAAACAACATTCATATGCTCAAGGGCATATGCTTTGTTTACATTACACGCTTTGCTTAATGCAATTATCTGTTGTTCGCAACTTAATACTTTTGGGGTGTTCGGATTGATATCCCCGAGGGTGGATTATTAGTCATAGATGCAGTTGGATGGCGGTCTATGTATTTTGTTGTAATGCCCAGAGTAAATCTCATAGTGATCTTCTTGACATATCACGTTATCTTTATTCTATCAATTGCCCAACTGTAATTTGTTTACCCAGCATGTTATTTTATCTATGGAGAGACACCACTAGTGAACTGTGGACCCTGGTCCTATTTTAATCATATTGCAATCACCTGTTTACTTTTCCCGTATTGTTTACTTTACTCGCATATTATATTGTTTTCCACTCGATACGCTCATAATCTTTGTTTCAAGCAAACCGGTGAGATTGACAACCTCATCGCAAGTTGGGAACAAAGTACTTGGCTGTGTGTGTGCAGGTTCCATATCACCTTCAGTCGTCGCCGTCTCTCCTGATCGATAAACCTTGGTATCTTAACTGAGGGAAAACTAGCCGCTACACTCATCATACCTTCCTCTTGGGTTTCCCAACGGGCTGGTCATCACCACGCACAAGGACAGTCTGCTTCCACATCAACTGGTCGCCATCAGCTAATTTTCTGGCGCCATCACCAAGTAGCACTGGGGGACGAAGAAGAATAATCTCCTTCATCAACTAGCCATCATCCATCCCAACACATAAGGTTCAAATAAGATATCAAATAAGGAGATATCATCTCTCATGTGTATAATTTTCTAAGTAGACAACATCACAAAGATAATTATCACAAAGAAACATGTACACACAAAATAGATACTAAGAATAGAACATGATATCCAAAATGAAGTCATGCAATATACCAATGAGATTTTTTGCTTTTAAAGCATGGCCAAAGGCTCAAATTTTCTTATTGTATATTGAAGAACTTCAACCACAAACAAGTCAAAGACATCACAAATATCAACAAGGGAAAGAAGATAGTTGGGATGCTTTGAGAAAAGCAACAAGTATCACAAAGATGGATACCAAAAGAAAGTACTAAATTTACACTTTCAACCATATTGCACATGTGAGAAACTTGAGGAATTGATATGCAATAAAATTGCTAAATTGACATATATGGGATAGGAGAATCATGAGCATGATTTTATATGTTCCCAATAATATGCACTGATCTCAAATTACTCACAATTGCAATAAAGAGGTTTCATTAAGACCTTTGCAAGAAGCACAACATTTGCAAATAAAGATATTCCATGCCATGAAACAACCTACACAAGGTTGGATACTAGAAAAGTATGCATGAAGAAGATACTTGTTACCGAGATATCAATGGTAGGATCTAGTAGATAGGAGTCCTTCAATAATCCTAGCTTGCCTCAAATTATCATTTAGTCAACACTTCATCCTTATTATTGAGACAAGCACCAATATATCTCCATGTACCTAAAAACAAAGTTCAAGTACAAGATGGTCCCCAAACTCATTGGGTCCAAAGTAGTTAGAAAAACTACAATATATAGGACAAACTCCACATAAATATGTGCATATAGATATGAACTTGAATTTCATGCACAACTTAGCCAATTTAGGATTTGATAGAGTTTTGCCTATATATTGGATCAATGAAAGCAAAGCATGCCATAAATTATACATTTAGTAAGAATGCAAGCACAATACTTTCAAGAGCCAAAGCGAGATACAATTTGAACAAAACACCAAAAAGACCAAGAAGTCACACAAAGGTGTGAAAACTAAAAGTTGTCCAAACTATATCAAAGAATCCAATCAACACAAGATTGGTTCTAAAGTTCAACAAGTGAACAAATCAAAAGCCAATGAGCATAAAATCACTAAAAGACACATGCTCAAAGACATATCTCATTTTAAGAGTGAAAACAAATTACAAGGAATGAGATAAGCAACTCCCAAAGAGAGTAAGGTTCGAACAACAAAACAAACTCTCCACACTTTTTATGATGGCACACTAAGTACCAAAAAGAAAAGATTTGTCTTCCAACAATAATCAAAACCAATTGAAATAAGCACAAGTGTGTGTTATAACAAATATAGGAGAGCTCCCCCAAGATTAGTGCATTATTTATGATTTTGCATTTGGATACAAAATGCACACAAATGGGATCATCACATCTACCTACATAGAAATAACACAAAATAAGTTCAACAAAATCAAATGGAATCACAAGAGTCAAGAAAGACAATGGGAGTTAAAGCAAATACGTTTCTTGGCGAGAGATAAGGCAATTAAAAGCAATAGCCAAAGTAAAGATGATCAATATAAAAATACCACATGATAGATTACCAATTTTCCAAGGAGAAGAGGTATATGGAGTTATTTCCAGTGGTAGTTTACACATAAATCCAAGATCATCTTCACAACAAATGAGCATATGAAGAAGGATAAGAATTAAGCAACATGCCAAACAAAGATATTCTTGATAGACTCAAATAGTTAAACAATCACGCAAAGCAATGATTAGGATAACTTAAAGCAAATGGTTTTCCAACTTTGATATAGTATTCCACAATTTAGGAAAACCCTTCCAAGAAAGTATCTCACAAACAAGATCCAAAACAAGAGCAATAAAACAATTTGGCAAATTGGAACCTGTTCGAGAATACATGCCACATAGAAGCAAGATAATTTACAATATCAACACTATGTGACATAACCTCAAATATACACATTTCATGGATTTGTAATATGCACAAAGCATAATACTCCCCCATAATGTGATAAAACAAATTTTCAAATAAGTTGTTAAAGTCAATTTCCATAGGGCCCAGAAATTCCGAGGGGGACCGGAGTCTCCGGGGTAGAACCACCGGAGTCTCCGGGGTAGAACCAATGGAATCTCCAAACCTAGAAAATTAAACTTTAGCAATAAGAGGCAAATAGAATCCAACAAGATGATTAATGGACGTTATAGAAATTGAATTTCTCATGAGAATGACATACCACATAGAGACTAGATAATCTTTAAATATCAACACTAAGTGGTATTCCTCATGTACACACATTTTTAGGATTGTGAACTGCCAAAGCATATCACTCCCCCAAAATGGGATGGTCCATTAATCACTCACAAGAGCCAAGTAAGATAGATCAAGATGCAATGGGCTCAACGATAACAACCGTACATGGTGTGCAAACCAACATGCACATACTTGATTACTCAAAATAAAGCATTTAGGGAGCACAACATATACAAACACATGCAAGATACAAAACCACACACATGCGAAGGGACGAGTAACTTTCAATGTAGATAAGTTGAATACATGTTACCGCAAGGAGGAACAATGAATATATGATAGCAATAAGATAATCCAATTGACTTGACTTGAGACAATATAATTAATGAAGATCCCTTAATTCTTCATGATATAGCCAAGTCTCCAATGCCCTCCATTAAACACCTATTGATCAAGTTTTGGCTTGTTGGTCCCCAACCAAGTTGGGTCCTAAGAGGTTAGTCACAATAGGTTTGGCAACCCAAATGGTTCTTTTCTTGACACCACTTTGAGTACCAACAAATTTGGCAAACACATTTCCAACATTATCCTTACAAAGTGAATAAGCATCATCGATTATGATAGGGTTGGATGAGTTACCAATAGAGCATGTAGAAGAAAGGTGACCCTTCTCATGGCATATATAGCAAGATCTTATCTTTCCTTTCTTCTCATTTGATTTCTCCACAATGGGAGCATTGGGTTGATTCTTCTTAGGAGGTAGCTTTTCTTCATCTTGGGGAAGAACTTGAGTTTGAGCTTGAGGCCGCTTCCCTTTTTGCTTCTCATTTAGATGCTTCTTCTTCAATGGGCAAGACCTAACATGATGCCCTTCAATTTTGCACTTGAAGCAAACAATCTTGGCCGGATCCTTGACTTGCTCTTGGCCCTTCTTCTTGTTGAAGATTTTGGACTTCTTCTTGTTGTTGGAGATAAATCCAAATCCACTCTTGTCATTGGGGGATTTTTGCGCACTCAACATCTTGTCAAGTTTGGACTTCCCTTCATGACTTTTTACCAAGTCTTTCTTCAACAAAGTGACTTGGGCCTCGAGCTCTTTAATTTCCTCTACATGGTTAGTTACAACACAAGTACTAGAGGAAGTAGAAGCTATATTGTTAGAGCAACAAGGCAAGGAGAGTAATTCATCACAAGATGTAGCAATAGTATGAGTGGATGAATTACAAGGACTAGCACATGGCAATATAGCATTTTGGGAAGTAGTGCTAGTGACCACATGAGGTTCACAAGATGTTACCTTTGTAGACATATCCTCATAAGCTAACTTTAGGCGAGCATGGGACACTAGAAGATCCTCATTAGAGCTAGATATCTTTTCATGACTTTCTTCCAATATCCCATACTTGCTAGTTAGCAACTCAAGTTGAGCCCTTAGCTCAACATTCTCCTTCAAGATAGATGCCTCACAAGAAGTAGAGTTAGTAGCACAAGCATCATGATTAACCAAAAGAGGAGAAGGCAACTTGGAACACTGTTTTAAATAAGAAGCTTCTAGTTGCTCATGTGACTCGGTGAGTTTGGTGAGCACACTCTCAATGTCCCTAGAGCCATTTTTGAGTTGCTCAACATCCTCAAGAAGTTTAGCATTAACAAAAACAAGCTTATCATTTTTTAATTTTAAATCATTTGCCACCTCAAGAGCTCTATCATGGGTTTCCTTCACTCTAGAAAATTCTAGAGCAAAATTCTCCTCAAGAGCTTCGTTGGTGCTTTGTTCGTTTAAAAGAGTCTTTTTAAAATCATTGGCAAGACTATGAAGATTCTCAATAGTTTCTTCTTGCTCTTCGTCATGAGATTGAAGCTCAACAATAATTTTCTGGCTCTCAATAGCAGCAACCAAAATATGAACGAAGTTAGAGCAAGCAATTTTGTTCTTACCAATAGCAAGAAAGACTATTTCTCCCTTCCTTTTTAAAGAGGCAACATAATCATCCTCTTCTTCAAAATCACTAGATATAGTGGGTTCCAAAGAAGGAGTTACCTTTGAATCCCTAGCCATAAGACATATGTGGGAACCGAGAGATGATGATGAGGATGAATTACTTGAAGCTCCAATCAAAACTTTGTCTTGGCCAATAGAATCTCCAGTTTCCTCTACATTGTTAGCCACACAAAGACTAGAGGAAATAGAAGCATTTTTATCATGGCCACTAGACAGAGCAAGCATATCATCATGAGATTTATTTAAGCAACTTACACATGATATGCAAGGACTAACACAAGCATGTAAAGCATTTATGGTGCTAGAAGTGTTAAAGTCCAAAGATGAAGCATTGCAATTTGATCGAGATGAATGATTATCAAAAGTAAGCTCACTGTCAACATTGCAATTTCCATCACCACTCACCATGTCATTACCTTGTGTCTTGCCACACATCGGTGAAGTAGAAGAAAGTTCATCACGGCCGAAAGTGGAAGGAATACACTCATCCTCAATAAACTTGGACACATCATATTTTTCTTGAAGCTTTGTCCATAACTCATGAGCATTCCGAAAAGGCATAATGGACGTCACAACTACAATGCTCACAACATTGGATAAGACATTAATAGCTTGAGCATTGAGATAAGAGTTCTTCTCATCCTCTAAAGATAGATTTGTGGGATCCTTAGGAGGAGAAAAACCCATATCTACAATTCGCTCTATATTTGGGTCCATGACCCGAAAATGATTAAGCATGCGAATTCTCCAAGTATCATAATTTGTGCCATCGAATATAAAAGTGTCATTGTGCACTAATCCCCTAGCCGACATCTTTGCTCTCAAGGCGGTGAAGCCTAAAATGAGAGACCTAGCTCTGATACCAATTGAAAGGACACAGATGTTGCCTAGAGGGGCGGTGAATAGGCGATTAAAACTTTTACGAAAGGCTTGTACAAATGCGGAAATAAACTAACGTTTAATTTGACAAGCTTACAAAACCTAATAAACTAGGCTCACCTATGTGTACCAACAACTTATGCTAAGCAAGACAAGTAGCAAGGTGATAGCAAGATATATAACTTCAAGCACGATGGCTATCACAAATGTAAAGTGCATAAGTAGTGGAGCTCGGATAAGAGTTACCGAGGCACGAAGGAGACGAAGATGTATCCCGAAGTTCACTTCCAAAGGAAGCTAGTCTCCGTTGGAGAGGTGTGGCGGCTTAATGCACTCCGAACGCCACAAAGGCCTCACCTTGAGATGTGGTAGCACAATGCTCACCAAATGCCACAAAGGCTCACCTCAAGATGCGGAGGCACGCTACGCACCGAACGCCACAAAGGCTCACCTTATTCTCCTCGTGCCCTCGCACAAAGCAAGATGCCACGATCCACTATGGGACACTTGAGGGCGGTCACCGAACCCGTACAAGCTTGGGGCAATCTCCACAACTTAATTGGAGGCTCCCAAGAATCGCCACAAAGGCACCACAAAGGTTGGGGAATCTCCACAACTTAATTGGAGGCCCCAAGTATATGCCACAAAGGCCACTAAGCCGTCTAGGGTTCCAAGAACCCAAGAGTAATAAGCTCACAACTTCCACTTACCCGAATCTCCGAGGAGAACTCAAACCGATGCACCAAATGCAATGGCAAGAGCACACAAAGTGCTCAAATCCTTCTCACTCAAATCCTACCAAAGCAACTAATGCTATGGAGAGATATGAGAGGAAGAACAAAAGGAAATCAACAAATGAACTCCAAGATCTAGATCCAAATGGTTCCCCTCACTTAGAGGAGATTTTGATTGGTGGAAAGATAGATCTAGATCATAGTCCAACAAGGGAGGATAAAACCAAATGATGAGAGGTTTGACCTCTCTTCAAAGACGAACCGGTAAAACCTCCAAACACCAAAAACTCAATAAGTGTTTCATGCAAAATCCGTTTTTGATGAGCTAGAGCTTGTCATGGAAATAACCACAAGCTCTAGAACCTCACATGGATAAAAGCCAAATAAGAACCAAGGAAGATGATGCCAAGAATGCAAAGGTTTGAGCTCTCTCTGAATGATACGACTAAGTTACTCACTCGAGAGCCCCTCTTGATAGTACGGCTACCGATCCTATAACCCGGTCTCACAACTAACACTATGAGACTGGTAAGAAAGAAACCCTATCAAGAACATACCTTTTCCTTGCGCATTCTACTTAAGCTAGATTACGACCGTCTTGTCTTCCTCAAGTTGGAACACCTTTCTTGATCTTGATTGCTTGGTGAAGTCTTGCGAATTGCTCCCCCATACACACTATGGGAAAGACTCTCTTTAAGCATATATTTTCCTTGCGCATTCCACTTGAGCTAGATTATGACCGTCTTGTCTTCCTCAAGTTGGAACACCTTTCTTGATCTTGATTGCTTGGTGAAGTCTTGCGAATTGCTCCCCCATAAATCAATATGGGAAAGACTCTCTTAGGAATATCTTCACATAGACATTACCACCAAATAGAATACATGCATCAAGCATATAATCTCCTTGAGATGGCACATCTTGAACTTGACTTCACATCCATGAAGACGATCACCACTTAATAATATCCTAGCCCGAGATCACAAGATCCCACTCGATACATTATGTATGCTTTTAGAGTTGATCAACTTGAATCCCATCTTTGCACTTTGACTTGATCAACCTTGTATCCTTCCTTCTTCCTTCATGATGATGATGTCTTGAAGGTAAACACAAATGTCCACTCAATTATATTCTTCAAGACATAGTTGCAATAAACACAATTCTCATATGACCATTCTTCCGATATTTCCTTGAATACCACATTGGTCATCACTTAAAGTTCTTCATTTGATCCTTCTTATAACCTTGAAGCCAACATATGGTTCAAGCATTGTCTATGGATATGCCCTACAAATATACCTCAATGCAAACATTAGTTCATAGAGATTGTCATTAATTACCAAAACCACACATGGGGGCTCCATGCTCTTTCACCTTTGAATAATTATATATAAAGAAATGTCAACGTCTACAATACCAAATACACATAATATGAAAATATATTACATGATGTTTCTAAAAATATTGGTTTGGTAATATATATATTGACATCTTTTTTCAATATAACTGGTCTAACTTTGTGAAATTTGACTTTGTCCAAAAATTATAGGCATCCTATTTTGGAAAAAGGGAGTATTTGGCAGCAACCCGCTCGTAAGGAACGGTCAATTTCCGACAAGGTGGGTTTTCCTCTTCTAGAAAGTCACGAGTGGTCAAACTTTTATTTTTTGGTCACTTTCATAAAATTTTACGCTAACTATCATAAAATCCACAAATAAGTTTCAAATTTAAAATTTTATTAATTTGAAAATTCCAAATTTTGCTAACTTCAAAACTTTCATGTTTCAATGTTACAAACTTTGACAATTAGAAATTTAAGAAATTCAGAAAATCAACTTTCAAGAATTTAGAATTTGAACTTTCCAAAATTTGAGAATTACAATAACTTAATGAAATCATGAAAAGAAAAATCATGCGGAAGAGAGAGTTTGTTGTCCCATAGGGGCTCGCCATTTCCTCCTCATGTGCACTAGGAAAGCACAATTATGGGCCACGACGGGTGAAGATCCATTTCATTAGTTTACTAGGGCAAGTGTGTAAACGAAAACTGATGGATGCACCTGAGCATCACTGTGCTTGTTTTTTCTATAGAAAGTGTAAATAACATTTCCAGGTCTCCAAAAACCTGATAGGTGTTGGAAAATTAGGCACAATTTCCATAATTAATTTCAGAATATTAAGCATGACAACAGCAGCTACTACCACATGTAACTCAAACATACTAGATGTACTAAACAACAAGATGAACGAAAACAAGTAGCAGCGAAACATGTACTCGCAGAACATGATGAATAGGGAAACAGCAGTACACCGCACGTACCGTTCGCTTGCAGATGTAGTCGTAGCAGTAATGTTGTTGATGACAACGTTGGAGTAGACCGGTCGATGCAGACGGCGATGAAGACGGCGGTAGGCTGCACCGCCCGACTTGGATGGAAGACGACCCGTGATGAAGAGCTTGAGCAGTCGCGCAGAGCGCTTCCCAAAAACCTAATTCGCCCTCTCCCGTACAGGATCGCAAAGGTGAGTGGTTCCGGAGACCCGCTCTCCCGTTTGCCGGTGCACGCCGGCGCTCGGGATGGAGTATACTATGGAGGCGGCGCAAGTAGCGAGAGGTGGCAAAACCCTAGATCGGTTTCAGGTGTGTGCGGCGGTAGCCAGGCAAGAGTTTATATAGGCGGCGCAGCGGAGAAACCCTAGGCAACGTGGGTCACACCCATGTTGCACGCCCGAGTCGGTTACAGTAGCCCACGATCTGGGAGCGACCCGAACCGGCTAGCTGTGACGCGTCCGTCAAGGACTCGGTCAAACGCTCGGTTTTCCTGTGCAGCAAAAAGATAAGCTCGGCTCCGAGGCTCAATTCCGCAAACCGCGGCGCGCGCGCGCGTCGTGACGTGTCATGTCGAGACGAGACGAGCGAGCGAGGAGGAGGAGGAGGAGCGCGCGTGTGGCACTTCTCTTCTCACTCACTTACCAAGTGGTGCAACACCCCACCTTATATGTTGGTCTACATCTCTCCCAACTTTCTATGTGGGACTAAACTTAGCTCCCACCCCTTGCCTTTGTGCAGCCAAAAACTTGGGCTGCATTCCAAATGGGCTCACACACATGGGCTTTGAGATTTCTAGGAATTTCTGAAATCTATTATGGGCTCATATGAAAAGGCCCAATATTTCAACAATCCCCCACCAGATCTCAAATGCCCATTTAGAGATTTACCAAACCTCACTACTTGTTTATATACCAGTGTTTCAGCAGAGACTGTTAAGTTGAACTTCCGCCTAGAACCTTAAGCTACGTCTATCAGCAACTTGAACAATGGACTACGCCTTGAATTGCAAGTTTTGTGCGTCAAGATTTCACTCAAAGTCATAACCAGTACATGGCTGCCAGTAGCCTACCCCGCGGGTTGGAGCATATGCGTCGTACTCCATGGTCTCTTCATGAGTTTACTAGAGATCACCCAAATCTCATAGACTGCGACATTTAACAGTCGGACTCATATAGGTGTGTTCTTTCAAGAATGCTCTGTAGGACAGCATCTTTGCTAATCATAGCCAACAGAAATACATTAAGACATGTTGCCAATCTGCCTTACAGATTTTTCAGAGTTTTGCATCTTCACATAGAGAGGGTTACAAAATACTCTCCTCAGTTAAACCACTAGCTTGTTTTCCCAGGTCCTAATTCACGGGATCTCCGATCACAAAGGTTGGGTTACCGCTATGGCATAACATCTGTGGGTCTCAAACCCATCTCCCTCGATGCACTGTCTATCACATTGCATGATAGTCCCTTGGTAAAGGGATCTGCCAGGTTTTTGTCTGTTTGAATATACGCAACAGTTATTACTCTGGAGTTTCGCAATTTCTTGACAGACTTCAAACGTCTTTTAATGTGTCTTGATGAATTCGCGTTATCCTTAGAATTGTTCACTTTGACAATAACTATTTGATTGTCACAATTCAAGAGGATGGCCGGCACAGGTTTTTCAACCACCGGCAAGTCCATCAAGAGCTCACGCAGCCATTCTGACTCTACAGTGGCTGTGTCTAAAGCAGTAAGTTCTGCTTCCATAGTTGACCTCGTCAATATGGTTTGTCTACATGATTTCCATGATACAGCGCCACCTCCAAAGGTAAACACATGCCCACTAGTGGCTTTGATATCATCTACATCAGAGATCCAATTTGCGTCACTATATCCTTCAAGTACAGCAGGGTGTCCTAAATAGTGAATCCCATAACTCATTGTACCACATAGATAGCGCATGACCCTTTCAAGTGTATGCCAATGATCAATACTCGGGTTTGACATGAACCTACTCAACTTGCTCACAGCAAAAGAGATGTCAGGTCTTGTCGCGCTCGCTAAGTACATGAGTGAACCAACGATCTGAGAATATCTCAGTTGATCTGTTGGTTCGTTCTTGTTCTTACGTAATATCACACTGGGATCATAAGGTGTTGGAGAAGACTTGCCATCAATAAAGCCAAACCGGCTCAAGATCTTCTCAAGATAGTGGGATTGCGATAAAGTAATCCCACTCTCGTTCTTATTCAGCTTGATGTTCAGGATCACATCAACTTCTCTCAGATCTTTCATATCAAAGCACTTTGACAAGAAAGACTTGACCTCAAGTATCACTTTCATGTTTGTACCAAAGATGAGAATATCATCAACGTACAAACACAATATAACACCTTCGCCCCCACCATGGCGATAGTATACGCACTTGTCAGCCTCATTTACGGTAAAGCCAACAGAAGTTAAAGTTCTATCGAACTTCTCATGCCATTGCTTAGGTGCTTGTTTCAGGCCATATAAAGATTTTAGCAACTTGCACACCTTTGTCTCTTCACCTTTTACCACAAATCCATTAGGCTGATCCATATAGATTTCCTCTTCCAACTCTCCATTAAGGAAAGCTGTCTTTACGTCCATTTGATGAACGATAAGACCATAAGAGGCAGCCATGGAAAGTAGTACTCGAATGGTGGTTAGTCTTGCGACAGGTGAATAGGTGTCAAAGTAATCTTCGCCTTCTCTCTGTGTGTAGCCTTTCGCTACAAGTCTCGCCTTGTACTTCTCAATAGTACCATCAGGCCTTAGCTTCTTCTTGAACACCCACTTGCAGCCCACATGCTTACAGCCATGGGGGCGCTCTGATAATTCCCATGTTTCATTAGAAAGAATCGAGTCCATCTCATTTTGGACAGCTTCTTTCCAATCATCTGCATCTGGTGATGCATATGCCTCAGCAATGGACTTGGGAGTATCATCCACAAGGTACACAATGAAATCATCACCGAAGGACTTTGCAGTCCTCCGTCTCTTGCTCCTTGTAGGAGCTTCATTGTCATCCTTCTCATGAACGTTCTCGAAAACGTTCTCATGTGGTTGCTCAAAATAATCATCAGATGCACTAGATTCAGGAATTATCTCAGAAGAAAATCTAGCAGTGATATGCATATCTTTCATAGGAAACATATTCTCAAAAAATGTTGCATCACGAGATTCCATTATAGTGTCAACATGCATATCAGGTACCTCGGATTTAACTACTAAAAATCTATAGCCAATGCTCCGCTGAGCATAACCTAGAAAGATGCAATCCACAGTCTTTGGTCTGAGTTTGCGTTTCTTTGGGATGGGAATGTTGACCTTCGCCAAGCATCCCCAAGTGCGCAAATACGAAAGTGATGGCTTTCTCCCAACCCACTCCTCATAAGGGGTTTTATCTTTATTCTTGTTAGGAACTCTATTCAGGACATGACATGCAGTCAACAAAGCCTCCCCCACCATGCCTTTGATAAACCAGCAGTGTCGAGCATGGAGTTCACCAAGTCAGACAGCGTGCGGTTTTTCCTCTCGGCCACCCCATTAGATTGGGACGAGTAGGGAGGCGTCCTCTCATGAATAATACCGTGTTCCTCACAGAATTCATCAAAGATTTTAGGAAAATACTCTCCACCACGATCCGACCTAAGACGCTTGATCTTTCTCTCTAGTTGATTTTCAAGTTCGGCCTTATAAATTTTAAAGTAGTCTAAAGCTTCATTTTTAGTTCGCAACAAGTAAACATAGCAAAATCTAGTCGCATCATCAATCAATGTCATGAAATATCTCTTTTCACCTTTTGTCAACACACCATTCATCTCGCATAGATCAGAATGTATGAGTTCTAGAGGTGCCAAGTTTCTCTCCTCGGCCGCAGTATGAGGCTTACGAGGTTGCTTCGATTGCACACAACTATGGCACTTAGAACCTTTGGTAATAGTGAATTTCAGAATTAAACTCATGCTGGATAACCGTGACATCAAACCAAAATTAATGTGACATAAACGAGAATACCAAACACTGGTATCATCACTAACACCGCCACAAATATGGTTCACGGATTTATTACAGAAATCTAAAAGTGAAAAGCGGAACAAGCCTCCGCACTCATAGCCTTTTCCAATAAATTGTCCATGCTTGGAAACGACTACCTTATTCGACTCTAACACAACCTTAAACCCATCTCTGCAGAGAAGGAAACCGCTAACAAGATTCTTGTTCATAGAAGGGACATGCTGCATGTTCCTCAGCTGCACGATCTTCCCCGAAGTGAACTTTGGATCTACCGTGCCAACACCACGAACAGAGGCATGTGACCCATTGCCCATTAGGACAGAGGAATCCTGATACGTCTCAAACGTATCTATAATTTTTGATGCTCCATGCTTGTTCTTACACCATTTGCCTATTGTTTCGTTACACTTAGTGGCACTTTTATGCATTTTCCGGAACTAACCTATTAACGAAGTGCCACAGTGCCAGTTTCCTGTTTTCTGCTATTTTTGTGTTTCAGAAGTGATACACAGGAAATATTCTCGGAATTGGACGAAACAAGTTCCTGAAGTCTTATTTTACCCGGAAGCTTCCAGACATCCGAAGAGGTGTCAGAGGGGGGCCACCAGGGCCCCAGACACATGACTGGCGTGGCCAGCCCCTTGGCCGCGCGGGGCCCGTGTGTGGGCGCCTGGTCCACCCCCTGACATCGCCCCTTCGCCTATAAGAAGCCTCGGGACGGAAAAACCTAAGGCCCCTATCAGATTTCCAGAAAGAGTTCCGTAGCTCCGCCGCCGCCACCGACGAATTTCGGGGGACAGAAGTCTCTGTTCCGGCACCCTGCCGGGACGGGGAAGTGCCCCCGGAGCCATCTCCATCGGTCTCCATCGCCGTCTCCGCCGTCTCCATCGACCTCACCGCCATCTCCATCAACCTTGCTGTCTCCTATGATGAGGAGGGAGTAGTTCATCCCCGGGGCTAAGGGCTCTACCGGTAGCTATGTGGTTCACCTCTCTCTCCCATGATGTGATCTTTATGTGATCGTGAGCTTTGTATCATGTTGAACAAGTACATGTTATTATTCAGATATTTTGTGTACTCTAGCAATGTTATTAAAGTAATCTATTCCTCCTGCTATGGTGTAACGGTGACAGTGCGTGCATCATGGTGGTACTTGGTTTAGGCTATGATTGTGATCTCTTGTGGATTATGAGAATAATTATTGCTATGATAGTTTGAGTGATCTATTCCTCCTTTCATGGTGTAATGTTGACAGTGTGTGCACCGTGTTAGTACTTGGTTTAAGTTGCAATGATTTCTATCTTGAGTTGTGATCTGATTTGGGTATCGCTATGAGTGGTGTTTGTCAAGTACTTGATGAACTTTAAGGGGTGCTTCTGTAGCCACTACGCAATGATTAGTGTTATTCAATAGGAGAGTAATTCAGAGTACCTTAGCAAAGAGAAGCTACTTGTTCATTCATGTTATATTGTTGGGAGTGTGTCCACTAGTGAAAGTATGATCCCTACGCCTTGTTTCCAAGCTTTGCACACCGTTTACTTGCTATTTTGTTACTTGTTTGCTCGCAGCGATATTTATTTCACATCACATTTGCTACTTATAATCATCTATACCACTTGTATTTCACTATCTCTTCGCCGAACTAGTGCACCTATACATCTGACAAGTGTATTGGGTGTGTTAGGGACACAAGAGACTTTCTGTATCGTAATTGCAGGGTTGCTTGAGAGGGATAGCTTTGACCTCTAACCTCCCTGAGTTCGATAAACCTTGGGTGATCCACTTAAGGGAAACTTGCTGCTGTTCTACAAACCTCTGCACTTGGAGGCCCAACAAGTGTCTACAAGAATAGAAGTGCGTAGACATCAAGCTCTTTTCTGGCGCCGTTGCCGGGGAGGTAAGGTAAAAGGTACTCGCATCCTCCTGTGTGAGTGCTCGGAGTTATTTCCTTTAGATTCTGCAATTACATCTTTTTGTTTCTTGTTTTTATTTTCACTAGTTAGGCTTAATGGAAAACAAAGAGTTCGTTAATCTTTTTCCTGAGTTTAGATATGAAGTGTTTGAAGAGAAAATTGAAAAACCTTTGGAGCTTTATTCGCATGCTAATAGTGTTGTTAGTATGAATGCTTTGAACACCTTTGTTGCTAATGCTATAGAAAAGTCTAAGCTTGGGGAAGCTGGTTTTGTTAAGCATGATATTTTTAGTTCCCCAGCTTTAGTGGAGAAAGTTTGTTCTGATAATATTTTATCTCCCATATGTGATGTTCCTTCTTATGATGATATGTTTGAAGAATATGCTTTGCGAAATAGTTGTTCTCTAGCTTGTGATGATACTAAACCTCTAGTTTATGATGGTTATGATGATGGGTATAATATTTTCAGTTCACCTACTATTGAGGATAAAATTAGTTATGATTACAATATGCCTCCTATTTATGATGATTATGGTGATGAGAATAATTATTCTATTGAATTTGCTCCTACTACTATTGTTCCTGTGGTGAGTATTAATTCTTTTATGCATGTGGCTCATGATAGGGATGCTTTATGTGATAGTTATATTGTTAGTTCTATTCATGATGCTACTGAAAGTTATTATGAGAGAGGGAAACATGGTTTGATGGATCTCAACAATATTAAGTTTCCCCTCTTTATGTTGCAAATCTTGAAGTGGCACTTGTTTTATCTATCCATGATTGCTACTATGTGCCTCATTGATTTATTTTCTTACAAGATTCCTATGCATAGGAAGTGGTTCAGATATAAATGTCTTTCACATTTGCTTTTTGATGCTCTCTATTGCTTTAAGTTCCTATATGGCGCCTTTGCCTCAAGCTCTTATATGGCGCCCACATGAGCATCTTTGCAAATTTCTGCGCCTAGCTCAAAGGCGTTAAAGAAAAGCACTCTTGGGAGATAACCCAATGTTTTTATTTTCAGTACTTTTTCTTTTATTTGAGTCTTGGAAGTCATTACTACTGTAATGACCGCTCCTTATCTTGTTTATTTCGTTTTTGTGCCAAGAGAAGCCTCTAATTTGAGTGAGGTAAAGATTTGGGGATGTTGCTGTCCTGAAACTGTTTTCGGTGCTACACCGTAAAAATTCGTGAAAATTATCTGTTTATCTTTTGGACCTGCGATTTCTTGTGCATATGCCCCAGGTTATATCAAAACTTTTCTTAGTTGAACACTTTTTGATTTGAGCAACAGAAAATCCCTCAAAAATTCGACCTTTGTCAGCTGTTCAGTTTTGACAGATTTCTGCCAATATTTGTGTTTGCCACTTTATCGCTTTCTTTTGAGTTCTTTTGAGTTCTTTTGATCATGGAACTTTTTGGGGAGTTGCTACAGTATTATTTGCTATATATGTGGTGGTTTTGAGTTGAAACCTGAAGCTAAAAGAGGTTGAATATATTTTATGCTTACACTAATGTTGCTAATAGAATTGTGTTTAGTTTTGTATGAAGGAAGTTTTCAAGTGTAGGGATTGGAGAATGATGAGATGAGTTGAAGAATGGACAAAAGCTCAAGCTTGGGGATGCCTATGCATCACCCCAAGAAATATCCAAGAAGTACAAGCGTCAAAGCTTGGGGATGCCCCCGAGGCACCCCTTCTTCATCGGCAAAAATCAGGTCACCTTTCAAAACACTATATTTTTATTGCTTCATGCACTATGTGTTTTTCTTGGAGCGTCAGTTGTTTTAGTTTTATTAGTTGGTTAGGTTTGTTTGTTTGCTGCAATAAATGGTTTGATCACATCATGTTGTTTTGGAGGGAGATGAACTCGCTTTTCATTTGCCAAGAACACTCAGTTTTTCACTCTTATCGTTCACCGAGTGTTCTTCTTTTTCTGCTACTGCTTTTGGTTTTCAATTTTCGCCTTGATTTGCATTCAGATCTTGTTATATCTTTTCATCAAGGTGTATTTTTGCCTCTGGTCTTTATTGGTTTTTATCAAAAGAGGTGTCTATAAAAAAGTTCAAATGGTGTTGGAAAAGAGAAAAAGCTTTATGCAAAAAAGTGGTACAAGAAGGAGCTTGTGTAGACTGCGGCTTAGGCTTTTTCATGTCATGCTTGATGTCTTTTTGATAGTATGCTTAGTGGTTTTGCTGTAGCATGACTTGTCTCAAATAACTGAGATTGCTTAATGAGCCTTTGAAAAAAATCATGCGTTGTTTTTATTGTATGGAAGCATTATTTTGGTTTTCTCCTTGATGCTTTATTTGGGTTGACTTGGCGCATGCTCACGCATGTTAGACTCTTACAAAGTAACCATTAGCCTTCATGATCATTTAGTTTTTGACTTTTGATGCCATCGTATGCTTCTTTTAATGTCGATTTGTCGCTTTGCATGATTATGGCCATTACTGCTCTCTTAGTTGGTCGCTCCCAGTCTTTTGCTAGCCCTCGCCTTGTACTGAGTATGAGCTCTACTCGTGCATCCAACTCCTAAAAGCCAAGTTTGCCATTGTGTCCACTATAAATTCCTATGCATGGTATTTGTAAGCCATTCCAAAGTAAAATTTTCGTGTGCTACCTTTCAAAAACCTTCAAAATACTTCTCGTTTTGTGACACTGTTTTCAGCTCATGGGGACGTAGTGGTCGGATTTGCTATCTTCCATATTGCTTATTCCAAAAAGAAAAAAAGGGAAAAAAAGAAAGAAAAAAAGGCACTCCTCCAATGAATGTGAATGTTGGTGGGCACCCGATGGAATCGGTTAGCCATGGTATGTGAAAGGAAAAGGTGGGGAGGAGTGCCAAGCTTTATAAAAGAGCACAAAAGTGCCAATCTCTCTCTCAAAAACTTGCTTCCTTTTTTGTATGGAAGATAGTAAGAACCCCATTGCCAGTCGTTGACAAAGACAACCACCTCTCAAAACCCAATTTTTATCTCTCTGTTTTACAAATGAAAAGCTCTAGCACATGTTTAATCACTGCTTCCCTCTGCGAAGGGCTTTTCTTTTACTTTTATGTTGAGTCACCACCTTCTTTCTTTATGCACCATTAAGAGAGCATAGTTGTCATTCTTAGTGTGATATGCATTGTCCCAAGGTTCATTGATTGACTCATATTGTTGGTTTCACTTGTTCTTAAATTATTTGTATCTAGTCGCCCTCTTAAACTTTGAGGTGTCCTATGCATTTATGTTTTGCTCTCTTTGAAGGACAAGCTGAAAACCTTTTGTATGTTTTTCCTTATGATTTGAACACACGTTTGACTTTCATTGTTTCATTATCATGATCTTTTGTTTGTGTTCATTTGCATGTTTACAACATGGTTGCTAAGTTCTTATTGTCATGATTATATCTTTCATGCCCATGTTTTAAGTTCTATTGATCCCAGCTCACCAATGCTTACATATATGATCAAGATTGTTTAGGTGCATGTCACCTCAAAAATTATTCTTTTGTTATCACTTACCTACTCGAGGATGAGCAGGAGTTAAGCTTGGGGATGCTTGATACGTCTCAAACGTATCTATAATTTTTGATGCTCCATGCTTGTTCTTACACCATTTGCCTATTGTTTCGTTACACTTAGTGGCACTTTTATGCATTTTCCGGAACTAACCTATTAACGAAGTGCCACAGTGCCAGTTTCCTGTTTTCTGTTGTTTTTGTGTTTCAGAAGTGATACACAGGAAATATTCTCGGAATTGGACGAAACAAGTTCCTGAAGTCTTATTTTACCCGGAAGCTTCCAGACATCCGAAGAGGTGTCAGAGGGGGGCCACCAGGGCCCCAGACACATGCCTGGCGCGGCCAGCCCCTTGGCCGCGCGGGGCCCGTGTGTGGGCGCCTGGTCCATCCCCTGACATCGCCCCTTCGCCTATAAGAAGCCTCGGGACGGAAAAACCTAAGGCCCCTATCAGATTTCCAGAAAGAGTTCCGTAGCTCCGCCGCCGCCACCGACGAATTTCGGGGGACAAAAGTCTCTGTTCCGGCACCCCGCCGGGACGGGGAAGTGCCCCCGGAGCCATCTCCATCGGTCTCCATCGCCGTCTCCGCCGTCTCCATCGACCTCACCGCCATCTCCATCAACCTTGCTGTCTCCTATGATGAGGAGGGAGTAGTTCATCCCCGGGGCTAAGGGCTCTACCGGTAGCTATGTGGTTCACCTCTCTCTCCCATGATGTGATCTTTATGTGATCGTGAGCTTTGTATCATGTTGAACAAGTACATGTTATTATTCAGATATTTTGTGTACTCTAGCAATGTTATTAAAGTAATCTATTCCTCCTGCTATGGTGTAACGGTGACAGTGCGTGCATCATGGTGGTACTTGGTTTAGGCTATGATTGTGATCTCTTGTGGATTATGAGAATAATTATTGCTATGATAGTTTGAGTGATCTATTCCTCCTTTCATGGTGTAATGTTGACAGTGTGTGCACCGTGTTAGTACTTGGTTTAAGTTGCAATGATTTCTATCTTGAGTTGTGATCTGATTTGGGTATCGCTATGAGTGGTGTTTGTCAAGTACTTGATGAACTTTAAGGGGTGCTTCTGTAGCCACTACGCAATGATTAGTGTTATTCAATAGGAGAGTAATTCAGAGTACCTTAGCAAAGAGAAGCTACTTGTTCATTCATGTTATATTGTTGGGAGTGTGTCCACTAGTGAAAGTATGATCCCTAGGCCTTGTTTCCAAGCTTTGCACACCGTTTACTTGCTATTTTGTTACTTGTTTGCTCGCAGCGATATTTATTTCACATCACGTTTGCTACTTATAATCATCTATACCACTTGTATTTCACTATCTCTTCGTCGAACTAGTGCACCTATACATCTGACAAGTGTATTGGGTGTGTTGGGGACACAAGAGACTTTCTGTATCGTAATTGCAGGGTTGCTTGAGAGGGATAGCTTTGACCTCTAACCTTCCTGAGTTCGATAAACCTTGGGTGATCCACTTAAGGGAAACTTGCTGCTGTTCTACAAACCTCTGCACTTGGAGGCCCAACAAGTGTCTACAAGAATAGAAGTGCGTAGACATCAAGCTCTTTTCTGGCGCCGTTGCCGGGGAGGTAAGGTAAAAGGTACTCGCATCCTCCTGTGTGAGTGCTCGGAGTTATTTCCTTTAGATTCTGCAATTACATCTTTTTGTTTCTTGTTTTTATTTTCACTAGTTAGGCTTAATGGAAAACAAAGAGTTCGTTAATCTTTTTCCTGAGTTTAGATATGAAGTGTTTGAAGAGAAAATTGAAAAACCTTTGGAGCTTTATTCGCATGCTAATAGTGTTGTTAGTATGAATGCTTTGAACACCTTTGTTGCTAATGCTATAGAAAAGTCTAAGCTTGGGGAAGCTGGTTTTGTTAAGCATGATATTTTTAGTTCCCCAGCTTTAGTGGAGAAAGTTTGTTCTGATAATATTTTATCTCCCATATGTGATGTTCCTTCTTATGATGATATGTTTGAAGAATATGCTTTGCGAAATAGTTGTTCTCTAGCTTGTGATGATACTAAACCTCTAGTTTATGATGGTTATGATGATGGGTATAATATTTTCAGTTCACCTACTATTGAGGATAAAATTAGTTATGATTACAATATGCCTCCTATTTATGATGATTATGGTGATGAGAATAATTATTCTATTGAATTTGCTCCTACTACTATTGTTCCTGTGGTGAGTATTAATTCTTTTATGCATGTGGCTCATGATAGGGATGCTTTATGTGATAGTTATATTGTTAGTTCTATTCATGATGCTACTGAAAGTTATTATGAGAGAGGGAAACATGGTTTGATGGATCTCAACAATATTAAGTTTCCCCTCTTTATGTTGCAAATCTTGAAGTGGCACTTGTTTTATCTATCCATGATTGCTACTATGTGCCTCATTGATTTATTTTCTTACAAGATTCCTATGCATAGGAAGTGGTTCAGATATAAATGTCTTTCACATTTGCTTTTTGATGCTCTCTATTGCTTTAAGTTCCTATATGGCGCCTTTGCCTCAAGCTCTTATATGGCGCCCACATGAGCATCTTTGCAAATTTCTGCGCCTAGCTCAAAGGCGTTAAAGAAAAGCACTCTTGGGAGATAACCCAATGTTTTTATTTTCAGTACTTTTTCTTTTATTTGAGTCTTGGAAGTCATTACTACTGTAATGACCGCTCCTTATCTTGTTTATTTCGTTTTTGTGCCAAGAGAAGCCTCTAATTTGAGTGAGGTAAAGATTTGGGGATGTTGCTGTCCTGAAACTGTTTTCGGTGCTACACCGTAAAAATTCGTGAAAATTATCTGTTTATCTTTTGGACCTGCGATTTCTTGTGCATATGCCCCAGGTTATATCCAAACTTTTCTTAGTTGAACACTTTTTGATTTGAGCAACAGAAAATCCCTCAAAAATTCGACCTTTGTCAGCTGTTCAGTTTTGACAGATTTCTGCCAATATTTGTGTTTGCCACTTTATCGCTTTCTTTTGAGTTCTTTTGATCATGGAACTTTTTGGGGAGTTGCTACAGTACTATTTGCTATATATGTGGTGGTTTTGAGTTGAAACCTGAAGCTAAAAGAGGTTGAATATATTTTATGCTTACACTAATGTTGCTAATAGAATTGTGTTTAGTTTTGTATGAAGGAAGTTTTCAAGTGTAGGGATTGGAGAATGATGAGATGAGTTGAAGAATGGACAAAAGCTCAAGCTTGGGGATTCCTATGCATCACCCCAAGAAATATCCAAGAAGTACAAGCGTCAAAGCTTGGGGATGCCCCCGAGGCACCCCTTCTTCATCGGCAAAAATCAGGTCACCTTTCAAAACACTATATTTTTATTGCTTCATGCACTATGTGTTTTTCTTGGAGCGTCAGTTGTTTTAGTTTTATTAGTTGGTTAGGTTTGTTTGTTTGCTGCAATAAATGGTTTGATCACATCATGTTGTTTTGGAGGGAGATGAACTCGCTTTTCATTTGCCAAGAACACTCAGTTTTTCACTCTTATCGTTCACCGAGTGTTCTTCTTTTTCTGCTACTGCTTTTGGTTTTCAATTTTCGCCTTGATTTGCATTCAGATCTTGTTATATCTTTTCATCAAGGTGTATTTTTGCCTCTGGTCTTTATTGGTTTTTATCAAAAGAGGTGTCTATAAAAAAGTTCAAATGGTGTTGGAAAAGAGAAAAAGCTTTATGCAAAAAAGTGGTACAAGAAGGAGCTTGTGTAGACTGCGGCTTAGGCTTTTTCATGTCATGCTTGATGTCTTTTTGATAGTATGCTTAGTGGTTTTGCTGTAGCATGACTTGTCTCAAATAACTGAGATTGCTTAATGAGCCTTTGAAAAAAATCATGCGTTGTTTTTATTGTATGGAAGCATTATTTTGGTTTTCTCCTTGATGCTTTATTTGGGTTGACTTGGCGCATGCTCACGCATGTTAGACTCTTACAAAGTCACCATTAGCCTTCATGATCATTTAGTTTTTGACTTTTGATGCCATCATATGCTTCTTTTAATGTCGCTTTGTCGCTTTGCATGATTATGGCCATTACTGCTCTCTTAGTTGGTCGCTCCCAGTCTTTTGCTAGCCCTCGCCTTGTACTGAGTATGAGCTCTACTCGTGCATCCAACTCCTAAAAGCCAAGTTTGCCATTGTGTCCACTATAAATTCCTATGCATGGTATTTGTAAGCCATTCCAAAGTAAAATTTTCGTGTGCTACCTTTCAAAAACCTTCAAAATACTTCTCGTTTTGTGACACTGTTTTCAGCTCATGGGGACGTAGTGGTCGGATTTGCTATCTTCCATATTGCTTATTCCAAAAAGAAAAAAAAAGGGAAAAAAATAAAGAAAAAAAGGCACTCCTCCAATGAATGTGAATGTTGGTGGGCACCCGATGGAATCGGTTAGCCATGGTATGTGAAAGGAAAAGGTGGGGAGGAGTGCCAAGCTTTATAAAAGAGCACAAAAGTGCCAATCTCTCTCTCAAAAACTTGCTTCCTTTTTTGTATGGAAGATAGTAAGAACCCCATTGCCAGTCGTTGACAAAGACAACCACCTCTCAAAACCCAATTTTTATCTCTCTGTTTTACAAATGAAAAGCTCTAGCACATGTTTAATCACTGCTTCCCTCTGCGAAGGGCTTTTCTTTTACTTTTATGTTGAGTCACCACCTTCTTTCTTTATGCACCATTAAGAGAGCATAGTTGTCATTCTTAGTGTGATATGCATTGTCCCAAGGTTCATTGATTGACTCATATTGTTGGTTTCACTTGTTCTTAAATTATTTGTATCTAGTCGCCCTCTTAAACTTTGAGGTGTCCTATGCATTTATGTTTTGCTCTCTTTGAAGGACAAGCTGAAAACCTTTTGTATGTTTTTCCTTATGATTTGAACACACGTTTGACTTTCATTGTTTCATTATCATGATCTTTTGTTTGTGTTCATTTGCATGTTTACAACATGGTTGCTAAGTTCTTATTGTCATGATTATATCTTTCATGCCCATGTTTTAAGTTCTATTGATCCCAGCTCACCAATGCTTACATATATGATCAAGATTGTTTAGGTGCATGTCACCTCAAAAATTATTCTTTTGTTATCACTTACCTACTCGAGGACGAGCAGGAGTTAAGCTTGGGGATGCTTGATACGTCTCAAACGTATCTATAATTTTTGATGCTCCATGCTTGTTCTTACACCATTTGCCTATTGTTTCATTACACTTAGTGGCACTTTTATGCATTTTCCGGAACTAACCTATTAACGAAGTGCCACAGTGCCAGTTTCCTGTTTTCTGCTGTTTTTGTGTTTCAGAAGTGATACACAGGAAATATTCTCGGAATTGGACGAAACAAGTTCCTGAAGTCTTATTTTACCCGGAAGCTTCCAGACATCCGAAGAGGTGTCAGAGGGGGGCCACCAGGGCCCCAGACACATGCCTGGCGCGGCCAGCCCCTTGGCCGCGCGGGGCCCGTGTGTGGGCGCCTGGTCCACCCCCTGACATCGCCCCTTCGCCTATAAGAAGCCTCGGGACGGAAAAACCTAAGGCCCCTATCAGATTTCCAGAAAGAGTTCCGTAGCTCCGCCGCCGCCACCGACGAATTTCGGGGGACAGAAGTCTCTGTTCCGGCACCCCGCCGGGACGGGGAAGTGCCCCCGGAGCCATCTCCATCGGTCTCCATCGCCGTCTCCGCCGTCTCCATCGACGTCACCGCCATCTCCATCAACCTTGCTGTCTCCTATGATGAGGAGGGAGTAGTTCATCCCCGGGGCTAAGGGCTCTACCGGTAGCTATGTGGTTCACCTCTCTCTCCCATGATGTGATCTTTATGTGATCGTGAGCTTTGTATCATGTTGAACAAGTACATGTTATTATTCAGATATTTTGTGTACTCTAGCAATGTTATTAAAGTAATCTATTCCTCCTGCTATGGTGTAACGGTGACAGTGCGTGCATCATGGTGGTACTTGGTTTAGGCTATGATTGTGATCTCTTGTGGATTATGAGAATAATTATTGCTATGATAGTTTGAGTGATCTATTCCTCCTTTCATGGTGTAATGTTGACAGTGTGTGCACCGTGTTAGTACTTGGTTTAAGTTGCAATGATTTCTATCTTGAGTTGTGATCTGATTTGGGTATCGCTATGAGTGGTGTTTGTCAAGTACTTGATGAACTTTAAGGGGTGCTTCTGTAGCCACTACGCAATGATTAGTGTTATTCAATAGGAGAGTAATTCAGAGTACCTTAGCAAAGAGAAGCTACTTGTTCATTCATGTTATATTGTTGGGAGTGTGTCCACTAGTGAAAGTATGATCCCTAGGCCTTGTTTCCAAGCTTTGCACACCGTTTACTTGCTATTTTGTTACTTGTTTGCTCGCAGCGATATTTATTTCACATCACGTTTGCTACTTATAATCATCTATACCACTTGTATTTCACTATCTCTTCGCCGAACTAGTGCACCTATACATCTGACAAGTGTATTGGGTGTGTTGGGGACACAAGAGACTTTCTGTATCGTAATTGCAGGGTTGCTTGAGAGGGATAGCTTTGACCTTTAACCTCCCTGAGTTCGATAAACCTTGGGTGATCCACTTAAGGGAAACTTGCTGCTGTTCTACAAACCTCTGCACTTGGAGGCCCAACAAGTGTCTACAAGAATAGAAGTGCGTAGACATCAAATCCTGTGCGGCCTGGTAAGAAGTGAACATAGAGATGTCAGCACACACATGAACGTTAGCACCCGTATCAATCCACTAAGAGGGAGATTGAAATACCGAAAGAACAGTAAATAGATTACCATACCCATCAGTATTGCTAGCAGTCATGACGTTGACATTCTTGGCCCTTTTCCCTCTGCGGTCTGCGCATTCTGGGCAGTCCTTGGAAAAGTGGCCGAGCTCTCCACAAGTGAAACAAGTCAGATACTCCTGTCCCTGTTCGGCTTCTTCTTCTTGAAGGTTGTAGTCTTTACAGGCTTGTTGAAAGAGGGCTTGAAGTTCCCTTTATTCTTGCCTGAGGATTTGCCTTTCTGCTGCACAAAGTTAGCAGTAGCATGACCCTTTCCTTTCTCAGTAGTGTCCTTAGCACGAGCCTTCTCCTCAACATCAAGGGACACTATCAGATTTTCAACTGATATCTCATGTCTCTTGTGTTTGAGAGCTGTGGTGAAGTTCCTCCATGAAGGGGGCAACTTAGCAATAATGCAACCCGCCACAAACTTGTCGGGTAAGGCACACTTAAGGAGTTTGAGCTCTTTGGCAATGCACTATATCTCATGAGCTTGTTGAACCACAGGAAGGTCCTTAGTCATCTTAAAATCATGAAAGCTCTCCACGATGTACAGTTCACTGCCAGCATCTGCAGCACCAAACTTGGCGTCCAGTGCGTCCCAGAGCTCCTTTCCGTCTTTTATGTGCATAAACACATCACACAGACGGTCAGCAAGAATGCTCAGAATGCATCCCACAAAGATAGTATTGGCTTCCTCGAACTTTTTCTGATCATCCTCAGACATAGTTCCTTCAGGTTTGCCTTTACTAATCTGTGTAACATCCCAATTTTTCAAAAATAAAAATTCTCATCATGCATTCATGGCATATTGCATTTCAAGATCATTTCCAAAGTTTTGAATCTTGTTCTTTCATAAGAAATGGTTACCAATTGCCTTTTTCCCCAAATTTTTTTGAAACAAAAGATTTCAGAAAGAAAGTATTTAAAATAAGCTCCATTATTATAGAGCTATTTTGTTTTCCTCTAATAAATTTCTTTTTGAAAACCAAATAGTGGGAAGATATTAATCATAACTTCCTAATTATTTGGACTCTATATTTAAATTCCTCACAAATTATTTCTTCTTCCATCTTATTACAAAACCTCTGGTTTATAGATTCTGAACACACTCCTTAAAGACCAGAAGTGGCCAGCTTTGAATTTATTTAAATCTGAATGGAAGAGCTTTTTCAAAACTCAAAACAGAAATCAGAACAAAAGGAAAAAGAAAGCAGAAGGAAAAAAATAAAAGAAAGAGGCCAGGAGCCCACTTGGGCCACGTCCGGGAAGCCAGCCGGCCCAGACCACCCCGGACCAGCCCAACCCGCACCTTTCCCCCTCTCTCTCTCCGACAGCCGGGTCCCACCTGTCATCACCCTCCCCGGAAATCTCTCTCTCTTCACTCCGCAGTAACCTCGCCGGCGTTACTTCCCCCGGCGTTACTCATGCCTTAACTGGCCATCAAGCCCGCCCCTATAAAGCCCGACACCCCCTCTCCCTTCTCCTCCCTTCCCCTCTCGTTTCGAAGCCGCCAGGCTGGTGAAATTCCTCGCCGGAGACCGTGCAGACACGCCGTCGATTTTCGTCGGCATCCACGCGGTGAAGCCCCCCTCGCTCCTCGACCCCCCTATTCTCCCATCCCTCTCTCTAGCGCGTCGAATGACACCTTTACCTCGCCCTTTGCTGCAGCATTTCGAGCTCTCCATCCTCGAACTTTTTCTGATCATCCTCAGACATAGTTCCTTCAGGTTTGCCTTTACTAATCTGTGTAACATCCCAATTTTTCAAAAATAAAAATTCTCATCATGCATTCATGGCATATTGCATTTCAAGATCATTTCCAAAGTTTTGAATCTTGTTCTTTCATAAGAAATGGTTACCAATTGCCTTTTTCCCCAAATTTTTTTGAAACAAAAGATTTCAGAAAGAAAGTATTTAAAATAAGCTCCATTATTATAGAGCTATTTTGTTTTCCTCTAATAAATTTCTTTTTGAAAACCAAATAGTGGGAAGATATTAATCATAACTTCCTAATTATTTGGACTCTATATTTAAATTCCTCACAAATTATTTCTTCTTCCATCTTATTACAAAACCTCTGGTTTATAGATTCTGAACACACTCCTTAAAGACCAGAAGTGGCCAGCTTTGAATTTATTTAAATCTGAATGGAAGAGCTTTTTCAAAACTCAAAACAGAAATCAGAACAAAAGGAAAAAGAAAGCAGAAGGAAAAAAATAAAAGAAAGAGGCCAGGAGCCCACTTGGGCCACGTCCGGGAAGCCAGCCGGCCCAGACCACCCCGGACCAGCCCAACCCGCACCTTTCCCCCTCTCTCTCTCCGACAGCCGGGTCCCACCTGTCATCACCCTCCCCGGAAATCTCTCTCTCTTCACTCCGCAGTAACCTCGCCGGCGTTACTTCCCCCGGCGTTACTCATGCCTTAACTGGCCATCAAGCCCGCCCCTATAAAGCCCGACACCCCCTCTCCCTTCTCCTCCCTTCCCCTCTCGTTTCGAAGCCGCCAGGCTGGTGAAATTCCTCGCCGGAGACCGTGCAGACACGCCATCGATTTTCGTCGGCATCCACGCGGTGAAGCCCCCCTCGCTCCTCGACCCCCCTATTCTCCCATCCCTCTCTCTGGCGCGTCGAATGACACCTTTACCTCGCCCTTTGCTGCAGCATTTCGAGCTCTCCATCCATCACCGAGGCCGCCGTCGTCTCCAGTCGCGCATCGCCGTCGCCTCGGGAAGCTCCAGTCGTCAACGACCAAGGATTCGAGTTCGCCGCCGTCCGCGGAATGCCGTCCACCACTCCATCACCGACAATCGTCACCGGAGCAAGCTCGCCGTCGACCACCTGGACGACCCCGCCGGAAAATAAATTTCTTTACCAACGGCCCTCAGATCCGAATCCAACGGCCGAAAATAGATCTCTTTACCGAATCGGTATCAGCCAATGGGACTACGCCATGTCACCCAGGCCAGTCAGCCCCCAGTCAATCCAGTCAAAACTCCTTTTCAAATTCAAATTCAAATCCCTGTTTTGTTGCAGATCTTGTAAAATCGATAGAAAATAAAATACTTAGCCAAAAATTAAAAATAATACCTCATTGGAATCCTTAGGATGTGTAGAATCCAATGATGCAATAAAACCTGTTATTTTATGGGTTCATTTTGAATCCATCGTCAGATCTGAATGAAACCTTTGGTTTCATAATAAATTCATAACTTTTGTTCTGTGAGTCCAAATGCTACAAATTTGTAGTCTATGGAATCCTTGGAACATTTAGAACACTCCAGAAACAAAAGTTTTCAAAGTTAATATGTGCACAAACTTGCTACTATTAAATATGTTCAAATCACTATTTTCTTTACCATTTGTTTTCTAAAAACTATTTTTGAGTGAAACCACTTGCAGTGGCTTCGAGCTTCTGTCACCTAACCAGTGGTAGCTCAAACTTATTTTTGCAGGACAGTACCAACCAGAACTTTTTTCTAAAGTGTTACCCTATTGCATCAAATGAAACTTTTGTTATTACCTTGTTAATTATTTAATAAAATACTTTCTAACACCACACTTGTTTTCAAAAGCCTCATGTTCCATCCTATACAACATTTCACACACTCACTTAGTGTGTGAAATTAAAATGTCATTTGCATACAAGCATACATGTCTATGATTGCCATTAGAAATAAAATATTGATTGCTTGATTGTTTGGATTGAATAGATTGTGAAGAGGAGCAAGGCTACTTTTGTGACTGTTGTGAGTGTGCACGCTGTTACCAAGGCAAGTGACACACATGTCCCTTACCCATTTTACTTATGCATTAGTATTTTCACCTCTAGTAGTATGCATGATAGGTGATTTACTCAACTGTTTTATCAGATGCTTAGATCCTAGTAGTGTGTAGAAATCCCTCAAACCCCACCTGTTAGGATGCTAAATACTTTGAAAAATATTGATGCCATGCTTTGATCACTTAATAAAAGTGTTTTGTGAACAAATTAAGAACTTCAACTAAAATGAAACACCTGGGTGGATTGGTTTGATGATGGAGGCGATGTTGAGTGGCGACCTGGGGCTACACATTGTGTAGTTGCTGCCTGGGCGTACACTTGTGGTTTGCCACCCAGGAACAAAGAGATGGCTATGTCTTCCATGCTTAGTGTACTTCCAGTGCAGCCTTATGACATTATGGGCTCTGTCTTGACTGATTAGATGTGGGAGTGCAACTTGTGTGCAAGAAGATGGTGGTAGATGAATTATAGGTTGGGAGCGGATCTTGCCAGTTAGTTGCCCTCTCCTCTAAAAGGTCTCGTTTCATTTTATGTATGGGCATAAAATGAATCGTAAGGTGAAAGTGCACAACCCTTGCAAGGTGTATAAAACTAATCGATTAGCCGTGTCCTCGGTTATGGACAATTGAGTCTCTAGACATGGAATGTACGGAAGAATCTCATCACCGATTCTGAATGACTAAAATCTGTCTAGAAATCCCTAGGTAGGAACTAAGGACCATACACTCCGAGGGGTGGTGGTGCCTGAGGTTCCAACTTTGTTGAATTGCGCCCAGTGCTACATAACTTGCAACTATGTAGTATTTGGGGGTTATTTCGACCCTTTGAAAACAAAATAATCTTTGAAACATAATATTGACTCTAAGTAGGACAAATTGGCTTTACGCAAATCTAGCCCAGAGATCCACCAGGCAAATAGCATGTAGCTAGATCTTTCACAACCGCCACCAAACATGTGTCATTTGCCAGTACATCATTGTACTGACCCCCATACTTGGGGCTGCATAATCAAATGTGCAGGTTCTTCTGATGAGGAGTGAAGCGTTAGGATCTCGAGTCTACATACCAACATGACTGCCTGTGGCGCATGCTGAAGATGGAGGCTCGCTACTATTATATTTCTGTTGTGCTTAAGTTGAACTCTGTTTTCCCTTGCCGGTCCATGAGACCAAAGACTTGTATTAATATGTGAGACTTATGTATCTGGGTCTGCGTGTAATCTCGATACTATGTGATGATTACTATATTTTGTTCTATGGTGCTATCATTGATCCAGGGAATAGCACATAACACAGGTGTTCCGCCTTAATCCAAAGGTGGGGCGTCACAAAATGGTATCAGAGCATAGTGTTGCCTGTAGGATCGAGACCCTAGGAATGGAAAACCTTAGGACACAAGTTTTATTTCAAAATGTTATACAAAATAAGCATGATCTTATTGCCTTAACCATTTCATTCTTACTTGTATTTCTCTTCTTGTTCTGATCGTTCCCTCTTCTTTTCAAAATGTTGTAGATGGACACCTACGACGAGAGAGTGGTGGCTGGTGAGGGAGATTACCTTTTCTCGGAGGTGCTGCTAGACCTCGCCACCTAGCTTCAGATACCACCTCCGGTTTTCTGTGGGAAGATGCAGTACAAGAAGTATGGCATGGAGAAGTGGTTGATCCAAACCACTATCCAAGGAAGACTTGATGAAGAAGGAGAGTCCACGATGGAGTACACCGAAGCATATGTGGATTGGAGGTACTCGGTGGAGATTGCCATGCAGGGCGCCATCGCCCGCATTCGCCACAAGTATAGAGCTCACATCCCACGTCCCTCAGCTTATGGGATGATTGGAGAGCGATCTGTTGGAGGACATGTTGTGGATCGCCGAGGCCAGGAGTTCCACTCCCTTCTGAGAGGCTACCTCACTGAGAGGGAGCACTGCACAGTCAATCTGGAAGACATGCTGAAGAAGCAAATTATCAACCAGGACCAGTTCAGAGATCTCATGGATCTTGCCACCAAAAAGATCATGGAGACTGAATCAGCTCTCGTAATGTTGGATGAGAAGAAGACTCAATTGGAGAACAAGCTCAAGATTGTTGAAGGACCCTTACAGTTAGGCGGGAAGATTCTCCAAGATGACCTCTGGTCTCATCTTCTGGAGAAGACCTTACTGCTACAGTATGACAACCTGCAGAAAATGGGAGATGAGAAGAAGCAGGTTGAGGAAGTCAACAATGAGCTGAAGTCTGAGAATGAGAAGCTAAAAATGAAGCTTGCTGAGTTAGAAGCAAGTAAGAAGGAAGAGGAATCCGAGGAAGAAGAGGATCCCGAGGAGAGACTCGTGTATTCCCCCAGTGATGGTCTATCCTATGAGGAATGGGAAACCAAGGCACTGAGAGACCTTGAGAAGGCAGAACGTCGAGACTCTCTACCCCTCTCATGCCTCAGGAGGGTTAAGAGAGGCTAGTTGACAACCATCCTCGTCTTGCATCGTTGTAATAGCCCGTTTGTATTGTCTTACCGTGTTGGTATGACAGTACCATCGATCATTTGCTTTTTCAAACTCTTAGTACTTACTTCTAAACTTGTCAAGTCGCACACTTCAAAGTTTAAAGCTTTTAAAATCAAAGGTCGTATGCTTGTTTATTGTTTGTGGTTGGCTTGTTGTATTGTGCATGGGTAGGGCCTTTACTCCTTTAGCTTTATCTGTCAAATACTCATCTATGCTATACCTTACCTTAGATGCCGCCACGACGTGCACCAAACAACAACGACAACGATGGAAACAACAACAATGACACCAATACGGCAATTCAGCAACTAGTGGCAGCTCAGGCCCAGTTGATGCAAATGATGACCCAGTTCTTCCAGACGAATGCAAACAACAATAACAACAACAATAATAATCCTCCGCCACCACCGCCGCCACCCCCACCCCAGGTGGATAGATTGGCAAGCTTTCTGAGGCTGAGACCCAACAAGTTCTCATCTGCTACAGAGCCAATAGTAGCTAATGACTGGCTGCGTTCGGTCAACAAGGATCTGACCACCTGCGAGTGCACTGATGCTGAAAAGGTGCGCTTCACTGCTCACTTACTGGAAGGGCCGGTAGCAATGTGGTGGGAGACGTATCAGGTTACCCATCCAATAGATGATCTGGACTAGAACACATTCAGAGAAGGCTTTTGTACTGCCCACATATCCTCGGGCACTATAAATGTGAAGAAGGAAGAATTCCGTGGACTGCGTCAGGGTGGAAGGACTCTGAAAGAGTATATGGATGACTTCTGTGCTCTGTCCAGGTATGCACCTGAAGATATTGATACTGATGCAAAGAGGAAGGAAAAATTCCTCAGTGGGCTCAAGGGAGAACTCAAAATACCCCTGTCTGTGGCCTATGCTCTAAATTATCAGTCTCTACTTGATCAGGCCATCACTCTGGACAACAACATCAAGAAAGAGGAGAATCGTAAAAGGAAGTTCAATAACAGCAAGAACCATGTGGAACCATTCCACAAGAAGCACCACTCATCTAAGAGCAGTGCTCATGGCAACTTTCACAAGCATGGGAATCGTTTCAGCAAAGGAAACAGTAATCACTTTAGCAGCCATAAGCATAATGGAGGTTTCAAGGGAAATAGCTCCAGTGGACTTCACAGTGGACACAACGGTCAGCATCGCCATAACACTGAACCCAAGAAAGACCTCTCTAGTATCACTTGCTTCAAGTGCAAGAAGAATGGTCACTATTCCTCCAGCTGCCCGGAGAACAAGACCACCGAGTTTGCCAAGCCCAAACCATTCCTGTCGGGGGGATGACCCCCGGTAGGGTCAAGAGACTAGAAAGATGCAAGGACTATGGTTGACTTTATGCCGGTTGACCAAGGAAGGGCCTGGCCGGAATATAAGAGCATGGGCCAGGCCGACATATTTGTATATCCCGGCTGGTGTCTGGATATGTCGGTATAACCGGGATACTCATTGTGGAGTGCCGGCATATACATAGATATGCCGACCTAACTTGTATGTTATCTCGTGCAGGAGCAGGGTGCCGGATTACCCGACCTTCATAGGTCGATGGTCCGGCATATAGGTCTGGGATATGGCCAACGGTCATATCCGGGATACATAAGTCAGCTAAGGTGTCCAATCCCTACAATCAAGGAGGAAGACATCCAAGCATGGAAGCAGTGTATGGTGGCAGGGTGCACAGTGGAGGTCTACCTACCCTCACTGTGCACAAGTACAGCCCTTACCTCACAGAGGTAAGGTCACAGTTCAAGAGGTACAAGGTACAGGGGTGTGGAGTCCCATCGAGAGCAATCAGGGAGAAAGTCCTGTTTGGGGTGTAGTTCGTGTCTTCTGGTCTCTTGTGACCGTTGTAACCCTGGCCACCACTATATAAGGTGGCATAGGAAGCCCTGGAAAAGGGTTGGTCACTCTGTGTTCCTACACTTAGAAGTTGATCTTCCTCCTCTAGCAGAGAGCTTGGAAGCACCATTGTTGTATACTCCATCGATCCAAATATATAACCAGTAGAGCAGGAGTAGGGGTGTTATCTCCTTACGAGAGCCCCGAACCTGGGTAGATCAGTGTTCCTTTCTGTCATGCTTTTTAGCTCGTTCCCCTCTCCCGAATCCTCCAGCATCTAGTTCGGCCCCCATTTAAGCCATCCTATGGCATATGTTGTTTCACCACGATGACAATTCCAGAAGGGCCAAGCGAACCACCTCAATGTGGAGGAGGTGATGAATGAACCTGATGCAGTGATGGGTATGTTTCCTCTCAACTCATTTACGGCATTAGTTTTATTCGATACTGGAGCATCGCATTCATTCATATCAAGGGCATTTGCAAACAAAAATGGGTTCCCTACTGAAAACATAGGAAAAACCATTAAAGTAAGTTCCCCTGGTGGAGAATTGATAGCCAACGCTGGATGCAGGGATCTGATTATGGAAATTGGTAAATATAAATTCCCAACCCATTTAGTAATTCTAGACTCGCAGGGTTTAGATATAATCTTGGGCATGGATTGGATGACTACCTATGGAGGAGTCATAGACTGTGTGAACAGAGCAATTACACTTACCACCCCCGAAGGGAGAAGAATTAGATACAAATCCCAACTAGATTTTAATGATATTAGGCTAAACCATCTTAAGGGGGTTAGCCTAGATGAAGTGCACATAGTGAATGAGTACCCTGATGTGTTCCCGGATGAGCTACCAGGAATGCCACCTGAC